>JAWWEE010000001.1:117418025-117434074 GCA_035221455.1 Xenops minutus
AGTGTCCAAGGCCAGGTTGGACGGGGCTTGGAGCAACCTGGGCTGGTGGAAGGTGTCCCTGCCCATGGCAGGGGTGGCACAGGGTGGGCTTTGAGGTCCCTTCCCACCCAAACCATTTCAGAATTCTATGATTCTATGAAGAAGCTCAGCATTATATCTGATTTTTAATCACAGCTGGAAAATAAGCACATCCCTTCAGAGGTGTCTCCCCAGCCACTCTCTGGGTTCCTTCCTGAACACTGGCTTAATGCCCCGAGCTCCACACCACAGACAGTTCATCTCAAGGCATAGAGCAAATTTAGAAGCTCCAAGTTATATTTTCCCTTTCCCAAGCACACCCAGGTAGCTTTGGGTGAAGACTTCAAACCTTGACAAGGATCTCAGTTATCCAAGGGTTCTGTAACTGGCCAGGCAACTCAAACATTTCCTATTGTCTGGCAAGGGGTTAATTTGGCAGCAAGGAATTTCAGCTCTTTTCAGGCTCCAGTGTCACTAATTGGTGCACTTGAGAGAGGCCACGGGAAATCCCGAGGGTAATTAGTGCTGTGCTGATGTTGTCTCCAGTGGGAACCTCTGGAAAAGCAGCAGCTTTACCCACCTGGCCTTTCCGAGCAGCAGATCCCTCCGAGACAGCCCAAGGAACTCACAGAACCTCCTCGTCTTCTGAGTTTAAAAATGAGCATTTGTTAAAAGAACCCACTAAATCCACGAATTGGCAGCTTATTATTTCTGGGCAAAGTCCAGCTGTATTAATTTCCACTACTCAGAAAAGGATTACATTAGAATGACTGAAATGATATTATCTAGCTATTTTAAACCATCATTATTATTATTAATATGAGCAATAATAATAAAGTTTTATGCCGAGAGATGTTCAAGCAGTTCTTTGCCTAAATATTTTCCTTTTTGAACACCTCCAGGGGTGGTCACTCCAGCTGTTCTTTGAGCAACCTGACCACTCTCCTAGTGAAAAAATTCTTCCCAATATCCAACGCAATTTTATGAAAGTCTGAGGAACCTGACATGATATTCCCAGGAAATTATGAGAGGTAGTTGATGCTGATTAGTGCATCACAAGATCAGGTTGTTAGACATTTCCTAAACATTATAGCGTGGAATACACTGGTGAAATCATAAAACAGGGTTATTTTGCTTCTCAAAATGCAAAAGCAGCTTTGCTTTCAGCAGAAGAAGGAATTTTCATTATTGCTTTTTATGGGATCTCTCAGTAGCACCGTGAAATTTCAGCTTTCCCAACAACAACAGAATCAATGGAGTGTTATAGCTGACATCTTTTGAATTCTCTAAGGGGAACAAGTGACTCCTGTGAGTCATTTCAGAGGTACAGCAGAATCACCCTCAGTTGAAAAATCTTTAAGATCATCAAGTCCGATCCCCAAGGCAGCACCACCATCGTGTCCACCACTAAATCACATCCTCAAGTGCCACATCCACACGTTTGTTGAGCCCTTCCAGGGATGGGGGCTCCACCACTGCCCTGGCAGCTGTGCCAGGGCTTTACAACCCTTTCTGTCAAGACATTTTTCCTCCTCTCCAGTCTAAACATCCCCACCACAGTCTGAGGTTGTTTCCTTTCATCCTGTTACCTGGGAGAAGAAACCAACCCCTTCTTTCACTCCACCACCCACCTTGCTACAATCCCAGGCACTTCCTGGAAAAACCAGCCTTACTTCATCTCCAGTTATGAAATTCTTCCATAAAAGATATGAAAAACATAAAGATCCATAAAAATAATGGTTGTATGGGTAGTTATTATCCATTACTGAATTGCTCCATTCCACCTCCCAGGAAACTAAAGGGATTTTCCATATATTTGAACATATATGAATCACCAATATCCTTTGCAATTAAAGGTCCCAAATGAAATACACATAATCACACATTCAGCAGTTAACACAAAGCAGCACATTAATACTTATTCTTTGCACTTAATTGTCCAGCACCACCACATAATGCAGCTAGTTGTAAACCCTTTGAAGTGCAATGAATTCTCTCAGGAGCTTTGCTGCAATTCAATTTTAATTCGTTTTTTTTTTTTTTTTTTTTTTTTATGGAGCATCTTTGATACAATGCATCTTGGAATGGTGTGATAGTAAGGTAAAAATAATGAGAACACTTTTCAGAGTTGCTTGCTGCTTGTTCTGTTTTAGAGCAGGGAGGCAAAATGATATATGGACATGAGCCAGAGGTAAAAAAAATGAATGTCTATTTTAAACCAGAAAAAAAAAAAAAAAGGCAACATTCAACTACTACTCCATTAGCTTTCATCTTTCCTTCCTTAAATGCTGTTGGAAAGGCATCTTATAAAAGAGTAACACTCAGAGTGCCGCTCAGAAAAGGGAAGACACTTCATATTTCATGCAGCTAATTATTTTTTTTTGCTGCTTCCACTCCGTGTAGGAGTCAGCAAGGAAGGGCTGGAGATGAAGTTTGAATTGCCAACTTCAGGCAGGGATGTCAGAACACATTCCTGAGACGGGCTGGAAGCTTCGGGGCTGCGAGGGCATTGCAATTATCCACAGTGTGCTAATGAGCCTCGTCAAACCAGCCAGGGCAGCCAGCAGGCACCGTGTTCCAAGCAGGAATTCCCAGAAGGAGCAGACGTGCAGGGAGTGCAGGGCAAGGATGGGATGCTCGGCTCAGGATCCCTGGGAATATCTGCTCCTCCTGGGCCACCACACCCCAGGAGCACCGGGAAAACAGGAGGGAGGAAAGTCGGGGAAACCAACACCTTGTTCAAGGGAAACCCAGTTCGGTTTGAACAATCCAGGGAGTGAGAATCACCCTCCTGGGGACAGATTTGAGACTTTTGTAAGAGCCACTTGGTTTCAGGGGGATTAGAAATGAAGAGGATACCAAAATGCCTAAAAATTCAGAGGAAAAACCTTTCCTTTCACCATTCTGACAAGATTTTTCTGAGCAGATGATCAACTCCTACCCCGGCCAGCCAATTGTTCCTATCACATCAGGTCACCAAAATTCTGACACCCCTTTGATAAGCAGGAGGAGGAGAAGAAGAGCACAGAGGAGCAGCTGGGTGCCAGCACAAGGCAGAGTTACAGGACATTGTACACTGCTTTTATTTAATCCGGGGGCTCCTCGAGTTCAGGAGGTGCCATCTGGGGAAGGAAGAGTTAAACCATGTCAGGTCTTTATTGCAGTTCCTTAACAAGGCTGCCAGGTAAGCACCAACCAGCCGTACCCTGCACATTTGCAGCTCCAGTTCTACGTGAACAACAACAAATCAATGAGCAAATCAGATGAATAACAACAACAAATAATCACCTTTCCACCCTGCTAAAATATCAAATGCAACAACAAGTCCTTGTAATTGCTGTGCCACGTGCCTTCTCTCTCATCCCCCAAGCTTGGTGCACTAACTCAGTGGTCAGTCCCCAAAAACTGGCTGGGGAAAGGCAGGCACTGGGAAAATGAAGGTACTGGGGAAAGGCAGGTACTGGGAAAAGGCAGGCACTGGGAAAAGGAAGGTACTGGGAAAGGCAGGCACTGGGAAAGGCAGGCACTGGGGAAAGGAAGGTACTGGGGAAAGGCAGATATTGGAAAATGAAGGTACTGGAAAGGCAGGCATTGGGGAAAGGCAGGTATTGGAAAATGAAGGTGCTGGAAAAGGCAGGCACAGGGAAAAAAACAGGCACTGCCAAATGACACACTCCAGATCCAAATTGAGATGGTAATAGGAGGATTCCATCCCTTTTGGGCAGGTCTTGTATTAAGAATTCCCAAAATAGAGGTCCCTACTTGCTAAGAAGTCTTTCACACCGAGTGTCACCCCAAAATCCATATCCCAGGAAACATCCTGGTGTTGGTGGTATTTAACTCTTAAATAAAACCACTTTGACTCATGGTTTGTAAAATGGGAGTGTGCTGTCCTTGTTTGACCCAGGGCTGATTCAAGGAGTGGAACAAGATGATCTTCAAAGTCCCTGACAATCCAAACCACTCTGTGATTCCATGATTTTAGAAGGATCTTGTGAAGTGCCCCACCAACATCAGCTTCAAATAAGCTACCTGTGCACACAAGTTTTAGCCTGGACTTCCTCCCAACCATCTTCTGGTGCTGAAATAAAGTTCAGGAATGCAGAGAGAAATAATGTCACCAGAAATGAGCAACACAAACCCACACCAAACTGACACAGGATCCTAGGCTGGTTTGGGCTGGAAGGCACCTTAAAATTAATGACTATGAAAACATTCATTAGTAATTAAGACATTACTGCAGCTTCCATGCTTTTAATCAGCTTCAGGAAGCTGATACCTGCCTGCAAATCTGTGATATGGATGGACTGAAGGATTTCAGTTCTGTTGATCTGAAATATTCCATAGGCACGTGAGTAAAATCTGAATTAAAACCCCACTGCAGTGGCTGGGGGTGAGGGGGTGGTACAAACACCAGTGCCCTCATCTGTCGTAGAAAGGTGGAATAAAAAGGTGTATTTCAGCACTATATAGTGGTGGAATTTAAAATGTTGAATGGTTAGAACCCCTTTTGATGTGGCTTCTTATAATCCAGAAACCTCCATGCACGCTCATTGCTGAGTCAGAAGCTGAATGAGGATGTGTGAATAAAAGATAGATGAAAATACAATGAGGTCACATTTGTGTGAACATGGTCCCAAATGTGAAGCCTTTCTTTCATTTTTTTTTTGGTTTTGGAGGATGTGGAGAGGTCCCTATTGAAGGTAAATCAAAATTCTCCTCAAAAGAAAAGCACCTTCCTTCCAGAACTGCAGTGAAACGCTGGGAGAGGTGTGTCAGTATTTCATTGGAATGTCAGGTCTCTGTCACCAGTCAGAGAAATATTTCCTCCTGACACCTGGAGCACACAAACCTGGAAATCCTTCCATTTTCCCACAGCAATCAGCGAGTCGAGATCATGAGGGGAAAAAATTCTACCCATTAAAATGACAGCTACTCTTGTTTATGTGTCAGCAATTTTCTTTGTTCTCAGGGAGAGGTTCTTCTTTCATTTGTGCAGAGAAGATCAGGAGGCTGTGATGACACCAGAGAGCTGGAGAATGAAACCCGGAGAGAATATATATATATATAAATAAAATATATGTATATATATATGTATATAAAAGAATGAGGGGTTTTTTTTCAACAGTGGGAGTGAGCTTTTGATTCTTTAATGTAATTTCATGTAGACTTAGAGATAAACACTAGAAGTTCTCTTGATTAGCTGTTCTTTAACACCCAGAAGAGATGGAGACTATTGACTAAACTGGACTTTATCAGGATATTGACTTTGGGTTACTTCAAGCCCCTCATTTCGGCCAGATCAGAGAAGTGTTTCTTCCTTTATCCCTATTTTATCCTGACATCCTTGTAGCAGATCCACACTGGATCAGAGCAGCAATTTCCCACCTCTTCTTGTTTACATATACCTTGCCACTGCCATTCCCTGTGGAAAGAAGGTGTAACCCTCTGGGATGTCCCTCTGAGCCCCAATTGCTGACCACAGAAGAATCACATGGAGTCTGGGATGAAAGCAAAATCCAGCTAAAGCCAAACAAGAGGAAAGACTTTTAACCATCTGCCACCAATAACAATATTAAGATCCTGCCCAAAATCGGTCTAATAAGTAGCTGTGTTTTTTTTTTTTCCCAATGCCTGACATCAGGATTGCAAATCTCTTATTCACTTTGGCTCCCTCCCTGCATGGGAATTCCCACTGCCTGTGATTTACAGTGGAATTTGGCTGGGAATGGGTGCTTGGGAACAAGCTGTGCCTGATTCCCTGTTTCCTGCACCATTCCAAAGGCAGAGTCACCAATCCCATCACTCCAATCTGTAATCCCATTAACCCTCAGGCTTTCTTGGTGTTTTAAAAGCCTTCAGAATTTTGTTTGGAGGGGGTTATTTTTTAAAATACTTTAGAAAAGCCTTGGACATCAGTGGTTCTGCCCCTGTTATTGTTCTTATTCTAAGCTGTTTCTCCACGAGCTCTGTGACCTTGGCTGTGCATATCCTAAATATTCCCGTTTTTCTGAGTGCATCCTTAGAAATGTCCTTCAGTCATCACTCTGCTCTTATTTTCTTGAATTCTTGGCTTTACCCCAGCTAAACAATAGTTTTTAGTTTATACCACCCCATGCAATTTCAGCCATGAAGATTTTCCTCCGTTAATTCAGTTCTCAGGGTTTCACAAACCACCCCTTTGATCTCATTAGCATTTCCAATTTGTTAGTGGGCACAGGCTATTTTCTGGTGTGTTTGAGAAATTTCTAACAAGATTAATGATTATTGGTGGGTCTTCTCTTTGGTACAATCCTGCTTTCAACACCATGAGGAAAGCCGAGCATAATAACAACCAAATAAACTGCACTCACAGTGAGCAAACTGGGCTCAGTCAGAGAGAAATGGGGACAAAATTAGCAGAGAATTTGCATTAGCAGAGAATTTTGCTGCTTTTTGATGCTTGGAAGGAATGTTTCCCACCAATCCCAACTTATTTTCCAGCTGAGAGTATATCTTGATGCTGCTGGTGACAAAAGCATGGGGACACCAATTTGAGGTTGAGATTTGAAGAAATGCAGAATGCACCATATTTGTTCATAAAGCAAAATGCACATTGTTATAATTAATTAAACACCATCAACAAACCAAACAAACTGACAAAATGCTTCCATTCCTGGAGCTGCAGTGCAATTTTTCTCCACCTGTTATCAGCATCAGTGAAATATTGCTCCATTTTGTTGAATTTTTCATGGCTTCTTTTTGGCCAGTGATTTCTTCTGAGACCCTCTAGAAAGAGGCAGGGAAATCAAGTCAATGTTCCAGATGGTCTGGGTTGCTGAAGGCAGTTTGCTTCTTCTACATCATTTTCATACATTGCCAGGATGGTTTAGGTGGGAAGGGAAAAGCCCATCCAGTGCCACCCCTGCCATGGGTAGGGACACCTTCCACCAGCCCAGGTGGCTCCAAGCCCCGTCCAACCTGCCTTTGGACACTTCCAGGGATCCAGGGGCAGCCACAGCTTCTCTGCCCACCCTGTGCCAGGGCCTGCCCACCCTCCCAGCAAAGAAGTTCCTCCTCATCTCTAGTGTGTTTTGAGGGGCAGAATGCCCTTGCCAGAGCCAAGGTGTGGGTCTGACCCTCGCTGTGGCTGGTGTTAGGAAAAGCGTGGCAATGCTGGGGGATCAGTGGGATTGCTGGAATGCCCTGGGCTGGCTCACTGCACACACCAAATTTTGTCACCTGCCCTCCCTCCCTGCTGCCCAGTGCTCTGTCCTGGCTTTAGGGAGCAGGGGAGGAGAGGAAAAGAGATTGGAAAGTGTCAGAGCAGGTTTGTATTTGTCACATCCAGCACTGAAAGGATTTTTGCCTTTAGTGTAGCAGCTTTTGTTCAATGTTAATAATTTACATAAAATTGATCGTGATCTTCTGTATATCAATAGCTGAGAAGGCTCAGAGTGCCTGCCTGTATCCTGCCCACAAGTCCAATGCCCAATTTATGAAGAATAATTTGTGACAAACCTATAACCCCACACATTTAGATTGTTTTCTGAGACCTTTTATTATTCTATCTGTTCAATCTGTTCCAATTCTTCTATTTATAAAAAATAACTTTTGCCAAACCTATAACCCCACACATTTAGGTTGTTTTTTGGGAGCTTTTATTATTCTATCTATGCAATCTGAAAAGATGCTAAGAATGTTGACCCCAGTGCAGAACACTTTGGTTATTCAGATGTGATAAACCTTGTCTGTCTGCAGCTCAGAATGTACCTGCATGTTTTTCTCTGCCAAATCTCATACTCCCTTTTAAAGTTTATAAGTGAACATTAATATAGGGCACTGAAACAAAAGCACTAATGAACAGACCATTTTCCTGCTTTCTCACTGCATTGGAGAAAAAAAAAGTAAGAGATTAAGAGAATTTAAGACAAAATATATTTCAAAAAGAGGCAAGGAAACCAGTAGCAGTTTAATCGAGTAATATCTTACTTGGTCCAGGTTGCTTTACAGGAATTTAGTGGGGTTTATTCTTCAGAATTTTGTAAGAGCTCCTCTTACATTTTTAGCTCTATTATATGAAGTATTGCATAAACTTATTTGACAAGACTGTTGCTTTCTCAAAGCTTTTAATACAGCTGTAAGAGAAAAGCAAAAAAAGGAACCTTGGTGCAGACAGAAGAAGAGGAGGAGGAGGAGGATGGAAGGACGAGAGTAAGGAAGAGGAAAGTTCCCAGGTTTTCCAGGTAAATAGTGACAGGATGAGATGAAATGGTCTTAAGTTGAGCCAGAGGAGTCTGAGGTTGGATATCAGCAAAAATTTCTTCCCCCAAAGGGTTGTCCAGCCCTGGCACAGCTGCCCAGGGCAGTGGTGCAGTCCCCATCCCTGGAGGGGTTTAACAGATGTGTAGATGTGGCACTTGGGGACATGGGTTAGTGGTGGCCTTGGCAGTGCTGGGGGATGGTTGGACTTGATCTTAAAGGTCTTTCCCAACCTTAACAATTCTGTGATTCTGTGAACCTACTGTCCTTCAGCTTGAGGCCATTGCCCCTTGTCCTGTCACTCCATGCACTTGTCCCAAGTCCCTCTCCAGCTTTCCTGGAGCCCTTTTAGATACTGAAGGGGCTCTGAGTTGCCCACAGACCCTTTTTTCTCCAGCCTGTCTCCATAGCAGAGCTCCTCCAGCCCTCTGAGCATCTTCATGACCTTCTCTGACTCCCTCCAACAGGTCCACGTCCTTCTTACTTTGGATGCCTCTGAGCTGGATGCAGTAAAATTGGGGTCTCCTGAGAGCAGAGCCTTTTTTTCACCTGTTCACTCCAGGGATGTGCTAGAGGAGCTCTGGGCTGCGACTCCCACGTATTCCTGGGTCCAGGGATTCCATGCAAACCCCATTTGGATCTGTGCACGGCCATGAAACACTGCCCCACTCACTTTAAGCAAAGCCTCTAGGATGTGGAACAGGTAACTTTCCTGTCAAAGCCCTTCCTAAAATATTCTGCAGTTGGAACAACAGGAGATGGAGAAAGCTTTGAGATAATTACAAACTGTGATTTCTGACTCGGATCACAGAGAAAAAACAAGTATAACGTCAGGCAAAAGGACTTTCTGTAGAACCAGAAAAATTTATTCTGATGCAAAAACATTGGATGCAGTTCAAAAAGACCTCTAGAACAGAGATTGGTCACTAGAAAATCTCCTCTGCCTTCTGGACATCTGCTGTAGACTTATTATTTCCTTCCAATTGACATCTCCAGGACTGTTCCATGGAGATATGTGCATGCAGGCTGGAAATCTTGAGTCCCAGGCTGCATTGTTTGTCAGGTGCAGGCAAAGAAGGAAGGATACAGTAAGAGATAATTTGGAAATGCCAGCCCTGGTTGCACCCAACCTGTGCTGGTATCTCTGCTGCACAGCAAGACAGTTTGGTTGGGTGATGAGGGTCTTGATAAATGCAGTCACAGCCATGTTGTCCTGCTGAAATATAACAGAAGATTATTTTCCATATGTTCTTCACATCTAGCAGCTGTCTCAGGCATTTGCATCACCCAGGAATCTAAACCTGCTGTTCCCAGGTGGGGCTCAGGGCAGGATGGGGGATCAGGGTGTCAGGGGTGAGGAGACAATAGCAGGTTTATTTTATTCCATGATACAACAACTTCAGTGGCCCAAGGAACAAACTTGTCTGTGAGTTTACGTGGAGAGGGGAGTTTGGGGAGCGAGTCCAGAGGGTGCACCAGGATGGGCAGAGGATGGAGCAGCTCTGCTGGGAGGAAAGGCTGGCACAGCTGGCATTGTCCAGCCTGCAGAGGAGAAGCTTTGGGGGGACCTCATTGTGGCCTTGCAGGACCTGAAGGAGCCACAAGAAAGATGGAGAGAGACAATTTCCAAGGGATGGAGGGACAGGACAAGGGGAATGACTTTCCACTGCCAGAGGGCAGGGCTAGATTAGATATTGGGAAAAAATTCTTCCCTGTGAGGCCCTGGCACAGGTTGGGCAGAGAAGCTGTGGCTGCTCCATCTCTGGAGGTATCCAAGGACAGATTGGAGCACCCTGGGCTGGTGGAAGGTGTCCCTGCCCATGGCAGGGGGTGGGAATGGATGGGCTTTAAGGCCCCTTTCCAACCCAAACCATTCCATCGCTCTGTGCACTGGGAAGTCTTCACTCCTGAGGGATTCTGCTGTGAGAAAACCAGGGAGATGGGACTGAGCAGCCAGCAGGAATAAACCTGGCAGTGTTGGGAGGCTCACTCAGATGGCAGGGAGCTCCTGAGGAGCTGCCCTGGACACAGGCCCTCTTCTCTGCTCACAGGATGTGTCAAGTGTAAGGTAATAGTAAGATTGCAATCTGAGCTTCCCCAGCAAAACTACAGATGTTCCTGTGTTTGAGGCATTTGAAAGTAAAACAGCCAGAGGCACTTTTTACATGCTCCAGGAAATTCTCTATCAGCAGGGAGCAGGTTGTCTCTCTTTTGACAGCCTTCCTTCCCTAAGGAACCAGCATTTTCTAAAGGCCACAGAGCAGACCTGCCCCCCTCCCTGCTCTGAAAGCAGCCTATGTTTTAAATCTGTGTATTAGATTTTCTTTCTAAATTGTTTTATCCTCCTCTCGAAAACCCAAACAATTCCCAGACAGTGACTCGTGCTGACTAATCCAGTCTGGGAGACTTCTAGGTGTCCCTGTAACTTAAAACCAGAAAACAAGCTTCCTAATTCAGTAGCTAGACATTCCAATGGAGACCTGTATGTTCTGAGCTTTTATTTTCCCTCTCCTCAGGGTTAAACACGCTTTTATCTCCACTGTGCCTCCCTCCCCCAGCAGGCAGGAGTTGAGATGAGCTGTAATTCGGACATTCCTTCCCTGCCTACACTTAGAAGTTCTGCTCCACGGGGCATTCCCGTGGCAAAGTTACTGTGAGCCCTCAACAGAGGTGAACAGGGAGTAAAGAGCAGAAGGGCTGCCTGAAATAATAGCTGAGACATCCCCAAGTCACTGCAGAGCTCTGTAAGAAGCCCAGTGTTGTAGAGAGATGCGAGGCCACGGAAAAATTGTCTTTCTGGCCCATTTACAGTGCTGGGCTGAGTCATGTTTTAGTCATGTCTGGAAAGCCCAGAGCCATCACAAGGCCTTGCAGTCTGACAGCTGCAATAGGGACAGAGTTCTAAGCTCTGAGTGAGGTCTGTCTCGGAGGAGATAATGGAGTTTATTGTCCATGCTATGACCACACGTGCTGAGCCAGTGACCGGCATGTCCACGGCTCCCCAAAAAAAGGGATATCACTCCGGGCCGTGGGACACTGCACCACTGATCCCAGCTTGTCTTGCCTCTGGGAAGAGGGGGAAACCCCCTGTGCACCAAAAGTAACACAGCTGGGTTGTTTTTCCAGGCCATCTGAGTCGCAGGGGATGCTGTTTAAGGAGCTGCTTTCGCTCCTGGCGCTTCCTCATTGCACAAGCCAAACACAGCCATGTGGGAGAACACCCAGGACAATGGCCTTTGTAATTAAAGGTCATTAAAAGCTGGGTGTGAGGTGCCACAAGAAGTCAACAACCTCTTTGCATTCAGCCTTGGCAGCCCCTCCTCTCACAAACAGCAGCCTCCAGCCTTGCTCTCCATCACCTTCCCTGCCCTTTCCTCTTCCTCCCTCTCAGCAGCCAGAGGGGGAGGATTGGCCTGGACATTCTCAGCTGCCAAAACTGGCACGGTGGGGTCACCTCGATTGCCTGGGCACTGCCCTATCTGCCCACGGGCTCTCTGCTCCCCCCTTTTCCAGCTGCCCTGGGCAGGCAGGGAGGCAGAGGGTCAGAAGAAGGAGCTGCCCATAGTCCTTCCCTTCATCCCACAGAAAACTGGTGCCACTGGCTTGGAATGGCACAATCTCTGTGCAAACTGGTGGATTTGGGGGTATGAGGGGCTCTCCTCAGACCAGCTGCTGCTGGCAAGGAAGGGAGACTCAGCCTTTCCCACAAGGACATGCAGTGGGATACATGGATCTGGCTGGAGTGTGACGCCTTCCCTTGCTCTGCACAAGGAGAACTCTGCTGCTCTGTCCTCCACAGAGTCTTCAAAATCCAGCAGCAGATATTTCTGTTGAGATGCCCTTGGGTGTCATATTTTTGGGTTTGTTTTGACTGTTGCTATTTGGGTCTTCTTTTCCTGTTGGGTTAAAGTAGGCAACAAAATAAAATAAATATGTGCTCTGCCTCATCATCCACCTCGAAAGAGCTCTTGGGTGTCAGAGGGCAAGGAGAAGAATCTGTAGGGTGGTTCCCTCAAAAATATAAGTGCAATATTTTGGGATAACATGGGATTGTGCTGGAAAGAAATGTCAGGGGGCCACACTGAGCAGGGTAAGCAGTAACCACATCAGAGGGAGGGGTGTGTCGATGTTTCTACCTCTAAAGAGGCACCTGGAATTCAGGAACTTTTCTCTTGGTGCCTCTGTCCTGATTTTAAAAAGATACTACAAATTTTCATTTGAGAGATGGAGGGTTTCCCTACGAGTTGTCAGAAGAAAAATACACCTTTAGTAGTTTGCTTTGGAGCTGTTTTTTCACTTCACCAAGAGGAGCAGGTGGAAGTTAATCCTTGTACATATATACATTTTATATGTAATATATAAAACCTGGTCTAGTGGAAGGTGCAGGGGGGTTGGATCAAGATGATCCTTAAGGTCCTTTCCAATGCAAATGATTTTGTGATTCTGTGATTATTGTGTAGAAGGATACTGCTAAAAGCTCCTTTAATATAATGGCATATGCTGTGTAAAGGCCAATATTATAAGATTTTATGTATAAATATGTATGTATTCAAAATGAAAGTTCAATATTTATTCCAATTTTTTTTCTGCTTTTGAAAGCATGGTACACCCCATATTATTGTTTCATTACACTACTGCTTCATTATTTATTTAAAGAAAAAAACAAATAATGTATCTATTAATATGATGCCAAAAGTACCTGCTTTGGTGCTCCTGACAAACCATCAGCACCAAAAAGGAGCAAACCCAAGAAACAAAACGTGAAGAAAAATAAGAGCTGTCAATGACCTTGAAATATGGAAATTTAATGAAGAAGTCAGGGATATAATACAATTACTGAACTTCTGTGCCTGCAAAGCCTCATTTCATAGAATTCACAGAATCCCAGAATGGTTTGGGTTGGGAGGGACCTTAAAGCCCATCCAGTGTCACCCCCTGCCATGGGCAGGGACATCTCCCACTAACCCAGATTGCTCCAAGCCTCATCCAGAATTCCACTCCTATTTTTGGGGTCATGTTGTATTGCAGGCCTATCGCCAGGTTACTCCCCAGCAGGAAAATGCCATTTTGTTAAAAACCAAAGAAATCAATAAACAAAAAAAAAAAAAGGTAGGGAAACCCTTTTGATGTTGGGAGTGATGCCCTGTCCACAGCCTTTTCCTCATGGCTCCTTGGTCTCTGAGAGGGCTGTTTTCCCCCCATGAAAGAATGCACCAGGCCCATGGGCATACTTGCCAAACATTTTATTTGTCATTCACACTAATTATGATACTGAATTTACAGAGGAAACTGTGGTACAAAGAAAGAAAGAAAGAAAGAAAGTCTTCATTAGAACTAACGCAGCAGTCCAGCTGCTCTGGGTGTAGTTGTAATGAATTCTCCTGTGGTGCTGGACACAGCCATCCCTATGTACAGCAAGAGTCTGGTGTGGTATTTAGACACTTCCTGTAGTGGGGGGAAAAAAAAAACCCTACTCTCTACTCTTTTCCTATCTGGTTCCAAAAAACAGCAGCCACATGTCCCTTCCCTCCCTCCCCAGGAAGACAAATCTGCTGCAATCAGCCCCCAAAAATAAGCCAACTTCCACAGCCTGGTGGTTTCCCCTTCTGGAAACTTTCAGTGTCAAGGAAAACGGGGCTGGTGCAGGATGGTGCAGCATCTGTTTTGTAAACATAGCCAGAAAATGCTGGACAAATAGCCTTTGGTGCCACTCTGCCAGGTGTTGTCCCCTGCTGCGTCCTCACCACCTCACCCTGAAAGCTCAGCCTTTGTTTTCCAGGGAGATGTGACCACGAATAACCCACAGATTTATCACACTGTTCGTTTCTCCCCGACCACAAAGAAGTGAGGGATGTTGGATAAGAGACCATGCTATAACTGTTTACAAAAGTGAATAAAATGTAGTTCTTCTTGAAGCCTAAAAATAGCTAATTCGGAAAGAAATAAGTCTCACTACAGTATTTAAGCAAACACAAAGGTAAGTTCATTAAAAACACAGAAAAATGAACAAAAGGCAGAGTAATTACAAGCACTAAATATTTTGCTATGAAGCTCTTGAAATCTATTTACAGACATAAATACAAGTAACTCTGTTGATGCAACCCTTTTAGGACAAGGAGAAAAATGCCGAGTGGTTGATACTGACCAAGCAAAGGTTAACAAAAATAAAATACCAAAATGTTACAAGGCAGGAAAACAAGCGAGTGTTTTGCTCTGATAGAAAAGCGACCCACTTCTCCCTGAATCTTCAAACACACCGATAGAAAAGGTCACCCAGAAAGCAGAAATGAACGTTTCAAGAGTGCAGGGAATTAGGAACACTTTGGCAAAGGCTGTGGGGAGTTTGGAGGGAAGGATCTCTCTCCTTCCCAGCAGAGAATTTGGCATAATTCTGTAAATCCAATCCTTCGTGGTGAGGATGCACTTTGCATCCACCCTGCTCCTGGAAGTGAGCAGGAGCTCTCAAAGGAGCACCAGTGTTGTTGGAGAGTGAAATATTTGGCCTCGGAGCCAGCAAGAGGCAGGCATTGTGTTTCCTTGGAAGCTGTTTGGTACATTTGGCTGCATCTGGACAGGGAGTCGTGTCTTGTCACAGGAACACCCAAGCTGATGGTAAGGACTGCCCTGAGCTGGGTTTTGGGAGGGGAAGGCACCTCTCACTGACTGCAACAGCAGAAGCACAATAGTTCTGGTTTTTAAATCCCATTCAGCTACTGAGGATGAGAAAACTATATAAATGTATATATTATATACATATAAAAATATATACTTGTATACCCTAATTTGGAGATGTGAATGGAGCAAATGTGCTATCCCAATGTCCTTCTTCTGCCCGCTAAGTGCCCTTAGGGTGCAAGAGGAACAATGTGAGAGCATTTTCAGGGCCTTGAAGGTCTTTGTTGTCCTCAGGGGGGACAGGAGGTGGTTACAAAAATATAGATTCGAGTGAACTGTGGTTTCCCACAAGTGAACACACCAAACCCCACAATGATTAACTAGATTAATTGCCAGGGGTGATGAACTGGGCGTTTCCTCTCTCGAGGGGGTGATGGTTCATGCTGTGCTTGACATGCACAGAGGGGTTGGACTCAAAGGTTTAGTTGCTGGAAATTAGCACATGGGAGACAGTGGGAGGTCCCAGTAAGGTGTCAGTAGGACACGGGATAAGGGTGGTGACCAGTTCTGTACTTTCTCACCCCGTTCACACCAGGGAGAGCAAAATTAAACTTCACTTAAGGACAAGTGTAGAGAAAGTAGATGCACAGACATAAAAAGTGTTCAGTGTAGGGTCTGATCTCCAGGCTGAGAGGTGTCAGCTCCCTGTTCCTGGGAATCCTCTACCTTATAGTTTCAAAAGTGGGTGGGTTTCAATCCTGGTGGCTGAAAGGGGCCGAAAGGACGTTGTGGTGACCAACTGGCCTGGGAGTGTGGTGACCACAACAACCTCAGCTGGGTGACCTCGACAACCTCACTTGGGTGACCACAACCACCTCAGCTGGATGACCTCGACAACCTCACTTGAGTGACCTCAACAACCTCTGTTGGGTGACCACAACAGCCTCAGCTGGGTGACCACAACAACCTCAGCTGGGTGACCACAACAACCTCCCTTGGGTGACCACGACAACCTCACTTCTACCACTGGGCTGAACTCAAAGAATCATGGAATGGTTTGGGTTGGATGTGACCTTAAAAATCATCCATTCCCACCCCCTGCCATGGGCAGGGACACCTTCCACCAGCCCAGGGTGCTCCAAGCCCCGTCCAACCTGGCCTGGGACACTTCCAGG
>JAWWEE010000001.1:117652527-117665565 GCA_035221455.1 Xenops minutus
CTGGGCACTCCAACCCTCCCTGGGCAGCCCCTGCCAAGGCCTGACCACCCTTTGCAGGCACAAATTCCTCCTGATGTTCCCCCTGAACCTCCCTCTGCTCCTGTCCCTGTGCCCTGGGAGAAGAGGCCAAAGTATTTAATCCAGAACTGGCTCCTGTTAAACATAGATGAACTCCCCTCTGACTTTGGACTTTTTGTATTCTGTGTTTTCTTTAATTGTTTGAAGAGAGTAATTTTTGCATTTTTCCCTCACATTCCTGATATCCCATCCATCCCTGCCCTCTGGCACTTTGAAGCCATTCCCCTTGTCCTGTCCCTCCATCCCTTGGAAATTGTCTCTCTCCACCTTTATTGGAGCTCCTTGAGGTCCTGCAATGCCACACTGAGGTCCCCCCAAAGCTTCTCCTCTGCAGGCTGGACAATCCCAGCTCTCCAAACCTTTCCACATAGAACATTTTTAAACTGGATTTTTCATTTTCCTTGTTTACTTTAAAAATTAAGGAAAAATGTGTTCTGTACCTTCTCACCAACACAAAGAGGCAGCAAAGTGATGCCTGTGGGGGCGTCCCATGAGTCGCCTTGGCTTGCCAGGAATATCTGTGAGAGCAGAATGCACTGGTGTGAGCAGCGAGGCAGGGCAGGCTGGAAAGGGAAAATAAAGACCAGCATTCACAGGGGCTCTGCTTTGGATTAAGGTCTGCCAGGTCCTTCCCTTCTCACTGCAGGCAGAGCAGGCAGAGCCACGCTGGCTGTGCCGTGGGGGAGCTTCCAGGCAGGCTGAGGAAACGTGCAATGAATTGGTCTCTGGCATCAGGAAAAGCCTAAAAAAGGCTCTCCAGCTGCTCAATCCCAACCCACTGGTGGAACACATCAAAATTAATCAGCCCACGATTTTTTAATTGCAGCCTGTCAATAAAGCCGAGCAAAAGCCCCGAGGGTTAAAAATTGGCTTAACACACTAACACTGAGAACTGTCTATGAAAACACTTAGTTAAAGACAAAATTAAGGTCAGTATGGCCCTGAAAATGTGCAGGGAGGATAGAGATATCTTGTTCTGGAGAACAGAACAAGAACACTAAGAGAGACAAGAGAAGAACAAAGGCCTAAGTCCAAGATTCCTTGCAAGGATCAGCAAAACCAGGGAAAGTTGAGAAGTTCATGACGATGAGGATTGAAAATACAACCCCCTAAGGATGAAGGCAACAGGATTTCCCACCATGAAACACCCCAAAAGAGATGACCACGCCCAGGCTCCACTTACTCTCCGCCTACTATGAATATTATAATCAGATGTTGCAATATTATGAATATGCATGAAAAGATGTCGTAATCCTTCACAGAACTGTATAAATCATCTTGCTTTTCACTGAGAGCTTTGGAACTCTTTATCCGATGCTAATAGGAGAGTTCCCCAGCGTTGTATGCAAATAAATACTTTGCTGTTTATGGACTAAAACTCTGTCTCTAAACAGTTATTAATTGGCCATTTTTTCCTGGCATCATCAAAAGACCAAGAAACAGCAGCGGCGTTTGCCGAAGGAGCCGGGCTGAGCGACGCCCCCGAGGAGGAATGTAAGGAGAGAACCTGTTGGGTGATGCCTTGTAGCTGTTGGCACTGATGCTCTCCATGTGTGAATGACTTGGCTGGTGGCTCCAGGCCCTGCTCTGAAGCTGTACAGCTGCAGGGACAACACCCCTGGGTCACCCCGACTCAGCCCCAGGCTCTGCTCGAAGGTGGCACAAAGGGCTGGTCCGTGTCACTCGTTGGCCAGGGGGCTCTTCCAGGTCTGTTGAGCTGAGCCATGGAAAACAGAGCACTTGGGTTCCATTTCTGACACCCACCATACATCTGCCTGCCCTCACCTCTGCCCTCATGGCTGGAGTTGACTCTGCCCAAGCTCTGGGCCAGGGGCAGGAACAAGAAATCTGTCATAGCCATTCTTACTTATTTTAGGATGTTAGTGCATTGCCAAAGTAAAGAAACAAAAAGCTGCAGCCTGAGAAGGGCGCTGAATGGGTTGGAGTGTACCTCCAAGGAGAGCAGAATCATTAAATTAATGATCATTAAATTAATGATCTTAAATTAACGATTGGAAGATCGTTCGTCATGTTCAAAACTCAAGCGCGGCTTAGCTGGAGTTTGGAGCTTTACATTCACCCCATATTTTATCTGTTCACACAAGACCCTGCTTTTATCAGCCTTCAGGTTTGGATGTTGGATAAAAAGCCCTGGACTCATGGAATCCAAAAGTCCCCCCATTGTCTTTGGCGAGTCTTTCTTTCCATTTCACAGAATTGCAGAACACGCCGAGTTGGCCGGAACCCACAAGGGCCATCGAGTCCAACTCTTAACCATGCACAGGACCAACCCCAAGAGTCACACCTCGTGCCTCAGAGTGTTGTCCAGGCCTTCAAAGAATTTATTTGCAGTCTGGGAGTCTGGAAGAGGGAGGTTGGTTGGAATGACGAGCCTGAAAGGCTCAAACCCTCGTCCCGATGACGGCGCCGCACGCGAGACATTGAGAGCCAAATGTTCCCTGGCCCACCATGGGCCATGGTGTGTGTGACAAGGGAGGGAGGGAAAAGCCACTTCTGTGGGGGACAGACAGAAGTGACCTGTACAAACCCTCGTGGCAAGTGAGTGGGAGGAAAAACCCTGTGCAACAACCCTTGGTCACGGGGGCGGCCCAGGGAAAAGCCTTTTGTGGGATGGAAAGCAGTGGGAAAAGGTATGACAAAAAGTGATCTCCCAACCCATAGGGGTGGGGGAAAGGTGGGCAATGAGCCAGGCTACAAAAATGTCCAGCAAGGAAACAAGAGGCCAGGCCTTGAGTGAGGAGAAACATCAACGTGTTGCGTGAAGAAACATTCTGGGAGAGGAAACCCTTGAAGTGAATGTTTTCCCAAGAGCTGTTGGGTTCAGCACAGTTGTGCAAGCCTGGACATTATTTACGTGTTGGAGTGGAAGCTGAGCTCTTTCCAAAATCTCACAGGATTGGAAGATCAACGTAACAAAGAGTTTTAGGGAGGTGCAGCCCTAAAGGCAGCAAATTCTACTGCAGTAACAGTAATATTGGGATTTGGGGAGTTTTCATGCAAAGAGGCAGCAGAAAGAGAAAAGAAAGAGACCACTCTCTGCATTTAAACCTGCTTTTTTGTCTTGGGGAGGGAAAATAAAAACAATGGAAAACCTGAAGGATTCCAGGTAATTTAACCCAATAACCTTTAGAACAGAACCACCCTGTCCCTCTGCACTCCAACAACAGATGGTTGGGAGATAAAGTGTCTTTTAAAGAAGCAGAGCTGTGCAGAAGACAAGGTATTATCCAGTGGTCTCAAACCACAGGGCATTCAACATCACAGAGCCCTTCAGGTTGGAAAAGACCTCATTTAGGTTGGAAAAGACCTCAAAATATCAAGAGGTTTGGGAAAGTGTTTCCCACGGAGTCGTTGCCTCGATATCTCAGTGAGATCACACAGCCAGCCCCAGGATCAATCCAGTGGCCTGAAGTTCCAGTTTGACTCATGAAGACAATTTCACCTTTTCCAAACCCAACATTAACCAGGAGCACAAAGTTCAGGATGGGTTTTGGGGGTTTTTTTCAGTAATGCAGCAGGATAAAAGCAGCAGGAGAAGAGGGTGACAAGAAGCATCATTTTTGCTCTGTGCTTTTAGTTCTTCAGAAATTCTCCCCAAAACAAGCTGTTGGTTTAACACAAACCCCACATGTCCCCAGCTAACTTCATGCAGTGCAGCAGGAGTTCCTAAAAAGCTTCAGGTGTGTAAAGTCCTTAAATATAATTTATAGCAGAAAAACACGGGTTTATGGTGAGGAAACACCTCCCTACTCTGCACAACCCCTTTGGTTCCCACCACCAAAATGAGCAGCTCAACTCAGTGACCCAAAGGAGGCAGGTACTTCAATTTGCCAACTCAGCTTGGGGTTTCAGCCCACCCTGGGTTCTTTTGGAGGCAGAACCTCATCCCTCTGCAGCAAAAGGGTCACAGGGAGGGGGCAGGATGGACAATGCCAGGGAAGGTCTCACCCTCCAAGACAAGGAGCCCATTACACCAAACACCTTCAGCAGGCGAGGGAAAGAAGCTGAGTAAAAACATGAGCCCCTTGTGCCCACCCTGGCACCAAAAATGCCCTCCAGAGGCTTTTATACATCTTAATTCAGCCTCCTTTTTAAGATTTACTCCGTGTCAGAAACAAATCAATTCCCTCAAAGTGATTTCCACTAGTGAAATGGTTTTCTCTGCCAACTTCCTCCATATGTTTGCTCCTTTTTGGCATGAATTATTTCAACCCAAGCTCATGTTTTGCTCACATTTTCATGTTATACCCCATAATTTGTCAGTTTTTTACTAAGGGAAATTATTTCTCTCTCTCTCAGCTTAGGCAATTTCAGATTTGGTGATGGAGAACTTTAGGTTTCCCTAAAACGGCCAGCCCATTTTATCAGTGTGTCTCAGCCAACAAAGAATTTAATCCTAAAATAGTAAATCGATGTGATCTGACCTAAAACGGGCTGGAAAACTTGAATTTTCAGGATGAGGAGGGAACCCAGTCAATGACCTTCCAAGCAATGGAGAGCATTGATCTCAATCAATACCTAGATTTCATTTGGAAAGGTTACTGGTGGCACAAAGGGATGCTGAAGATGTCACGGATCACGGGAGAGAGCACCCGGGTTTTTTCAGGGTACAAATGTCCCCCCACCTTTATTCTCCCACAAGTGGCAGGAAAAACACTCGTGGGTGATAATACTGGAAGATTCCATGGTTTGGGGTTTTTTTCCTGGGGAAAAAAATCAGCCCCAGGTTGGTTCTGTTTGTGTAAAAGCAAGAGGAGTGTGGAGCAATCCCAGCACCATCGGTGGGAACAACAGGGGATTTGATATGATCCGAATTCCAGGTTTGGCAGCTCTTGATTTCTCTGCTTTTCAGCCAGTTCTGGGGCAAGATAAATATTGCAGAGATGGGCCAGAACCTCTGGAAAGGAGGTGAAAAGAATAAGAGCTGTTGGCTGCAAAAAAAACCCTTCATGGTCTGCATATCCTGAAATTCTGGCTCACTTACTTTTCTTTTTTTCCTTTTTTTTCCCACTTTTTTGGTTTTTTCACAACTTTTCCCATCGGGATATTGTAAGGCCTGGTTTTCTATTACCCTGCTTTTACTAGGAATAGCAAAATGTCCCCATTGCATTCCACTTTACTTTCATAATTTCCCATTTTCAGGCAATTGGAGGAAGAAGAAAATTCAGAAAGAGTTGTCCCTCTTCAGTCTGGGTCAGTGCAGACCCAGCTCCTGAGGGGGTTCTTGCCATGAATTCCAGTGGAAGTGCCATGATCCACCACAATCCATAGGAAGGAAGCTGTGATTCCTCTCCCCTCCTTTTGGAAGTGGCTCAGCATGACCAGCAAAGCTCACAAATGACTGAAATGGGTAAATGTGGGGGAGGAAATGCAGAAAAGCTGCTGTAATTGAATTTTTTTTTTAGCTTATCCATGCTTGTTTTCTTCTAGGAAAATCCTGGCTGTCTTACTGGTGCCTTAACATGGCATATTTAATCATATTTGATCTCTCAGGGTATTCAACTTCTGATTTCTTTTAGCTTCAACAGGTTTGAGAAGAGATCATCTACTAAAATGATACCCAAAAAATTGGATGCCCCTGGATCCCTGGGAGTGTCCAAGACCAGGTTGGATGTTCTGAGCACCCTGGGCTGGTGGAAGGTGTCCCTACCATGGCAGGGGGTGGCACTGGATGGGCTTTGAGGTCCCTCCCAACCCAAACCATCCCATGAGTGTCATCCACACTCCTCTGGGGGGTCCCCTGTGGCCTCCACTGGTGCCTTTTCCCCCCGTGCTGTTTAACTCAGCTCCTCTTTCTATACACGGTCTGAAATCTCTCATTTGCTGAAATCCATCAAAATGGACCCAAATCCATTTAAAACACAAAACAACAGAGCGAGGCCACTCTGAAAGAAACATAATTCTTTAAAATCTTCTGCTCATCCATTCAGGGTGTGCAAAAGCTGCAAGGGAAGGGCTGAAATGTAGAATTTTCAAGCTTAGAGCTGAGAGAAGAGAGGTGCAATAACGATTCCCATCTTCAGAAATTAAGAGATGTGGTCAGAGAAGCACCTTGGAGGCACCTCTTTGGATATCTGGAGTGTCCTTGGCTCTGCTCCTCTTCTGTCTTGGGCAAAACTCCTCCATCTGCAGAGTCCTCAGGAAAACAGGAGGGGGCCCAGGGAGGTTTTTCACCTGGAGAAGGAAGCACAGACACCAAGTGTCTATTCAGGACCTTTTTTATCTTCTCCTGTGGAGCCCTTTCACATCCCCAGCACCCTTGATAAAGGCAGGAAATGTTCCTCTGCAAGCAGCACTTCCCACAGTCGTCTCCAATTGCTCGTGCCCTCTGGACAGGAGCTTTTATTTCTATTTATTTTTATTTTTAGTGCTAGCTGACTGAAGTCGTGCCTGCAATCTCAGCCCCCCAAATTGCCCAATCAAGCCGAAGCAACTAAATGAAACCCAGGCAAAGGGGCTATTCTTGTTTTGCTGCTGTTTGGGTTGTTTCCACAGCCCATAGCACAGTTTTCCACTTGGGGAAACATCTTTTAGCAGCTACTTGTGGACCTGGTGCTGCTTGGTTTGATCCCAAATAGCAGCAATGTGTGAGAACTCCAGGCAGGGGGATGGACAGGAGAAACCTGTTGGGATCTCTGCAGGATCCAATAAATTTTATAGGCTCTAGCTTTGGATTCAAAAGCAAAACATGGCTGTCATTAAAGATTAATTATAGAAATAGGAGAGAAGAGACACACAAACACACACACCCCCCCAAACCTCCTTTTCCCTGGCACTGAAATTCCCAGCACAGGAATCGTGTGTGCACGTGCTGCTCTTGGTTTCCCTGCAGGAATTGCTCTTCCTCTTGGATCTTCCAAAGAAACTAATCATTCCTGCAGTACCTCTGAATATGGAACAGAAGGAAATATAAAATAATGCTGAAATGCACTTTGGTTTAAGCATTCCAACATGAGCTGTGGCACTTTTGACTCTTCCCATATTTCCATTTGCTGTTGTTTTGCAGAGCCAAGGAGCTTTCACTCCCAACACCTCTGCTCTTCCCTCTCCTCCTGCCCCCAGCCTGGAATGGGAGCAGGAGGGAACTCAAGAGTGAGTGACATCCCTGGGAGAGGCATTCCCTAATCCCTGGGAAGTATCAGGAATTTTTTTAGTTGAGAGGGAGGTAGAAATCATCCCTCCTCCTGCTCCAACCCACGTGTCCACAGCAACATCCTGCTGGCACCAAAGCTCCCTTTTCCAGACCCACGAGGAGAGGACTTGCCTGGAACTGGAAAGCACAGGGGCAAGGAGACTTCTCAAGAAGCAAAAAGTGGTTTCAGGTTTTCAAATCCCTTCAGATAGTTGAATCATCTCAGCAGCTCAAAATTAACCTGCAAGGGTCCCAATTGACACTAAAATGAGAGAAGGGAAAATAAAGACATTATAAATTAGGCTCAAGGACGAGCTGAGGGAAATATATATTGAGTTAAAAAAACACCTCTTAGATTATCAGGCAGTTCAGAGAGAATAAATCTCCTGACAGCATTACCATTTGGTTTGTATTTAAAAGAGCTTCTAAATCCCAGCCCTGTTTTATGCAAACTGTGTGCGTGTGTGTATATAGAAAACTTTCCCTTTTTGATCCAAAGTGGCTGTTTATCCCATCAATGCTTTATTTATAAAGCTCTTACAAAACGTCCATTCAAATGCCAGTGACTCAGATTTTGGGGACTTTCCTGCTTGTCTGGGAATAATGTTTATAATACAAACGTCTAGTTAATGACATGCCATTTTCTGTGTGTCACTGACCTTTGTGTCCTGCAAGAGGCAGGGAAACAACACCAGCCCCTCTCCTCCTTTTCCTTGGAATCACAGGATGACAACGGCAGTGTTTCATTAGCAGATGGCAGGGAATGCTCCTGTTTTCATCAAGCACTTTGTCTGCAGGCAGAAGCTCCAGCACAGCAGTTCCTGAATTAACTCCCCGCTTTCCCTGGAGGAGTGAGACCTTTATGGGGTAGAACTCAAAATTCTGCTGCTGGGTGGGGGTAAGGAGCTTATTTTTCCCTCTGTTTTCCCACTGCCCAATCCACTGGGGGGGGTGTGACAAAGCTGCTTATTCAGCAGAGTGATATCAGCCATGGTGTAAGCAATGGCATGACGTGAACACTTGAATTAATTACCAAAAAACAGGTGAAATAGATTAATTAATTAGTTTGCTTCCCAAATGAAGCCTCGAGGCAGAGGAACTTTAACTGCCCCTGCCTTACACAAGGAAGAAATCCTTTTGGGCTCATCTAGCAATAGGTTCTTCCTATAGAAAAAGGATCTTCTATAGGATCTTCCTCTGGAGAAGGATCCCATGCAGAGATGGGATGGAGTCCCCACCCCTGGAGGTGCCCAAGGAACATCTGGATGTGGCACTCAGGTGGGCACAGGGCACAGGGTGGGCTCTGTGGGCTGGCAGGGCTTTTCTGGGATTCTGGGATTCTGGGATGGAGGTGGTGCCTGTGCATCCCATTTGTCCCTTTGGACACCAGGAATGCCCCCTGTCCTCACTGCTGTGGGACAGGGACCCCCAAAGCTTCTCCCCACACTGCACTGGGAGGGTTGTGTTGACAATAAATCCTCCACTTTAATTTGTTCCCTTTCCTCCCTCCCTCCTTCTTGTACCAGGAGAGACATTTTCCTTCCAGGGCTCCACTGGCTTTTCCACTCCATGATGCCAATTTTCCCCTTCTTTTAAGTACCTGGGCACTTCCCCCTCTTAAAATCTTATCTCCTCTGACCCCTCAGGTTTTCTGCTGGAGGAAGACCCTCAAAAAAAAGTGGCAATAACACCAAAATCAATGTCAGACATTTCTGGAAGGCAAAAAGGTTGAAAATCGTTTTCCCAGCTGGAAGTTTCAATTCTCAGGGAGACAAGAGGGGGTTGTGAATTTATCCCAGTGTAAAAAACATGGAACAAAGCTCATCCCAGTTATTAAATCCTGGACAGATCCAACCTGGATCCACAATGGGAAGGGACCTGCTGTGTATTCTGGGTGTTTCTGGAGTGGGATGATGTAAAGGGTGTAAGATTTGGGGTAAATTGCCACAAAAGAATCGAGGTGGAGCAAACCATAACTGATCCAGGATGGCACAAGACCTGCAGTGTGAAAGCACCTCCTGAACCTTCTCCACTGCCAAGCCAGGTTGTCACTGGCCAAAATACTGGGCAAGTGTGCTGGGGGGAGGATGGAATGAAATTGGGGAGGACAACATCCTCCTCAAGGTGCAGCTCCAAGAGCAAGGAGAGCAAAGGATGTTGTGGGATGTGGTGCTGCCCCAGGTGGAGATCAAAACCAGCAAGCAAGGAGTGGCAGCTCAGAGGAGCAGCCCTGGCTTTGCTGCTGGGCTGGGAGCAGGTCCTGAGCATCCCACACACTGTTGGGAGGGTTTGATAAAGGCAGAACATCCATCTGCAATCCTGGAATCCTCAGGGCTGGCAGAGATCTCCAGGATCACCCAGTGCCACCAGTACCACCAGGATCCCCCCTAATCCATGTCCCCAAGGGTCACATCCAGACCCCTCTGGGACAATTCCACAGACAGGGACTGCACCACCTCCCTGGGACACTCATTCCAAGGCCTGACCACTCTGGCAGAGAGAATTCTTTTTTTAATATCTCATTTGAACCTTCCCTGGTGCAACTTGAGCTCATTTCCTCTCATCCTTTCACTTGAGACGTAGCAGAAGAGATTGACTCCACCTCAGTGCAACCTCCTGTCGGGTTATCTACCCAGTGAGTTAGAAAGAAATCATGTTTTTAACTTCTTTTTGCCTCTCACAGCTGATTCTGAGTCTTCCTGTCAACTCTGTCATTTGCTCAGTGTTGTTTTTTCTCGTTTCTGAAACATCCTGTGTCATTACTGCTGAGAGTTGGACACAGAAAAAGAGAAACCCCTGGTTGATCAAAGGGGCAAAGAGCAGAACAGCCCCCTGAAAAAACGTCTGTCAAACACATTTATCAAATCCACTGCAAAAGAGAGAGGCCTTTTTCTGCTCTCTGTTCCAGGGCTCATATACACTCCATATCCAAGAAGATTTAAAAATCAGCACAGGAAAATGGACTTTGAATCATAGAATGGTTTGGGTTGGAAGGGACATTAAAGCCCATCCCATCCCACCCCTGCCATGGGCAGGGACACCTTCCAGCAGCCCAGGCTGCTCCAAGCCCCGTCCAACCTGGCCTGGGACACTGCCAGGGATCCAGGGGCAGTCACAGCTTCTCTGCCCACCCTGTGCCAGGGCCTGCCCACCCTCCCAGAGAAGGATTTCTTCCCAATATCCCACCTAAACCCTGCCCTTTTTCATTTTAAACCCATTGTCCCTTGTCCTGTCACTCTCTGCCTATATAAAAAGTCCCTCTGTCTCCTTTTACAACCCCCTTTTTGGGCTCTGATATCCCCCTGGATCCTTCTCCTCTCCAGGCTGGACACTTCCATCTCTCCCAGCCTGGCTCCATAGGAGAATAAAGAGCCATAAACCCCCCTGGAGTATTCTGGGAGCAGGAACCCCATGGGAAAAGTGAAAAAGAATACATTTCTTCTGAGCCTGTTCCCCCACCAGCACCTAAACAATGTGCACTTAAATCTGCCAGTGCTCTCTGGGTTTCCATCAGCTTGTCTCCCTCCCATTGTCCATTCTCCAGCAGCATTGAGCCTTGTAACATGTGAACAAACCCAGGAATGACACCTTGCTCCTGCTGGGGATTTACTGCCCGCTCCTGTCAGCCCAGGGAAAGCTCGGGGGAATTTCTCCAATTAATTTAAACCCCACGAGCTTGAGATGCAATTCTGCAACTGCTGTGGTTTGGGAGGGCAGAGCTGGGAGGCAAGGGCATGGAGCTGGGAGCCCTGGGCTGAGTGGAGATATATATATATATATATATATATATTTATAATATATTTAAATATACATAGCATTCACTGAAAACTTCCTGGGGTCTTCTCATATTTTCTCATTGCAAGGGATTTCTCAGGGGTTTTTCTGACACTGATCCCCTTCGTGCCTCCAGCTCTCTCGGGAGGATATTTAGCCCAGGAAACAGAGACAGGGAAGTACTTCAGCACAAGATCAGAGGTTGGAAAAGAGCTCCAAGGTCATGGAGCCCACCCTGTGCCCGATGCCCACCTTGAGCTCTGAGTGCCACGGCCAGTCCTGCCTTGGGCACCTCCAGGGCTGGGCACTCCAACCCTCCCTGGGCAGCCCCTGCCAATGTTTAACAACTCTTCCCATGAGGAAATTCCTCCCGAATTCCTCCCCTTTCCCCACCATACTCATGGATGTTAATCCAGCACAGCAACCTTTATGCACCTACACTGAGTACAGAACACACCCCATGACTTTTGGGAGGCAAAGGATGTTTAGAGATTTCCTTCATGATGAAAGCCAAAGGAAGTGATTTTGTCCCAGGGACTATTAAAAAAAAAACATTTTCATCCCTACAACTTGTTCCCCAAACACTGGCAGGGGCTGCCCAGGGAGGGTTGGAGTGCCCAGCCCTGGAGGTGCCCAAGGCAGGACTGGATGGGGCACTCAGAGCTCAAGGTGGGCATGGGGCACAGGGTGGGCTCCATGACCTTGGAGCTCCTTTCCAAGTGATCCTGGGATTCTGGGAGTTCCTTCCCCTTCAGACCATCCTGCTTGGACAGAGTTGGGCTCACAAAACAAGAGCCCCTCAGTGCCAGCTCCCTGGACCCTGCCCAGGCATGGCCAGGGGATGGGATTTCACCCCTTTGCAGAGCCTGGGGCACATCCTTGTGCTGCCCACGGGGTTTGGGGGGTGCCAAAGCATGGAGAGCGAGGTAAATGTGCAACCCAGCAGCTGGGTAGAGGAGGGTGATGCTCATTAATCTGTTAATTATGGAAGTTTTGCAGCTGAATGCTCAATATTGAACAAATTGCCAGTTTGGGGCTGCACAATTACTGCCTGGATTGATAAATACCTCTTTAATTGGCAAAGCTTGCGTGAGATGAACTTCTAAATCACAGCATTTCCACACAATAGGGTGTGAAATTTCTTGCCTTTCTTTTTTCCCCTCGAAATGAGGCCCAAAGAACCTGATTTAAGATATATTGCTATCTCCTTGTTAAGTGGAGTCAGAACGGCTGTACCAAAGCTGAGTATTGCCAGCATTTGGTGCCAACACTTTTATCCATACACATGAACTGGATATAGACATAAGAGCTTACTAAACAAACTGGACAGAGTCCCAGTGGGAACACTCAAAAATGTATTAATCAAAGTCAAGCGGCAGAGCAAATTGAACCAGTTCATTAATTATGAAAATTCTCTCACCAAGTGACATGTTGTTAACTCTGTGGATACTTAACACATTTGAATCCAAAGGCTTCCCTCCACACGTGCAAAATTTAATAACAAGGGGAAGTTTTCTGGGTTTGTTTGTTTGTTTTTTTCCTTGTCTTTCTTGAAATTAAAAAAGAAAGAAAGAAAAGAATGAAAAGAAAGAAAAAAGAGGAGTGTCATTGTCACCGCCACAGAGCCACACACGGCACGTTCAGTGCAGAAAGGAGACTTTGCAAAGGTGGGGGTGCAGAAGAGCTCAAGGGACAATGTTGTGCTCAGCAATTCTGGGAAGCCAATTTTGGGAAGAGCAGACAACCTGTCAGCTGCACTGCAGGAAACAGAATCCCAGGATCTGCAAGGTTTGGAGAGACCTTCAGGATCACCCAGTGCCACCATCACCACCAGCCCCACCACAATCCCCACTAAGGGCTCATCCAGACACCTCGGGGACACCTCCCTGGGACACTCATTCCAATTCCCAGCCACTCCTGCAGGGAAAAATGAAATTCTAATATTTCATCTGAGCCTGCCCTTGTGTGGTTTAAAGCCACCTCCTGTCCCCCTGTCCCTTGGCCATGGCAGAAGAGCCCCACCCCCCGCCCGG
>JAWWEE010000001.1:117669914-117683682 GCA_035221455.1 Xenops minutus
CTGGCCTGGGACACTGCCAGGGATCCAGGGGCAGCCACAGCTTCTCTGCCCACCCTGTGCCAGGGCCTGCCCACCCTTCCAGCCAACAATTCCATCCCAATATCCAACCTAAATTTATTCCCTGTCAGTTTGAAGTTATTCCCCCTTGTCCTGTCACTGCAGTTCCTGATGATCTTTATCATAACCATCTTCATTCAGCTGCCTTGGGCTGAATAACAAACCCCAGTGTATACAGTAACCATGAGTCCTCCTCCTTTAGATGTTCCCAAATTGACATTTTTCCCACTGTGAGATCCCTGCCTGACCTCCACACACTCCTAATCCATCACAAAAATGCCTATGGTATTGAGAGAGTGCATTAATAAAGAAATCAAGTGATCTATTTTTAGCTCCTTACCTGAACATTTGGACTGTGGTTTAGCAGATCTAAATATGGGGCCAATGCATAAACATCTGGCTCCAGAGAAAAACATTCCCTCTGTGGATGTTTCATGTATACTGTCCTGGTATTAACAGTGCACCAAGCCCACTCTAAAGCACTGTAGGTAAAAATAGTTCCTGTGTTCTCAGCAAACAAAGGCTGCAGGGAAGAGAAAAAAGCCTTGGAAGACATGAACAGCTCATGGATCATCATCCTCTGCTCCTGAGCCTTCTTTTTTAAAGGTTCTGGGAGAAGGGTCACTACATCATGTCCCAAACAAGCAGGGCAGGTATAAGCCTGGGGTAGAACATCCAGGTATGGCTTCCAGGGAGATTTCTGCCCAGCATGTTTCTCTGCCATTAAAAACGTGCACAGTGCCATCAAAGGAGACACAGGAGGCCTCCACCTATTAGAAAATAAAATAAAATATAAAATAAAAACACCAACACAGCAGATAGTCAGAGGTGAGATGGGAAATGGGTGCAGCAGTTGTTTTATCTAAGAGTTCTTTTAAATGCTACAAATAGCTTCTATTTTAAACTGCTTTGTAGTTCACCTTCCAAGCCCTTTGGATGGTTTCAAAGGGGCAATAAAAGGTGGTTTGTAGTAACAACTTCAGGCTCACCCTCAGGGCTGGATTTTTGGGGGTAGGTTTTTTTTAGGATACACAAGTACTCATTGTCCAGCATGGGACTTTGCTCTGAATTTTCCAAAAGGCCCTGTCCACGTGACTGCTTTGCACTCCCATTTTATCTTCCTTCTCCTGTTGAAGCTTATTCCCAAATTCCCAAGAAATCATTCAGAACTGACATTTAGGTCCAAGCTGGCAGGTGAAGTTCAAGCCTGGGCTCTCTCTCCAACTCTGCCAAGCTAAGAGGGGATGTTCTGAGTGCAAACCTTTCCTACCTGAGCATTCCACACCCATGAAGGCCACAAGAACTACTGGTACCACTCAGGGTATGCAGTTTAAAGCTCTCCCACCACTTCAGATGATTCATTTCCTACTGAGCAACCCATGCTCAAGGCCAACCTGCCCACCAAGTGTCACTTTTCACTTACTTCCTAATGTATCCTCCCAAGTAGCTACTAAGAACAGTGCTTGTGGTCAGTAAACATTTCTCAGGCAATGAAATAACCAGATCCCCTGCCTTTGAGGGAAGAGAAGAAAAAAAATCACACACAAAGAATAGCAAAAATAGCAAAAATACTCATCTAATACTACAGTGGGAACTGGAATGGCTTGAAGACAGTCACAGCCCAGGGTGGGAGGACAATTGCAGCCAGCACAAAGTGCCACCTGCACAAAGTCAGCTGTTCCCAGAAAGGCTGTGCCTGGCTACTCAAGAGATATTTTAGCATAGGTCTCCCCAGCTGCTGAATTTCTATCAGCAGGGGTATTTTAGGTCATGCCCACCATGACCTTGTTTGCCAAGCTGCTGTGTGTAAATCAGCCTTCATGCCTGGCTTGAGCAGGGAGAGGACACAAATCCAGTCAATGCCCTTCCCATTCAGCTCCCAGCTGGGTTTAGTGCATGTCACTCACTGTGCCAAACCTCTGGCTTCAGCTGCTGGCTCTAATCCTGAGGCAGGAGAACACACACTGCTCTCTGCACATGATTTTTTCACTGCATTTCCTTCCCACCTCTTGCTTTGCTCCTTATCCTGCCAAAGATTCTGGGGCTGATTCACCATTATTTGGTACAATATCCTCATAGCATTTAGGAAACTTCTCCAACAAGCTTATTTTCCAAAGAGGCTTTTTCACTCCCAGTTCAGCTCCTGTGCCAATACCCAAAGGGCAAGGTGTTTTTGGATATTATTGCCCTTTTCTAATGGAAATGTCTGAGAAATTATGTTTCTAGTAATTTGCCTACCAACAAAGAGAGGCTTCAAAGTGAAGGGCAGAGGGCAGAAATTACACTCACAAGAGGGGTTTTGAAGACCTTCTCTGGAATTCTGAGCTTTGCTTGTTGCAAAAATCATTCCATGTCAAAAGAACTTGAGGAGCAACTTCATTAGAACCAACACTACTGACCTGAAGAGCTTTTGTTGCCATCAATCCTCTTCCTGTCTCTGAAGCAGGAGCAAAGAGCATGAATAAATACATGTATATATATATATATAAAATCAGGAATCTATGCTCAGTTCAGCAAGGAAAAGCTCTATAGGAACAGACATTATCTCTTGCAAATCATAAAAGTCAATTATGGATTGTTCCAGACATATATTTCATTTCTTTGCTCTCCAATTTCTTTACTTTTCAGGCCCCTCTCCCTGCATCCCCTACTGTCCAGTTCTAGCAACTATTCAACTTCTTTTTCTCATTTTTTTCCTTCAAACATGTCTTTCCTGACCAGCTGCAGTTCTTGTTTCCAGAGTTTTAACTAGACTTTACAATTTCTAGTCACAATATTTTTCTCTGATTCATTCTTTCTACTCTCTCTTTAATATTGCTAAGTTTTTGAAATATAACCTACTTGAAGAGAAAAAATACAATTATATACCTTTACTGTAAAAAGTGAATCCCAGCTCTAAAATAATTTATCTGTATCACTAGATCTGCTGAACTTGCTAGAGGAAAAAAAAAAAAGGTGGACAAAAAAATACCAAGGTTAAGTTCCAATACTTGAAACACAGAAATACTTCTTTAAAACTGTGCTACTAACACTTAAAATTGTGAGTTGTACATGGAATTCAGCATACCTGTACAAGTTTAATTTCTGTTAAATTGACATTTATGCGCACTTGCCAAAAATCCTTAAAAGACTATCTGGCTTTTTTTCCTGCATGATTACAAATTACAGCAGGAATCTCCCATTCTTACAAGAATCAGAAATTTGCACCATCAATAAATAATTCAAGCATTACCCCTGAACTCTGCTGGCCTTAAATTGCTGTCTTCAAATCCTCTGTCTTTTAGCCACTTCTTAAGTTTAATGTATTCCATCTTGTGACTGCAGTTGACTAGAAATAAATAAATAAAAATAATTAATGCTGTAAAAGAACATTCTGTTGGAAAATAAAGGAAATTCTAAAACTTTACTGGATAGTCAGACAAAATGTATCTTGGACATTTTAAAGCATAACAAAATAGCAAGAAAAGCTCCCCTAAAACTAACTTCCTAAATTCTGGGCCTCTGGGCACTGGGAGGTCTCAGAATTGTGTGAGTTATTCAGCCTATTCAAGGAATTTAAGAATAATATAATACTTGTCACAGGGCAGAAAAGAGAGCTCAGAATATTCACCCTGTTCTGCTTGGGGCTGCAAACCAATGCTAGAATATTTGCACAGTAAAAAAATAACATTTATGCACGTTGTCTTCCAAGCACAAAGGTTTTGGACAGATAAAAATAAACCATGACATGACACCTTGAGAAGCAGCTGGTTATTGTATTATTTAACTTCCAGGGATAAATACCTCCATCCAGAAAACCCTGCAAGTGTTTCCTTCTCCTCTTCCGACCCGTCCGACCTCTGCTTTTCCTCATTTTAAGCAACAGATTTTGCTTTATTTAGACCATTTGAATTTTAAAAAAAAGAAAAAAAGAAAAAAAATTTACTTAGAAATATCTACTCTTTGAATGCTTCCCTGTGAGGGTGGGGAGAGGCTGGGATGGGATTCCCAGAGAAGCTCTGACTGCTCCTGGGAGTGTCCAAGGCCAGGTTGGAGCACCCTGGGAGAAGGGAAGGTGTCCCTGCCCATGGCAGGGGGTGGGAATGCATGGGATTCCACAAAATCAGGGAATATCTTGAGTTAAAAGGACCCACAAAGACCATCCAGTGCCACACCAGCCCTGCCCAGGACACCCCAACAATCCCCCTGTCCCGCTGTCCAAAGGCTCCTGCAGCTCTGGCAGCCTTGGGGCCGTGCCCACTGCCCTGGGCAGCCTGGGCAGTGCCCAAGCACCCATTTTCATTTTGTTTTCCACTCCATGTGCACTTACAACCCCTGCTTTTATAACAGTGGGCACTTTTGCTCATTACAGGCATTAAAAGCTGCTCAAACAGTCACTGGGGCCTGTGGGTTTTATGCTTTTCTTCCACTTTCAGGGCATTTCTCTTTACCTCCCAGCTCACTGCAAAATTGCAGTGGGTTGTCACTTCTACCCATTGTTCAGATGGCAATTGGTCAGCAGCATTTCCACTCCATTACAATCATCCTAAAGCACTGAGCTCTTCCCCTTTTCCAGCTCCAGATCATCTGAACATTCCATTTACTGTAAAGCAACAAAACCAAGCAAGGCCTGTCCCAAGGGCCTTCAGGCATAACTGGAGTGAAGGGGCTTTGTCTTTGCTTTGTCCCCTGATTGTTGATCTCTCCAATTTAAAGGTTCCTACAGGAATAAAAACCCTGGGCAGAGGAGCATTTTCACTGCCTGGGTAATGCTGTTGCTGTAGGAAGCTTTTTAACATCCCTGTGAATTCATCTGGAATTATCCAAGTGTTCCAGTAAGTGCCTAAATCTATTGGTTTTGCATTTCAGGCTTTGGAGAATTTCCCACTGCTGATGTACATCTTGGCAGCTAAAACATTGATCCTTTGCTTGGCATTTGCTGGAGTGAAAATGTACCAGAGCAAAAAAATTGAAGAGAAGCTCAAGAGGGAACGTGAAGAGAAATTGAAAAGAGAAGCAGAGAAGAAGGAGGAGTGAAGAGTCTCTCAGGTATGGAATTTATTCCACATCCTGGTATCCCCTAATGGCACTGACATATTAATCCCATCTTTTTTGGGGTTGCATTGTGCAATTAGAACCCTCCCCATGAGCTGAGTTCTTGGCATATTTGTGCTCTCTCAGGGTATTTGCACACTCACATCATGCCCATTTTCTGGAATTCCAGTCCAGCCTGGCAGCCACACTCACATTGAGGGTATCTTAGCACGATATTCCTTCTCTGCTCTTTTATCTCCCAGGCTTTTTAGGCCCAACCCATTGCCCAGCAATTGCTGAGGCACAAAGAGAGGGTTGAACTGGGCAGCAAAAGCAGGAGAGGCAGCCAGACAGGATGCTGCAATCACCCCCTGGCCTCCAGTCACACCATTAAGATAGAAAAGAATCAGCCTTTGTAGGTTAGTTAAATAATTGACAGGGTAGGAGTTTATCTGGAAGGGCCAAATTCCATGCCAAGCACCTTCCCACCAGGTTGTTTGATATAATTCCCTGAGAAAACTGCACATCTTTCTGCACAAAAGAGCAAAATGAAGATTACAGGCCTTATTCTTTGGAGGTTTTATTCTACATGTGCAGAATTCCCTCCCTGTTTTCCAAACTGAAGCAAGCGTGATTTTATTGGATCAAATCCATTATTAATTTGAGCCCTGCCTAGTGCTATGAATCTATTCCCTGTCTTCTTTGTGATTTTTGTCATCATTTTGCTCCCTGTTCTGCAACAAATTGGGAATTCTATTCCTGCCTGCCCTGTGTGAGCTCAGGGGGAGTTTGATGTCGTGTTACTCTTCATTAAACCAAAAGCCTTCCTCTCCCCTCCTCAGGTCATCCCCTCACAAGTGAAAACACTTTCAACCTTTAAAAAATCTTCCCTGGCTTTTATTTCCAACCTTATCACTGCTTTGTTCTGTGCCACAAGGCTTGGGAATTGTGCCCAGGAACGGGGCCCTGGGAATTACCATGGGAATAACCATGGGAACAACCATGGGAACAACCATGGGAACCAAGTTTGCATAGAGGGAACCCAACAAAACCAGAGGTGTTTTGCAGCCTCCTCTTGGGCTCACACTGAGCCCTTGTCTTGGGGCACATTTGTGCCATCTGAAGCTTCCATTGGGAATCAGGTTGCCTGTTTTCTGGATAAGTGGGAGCATGCAGAGTCAGGGTTCCCAAACAAAGGAAAAGTGGGCTGCCCTGCCAGGGGGCAAAGCTGCTGCTTGGCATGGGGAGAGCAGAGTGATGCCCATCCCACTGATGGGAGTGATGCTCCTCATCCCTGGAAGTGCCCAAGGCCAGGCTGGATAAGGATTGGAGCAACCTGGGCTAGTGGAAGGTGCCCCTTCCCCTGGCAGGGCTGGAGTGGATGAGCTTTAAGGTCCCTCCTAAGCCCAGCCATTCCATGGCTCTGTGAGTCCATGCTGGCTGTGCAGCATTGTCCCAGGGAATTCTCTTGGACAGTCCACATCCCAAGGGATTCCTGCACCAGGATAAGGAACTCATCCCACAAAAGGCCCCTGTGGCCAGCCTGTGACCTCACCCTCGTTGAACTGGCCCTGAAACCCCTGTGGTTTCACAGAGAACACCCAGAGACCTCATCCTTCCAAGGAATTCTGCCATCCCTCAGCTGTCTTTCCATACTGGGATTGGGAGAAGGGAGAATTCTCCTGCAGGGCTCTCCTGGCTCCGACTGCAGCACGTTTAGCCCTGGTGTTGTCACTGCTCTTTTGCCCCCCTGCAGAATTCCTGACTCTTGGCAGCTTGCACTGGATTCCTTTCCTGGGAGGATGAAGCCTTCCTGGAGATGAAGGATGTGGCAAAGGAATAAACCCCTCCAGAGTAACATTCACTTCAGCTCTTTCTCCATTTTCCACATGGGCAGTGAAGTATCTCAGCTCTGCTTATGCAATAAATCCCCTTTGTAAAGAAACAAAGCCACAGCCTTGGGTGCTGCTCATTTCAAAGGTTCTTGCTGCAGGGGAGGCAGCTTTTCAGGAATATGTGCCAGGAGGTGGTTGGGTTTAAAGAGGAAAACACTCTGAAGCCGTTCTGGGAGAGCCCAAGGTTCCTACAAAGGCACAAGGCACTGGGGAGGACTCTGTGAAGCTTCTTAGGGCAGCTGATCCCTGCAGGGGGGTCAGTCTGGGGGGACCTTTGTAGAATCCACAAGGACAGCCCCAGGAGAGGAGCTTTTCCAGGCAAAGCACTCTGGGCACCCAGGACTCCCTGCAAGTCCTGGTGTCACCTTGGAGGAAGGTCCATGGCAGGAGGTTTAGTCTGAGAACTGTGTTTGGCTCTGTGTTTGCCCCTCAGCTATTCCTGCAATGACACCAAATCCTGGAGGAAAAGCCAACTTGGTCATGGAATCGTGGGATGGCTTTGCTTGGAAGGGACCTTAAAGATCATCCAGTTCCAGCCTGGCCTGGGACACTGCCAGGGATCTAGGGGCAGCCACAGCTTCTCTGCCCACCCTGTGCCAGGGCCTGCCCACCCTCCCAGCCACCAATTCCTTCCCAATATCCCACCCATCCCTGCCCTCTGGACGTGGGAAGCCATTCCAAAGGACAGGTTAAAGCACCTTAGAGAATTCCAGGCAGGAGTGTATCCATCAGTGCAAGCCAAAGAAGCAAAATCCCTGTAATTTGTTGGGTTCGAGCATCACTTCTTCCTATTTGGCCATTTCATTCCTGTTTGGTTTAGAGTTTTCGGCTCCACATGTGAAAAACAAAGCAGGATGAGCCTATTTTGGGTCCCCACGGGCTGCTGACATGGCCTTTAGTCACTGGACTGATGTCCAAAGGGAAAGGGAAACATCCCACTCCTTTAATAACCCCCCAGCTGGCCCTTCCAACAGGGAATCGTATTTAGGGCAATGATCCTGGAGTTGGGACCTGCAGCCTCAGGTGCTTCCAGAGGGAAAAAACCAAGGGACATCCCACTGTCCTGGCTCAGGGAAAAATGTGTCTCTGGATGACATTCAATCCTCCTCTGCTCCACTGGCAAGAGTGACCCAGATATTTTTTCTATCTCACCAGGTTCTTCTTTGTTTATCGTGGTGTTTGGGCAGAGCTGGAGGTCGAGCAAGAGGCTTTGTGCCCTGTGCCAAGTACAGAGTGATCTGGAGCCTTGGAGGCAAGGAATGGGAACAATGTTCTGTCCCCAGAAGCTCCTGATAAGAGGGGACACAAGTGGCACACTCCCCCAGTCACCCTCGAGCCCTTGGTGGGGTGTTCATGGTGGGAACCTGCAGCAATTGTTACTCAGCAAAAGTAAATACTGACTAGGGAAAACACCAAAAAAAAAAGAGAAGTTTTAGAGAGGAGTTTTAAGAGAAAATTTGATTTTGGGGAGAGGTTTGGGGTTAATCCCTGCTGAGATTAACCCTTCCAGGCAAGCCCCTTGGTGGGGTGTTCATGGTGGGAACCTGCAGCAATTTTTACTTAACAAAAGTAAACACTGACTAGGGAAAACACCAAAAAAAAGAGAGAAGTTTTAGAGTTTTAAGAGAAAATTTGATTTTGGGGAGAGGTTTGGGGTTAATCCCTGCTGAGATTAACCCCTCCAGGTGAGCCCTGAGCTGTGGGAAGGGTGGTTTTCTCACAGTCCTGCAGGAGAAGACCATGCTGAGCGTGGGCTGCCAAAATCCAAGCCCAGATGTGGGGAACCCTCAACTCCAGGCTCTTGGAGACATGGGGAGACCTCAACTCAAGGACATGGGGAACCCTCAACTCAAGGACATGGGGAACCCTCAACTCAAGGCTCTTGGAGACATGGGGAACCCTCAACTCAAGGACATGGGGAACCCTCAACTCCAGGCTCTTGGAGACATGGGGAACCCTCAACTCAAGGACGTGGGGAACCCTCAACTCAAGGACATGGGGAACCCTCAACTCAAGGCTCTTGGAGATGTGGGGAACCCTCAACTCAAGGACGTGGGGAACCCTCAACTCAAGGCTCTTGGAGATGTGGGGAACCCTCAACTCAAGGCTCTTTGTCTTCAGCCAAGCCATGCACAGGGCTTGACTTTTGAATGGCTGGGGTTCTCCTGGGTCAGGATCAGTTTGGAATGGAGACCTTCTCCCTTTCTCCCTGCGGTTTTGGGGTCAGAGGAGAGCTCAAAACCCCTCAGCTCAAACATGGAGGGATATGCCGAGTGAGGCTCAACCTCTGACACGAATACACAGATTTATGAAGGGTCTGCAGCGTTTGAATCGGGGTCTGAGTTTGTGTTTGAGGGAACTGAGGGCAGAAAGGCCAGCTCTGCACCCTGAATCACGGCACTGGAGAGGTGAGGGATGCTTTTTCCCTTGGAATATTTTCTGGGATAGCTCTGGTGGAGACACCCACGTGCAAGGAATGGCCTTGGACTCCAGGATGCCCAGGGACAGCAGCTCCAAGGGCATCTGGAGCAGAGAGGACTTGAATCCACACCCTTCCCTTACACACACCCCAAGGCAGTCATGGGCACTGGGGAAAATTGGATTGATTTCCAAAGGGAATTGGAATTTTTTGTGAAAATGGCAAATTCTCCTCTTTCTTCCACCTTCAGGTCGGTGACAGGCAGCACCAAAACTACCCAAGTCATCCTTCTCCAAGGGGTCGCTGGAACAAAAAGCAGGACCAAAACACAATTCCATGAGTTTGGTGGGATAAAATGTCATTCCACTGTGCTTCCAGCTCCCGTTCCTGGCAAGCACACCCCCAGTGCTGCTGAGAAAGCAGGTGAGCAACACTGGTCCTCCACTGGAGCTTCCTCTGGAGCCTTCAAAGGAGGGGCCAGGATGCTCTTTCTGGAACGCTGGGCATCAGCAGACACAGGAGGGTCACTCTTGGGATGGAATCCAATTAAAAGATTCCTGCTCTCCACCCAGGGCGTTATAGAGAGGCACAGAATGATCTGTTGGAATCCCTCAGGCAGCTCACCCAGAATAACCTCCCTCTGGACCCGCTCCAGCTCCCAGCGGAGGCGCCAGCTCAGGAAATCATCTTTATGCAGAGCAGCACTTGAGCTTTCGCTTCAAGTTAGGCTTGTACTCGAGAGCCACTTCCCAAAGGAGAAACTGAATTGCACCCTGCCCTCCCAAATGGAGATGAATGGCAACGGGAAGGTTCCAGCTGGGAGAGGCCACTGAGAACTCCTCGGAATTGCTGCACGTCTTCGAATCCCAGAGGGTTTGGGTGGGAAGGGATTTTAAGGATCAATCCAGTGCCACCCCTGCCATGGCAGGGGCACCTTCCACCAGCCCAGGATGCTCCAAGCCCTGTCCAACCTGGCCTGGGACACTTCCAGGGATCCAGGAGCAGCCACAGCTTCTCTGCCCACCCTGTGCCAGCCCCTGCCCACCCTCCCAGCCACCAATTCCTTCCCAATATCCCACCTAACCCTGCCCTCTTTCAGCTTAAAGCCATTCCCCTTGTCCTGTCCCTCTATGCCCTTCCTGACCATGGGATCATGCAGGTCACAGCATCTCCCAAATCACACCTTCCTTCAGCCCTGGGGAGGGGGATGGACAGGTGTGACCCAGCAGAAGAGTGGGAAGAGCTTTCCTTGGTGTCCAGCACATTCCAAGGGAGCTGGTGCTGGATGGGGGGAGCCAGCCTGGGCCAGAGCAGGGTCAGCACAGGATCCTGCAGAGCCTCCTGCAGCCAGAGGTGCCACCAGAGCCTCCTGCCCCAGGGCTGTGTGCCAGGGAAGGGCTGGCACCTCCCTGCCCCTCTGCACACCAGCACTTTCTGCTGGCAGGAGCTTGCAGGTTGCAAGGCCAGTTTGCACAGCTGGGATTGCAAAGGGGCCCCAGGTCAAGGCAGGGGGAGGAAAGCAGGAAGGGGTCTGTGCTCAGGCAACAAAGCCCAGGCTGCAGGAGCAATGATTTCCCCCCTCCTGTGCTGCCCCCCTCGCTCTCCTCATGTGTCAGGGCTGGAACAGACCCCTCGAGCCTCCTTTCCCAACAGGGCTGTGTGGGACCCCCCATGTGTGGGGTTTTGGGGGGCCTTGGGCCATGGCTGAGCCTCGGTGGGGTCTGTGGAGGGTTGGGGGTAAAACACAGAATTTCCCTCACAAATAAACCCCAGCATCACGTCAGGCTCAGGGGGTGTCACTGCAGGGGGCTGTGTGGGGTCATTTGCCCAGGTTTGCTGTCTCATTCAAGGACCCTCAGCCAGCCTTTGCTGCTCTTGTTTCTCCAGCTCCACCACCACAGCACCCCACTGGAGCCCCAGGGATGGACAAGGAGCATCCTTGCTCAGCTGGGCCCTTCAGGTGTGCAACCTGAAAATACCCAGCACTTCTTTCATCCACACCCCCCCAGAACACACAGCTGGGCAGCTCGAGCCCTGACTCCACGTCCCTGCCAAGCCCTGAGTTTGGCACCAGGCTGTGCCCAGCCGTGGGCACCGCGGGGCTCGTGGCAGGTTGTTCTGGCACAGCCTGTGCTGGGTGGTGTCCTCTTCTTCCTGCCTGTGTGGCACCACATGGCACATGTCGGTGGAGACAACCCAAGAATCCCAGAATTATTTTAGGGTTGGAGATCCCCCAGTCCCACCCCCTGCCCAGGCAGAGTCACCTGGAGCAGGTGGCACAGAGACACCTCCAGCTGGGTTTGGAATGTCTCCAGAGAGGAGACTCCTCTTCCCACGCTTTGCCACCCTCAAGATCAAGAAGTTTTTGCTCCTGTCGAGGTGGAACCTTGCATGGTTCTGTTCCTGGCCATGCTGCTCAAAGCCAGAGCAGCTCGGAGGGCTCTCCTTTCCCAAGAGGGCAGGCAGAGCCACATGGGCTCGTGTGGCTGCTCTGCCTGAGCAAAATCTGCAGCTCAGCAGCACTTTTGAGGGCTTTGGCCCTCCCAGCACACCCCTTCTCCAGCAGGACATCCAGGGCCAGCCCCTGGGTGGGAAGAGGCCTCTCCTGCAGGTGTGGGAGCACAGCTGGATGGAGAGCAGTGAGAGCTGAGCTCCCCCTGGGGGCTGCTGGAATGAGCAGAGCTCTGTCCTGCTCCTGAAGAGCCCAATTTGCACCCTGCCTTGCTCTCTCATCAGGCTTTGCAGCTCAAGCTCAGCCTGAGCAAAACTCAGCCTTGGGCTCTCCACTCCATTCCTCCTCCCTGAGTCTTTAGTAAAGCCCCAGTCTGGTCTTTATAAACAGAAGGGATTAAGATAGCAACAGTGGTATCTGGTTTGCACCTTGGGCTAGTGGAAGGTTCCCTGCCCACGGCAGAGGATGAGAATGAGATGATTTTAAGGTCCTTGCCAACCCAAGCCATTCCATGAGTCTATGCAGGCATTTTCATGCAAACATAGACCGGGGTGGAGCATTAAACACAAAGTTGTTTAATGTGACCCTGTCCTGGTTTCAGGCACTTTCTTTGGCTCCTGTGCAGGTCTTTCTCTTCTGACCCCCAAAGAGCCTCCCAGAAAGGCTCTGTCAGCCCCCCTGCCCTCCCCTTTTACTCACCTTGTCCCACCTGCAGCCCCATCAATCACTGCACCCCTGAGTTTGGCAGGAGCATCCTGGTGACCTCCCCTCTGCCCCCGAGTCAGAGCTTGCCTCCTACAGGCATTCTTTGACTTTCCCACAGCCCTCTTTCCTGCCTCTCCCTCCCCTCTTTAGCAGGCAGGGTGGGGAGGTTTGAAGTGAAGAAATCAGTGGAGGGGATGGACAAACCTGAGCTCAAGGGAGAACACCCAAGTGGGGCAAGCATGTGGTCACACCTCCCAGAATAATCCTCTGCTGGGGCTGGACACGGTGTCCTTTTGGAAAGGAGAGGTTTCAAGAGCCATAGTTAAAGGCAAAGTGGGGTTTTTTGCAGGTGGTTTTGTTTCACAGGGTGAGGGGCTGACAGGGAACAACTCCAAAAGCACCCAGGGAATGGAACAATCCTGGGCACTGAAGTCCTTTTAAACACAAGAGTAACAACCAGGAGGGATCCAGGAGGGCTGTCAAGAGAGTGAAGTGTTTAAGGCAGGTAAAACGGAAAGGTGAAAAGAAGGTAAAGAAAGGGAAAAAAAAGGCAGGTGAAATGTTTAAAGCCATGACATGCTCTCAGCACTCTGAGCACCAGCATTGCAGTGCAGCTCTCAGGAGCTGGGGCTGAGTAAAGCCTGTGCATGCAAAGCTTTGAGGTTACAGAGCCCAGTCAATGGTGCAATGTTGGGATGGACCACAACACAAAAAATAGCAAAGGGGAATTCCTTTGCATAGGAAATTTGCATAGGAATTCCTTTGCATAGGTGCATAGGAAGGGATACTCAGAACTCCCCCATAATCACATTTAGCAGCTCAGTTCTTTTGTCTCTAAGGGTTAACCCTATACAATTCAAGATCCTAAGCTATGGACCCTCTAAGTTATCTGTGGTTGATTTCCTCCCTTTAAAGAAAATGAAGGAAAAATGTGGCAAAACAGTTGTATAAAATCAGCACCTGCTGCTTGAAAATAAAGTGCAAAGTCTGTTTATTGTAGAGAATGAAAGGGTTGGGAAAAAAGTGACCAAGCCCTGAAAGCTCCCACGGAGGGAACTGTGTGGGGACAAACAACTGTTAACAACAACCTCCTGCTATTTTAGCACAGAATCACTGAGGTTGGAAAAGACCTCCAAGATCATCACCCTCTGCTCCCAGGGACAGCAGCCAGGAAGGGCTGGGGCTGTGCCAGGGCAGGCTCAGGGGGCATCTCAGCCAAAGGCTCTT
>JAWWEE010000001.1:117731239-117743560 GCA_035221455.1 Xenops minutus
ATCCCATTCCACCCCCTGCCATGGGCAGGGACACCTTCCACCAGCCCAGGGTGATCCAAGCCCCATTCAACCTTCCCTTCCAGGGATCCAGGGGCAGCCACAGCTTCTCTGCCCGACCTGTGCCAGGGCCTGCCCACCCTCCCAGGGGAGGATTCCTTCCCAGTATCCCATATAACCGTGCCCTCTGTCAGTCTGAACCCATCTCCCTTGTCCTGTCACTGCAGTCCCTGATCAACAGCCCCTCTCCAGCTCTCCTGGAGCCCCTTCAGATCCTGGAAGGTGCTGTGAGGTCTCCACACAACCTTCTCTTCCCCAGGCTGGGCAGTCCCAAGTCTCTCAGCCTTTCTCCAAGACTTCCATGTCCTCCTTGTGTTGGGGACACACAGCACCCCGTGCACTGATGAGTTTTGCCTCCTGTAGTGTCAGGCACTGGTTGGTCCCCAGTGACAGCACGTACCTTTCAGCAGGTGCTCTCCTTGCCCTTGTTCTCTCTCTGTAGGTCACTGGGGAGGCTCAGAGAGAAGACTGACAGCACCACACTCTCCAAAGGGAGATAAGGGAGAACAAGACCTGCTCTCTGATAGTATCAGAACATCAGATCCAGAACTGCTGATAGTCTGCTGGTCTTGCTGTTCCAGACCACGTGTTTGCATGGCCTTAACAAGCGTTGCGGGGCTGAGCCCCATGGAAGGAACATTTCAACACCACCAGGCTTTGGCAACAGGGATTGTGTAACTTGGACTCTTGGTTTCTCCACCAGCTCAGGGTAAATCTGCTGCCTGAAACAGCCCTTCATTAGCTGGGGCAGGGGCAGGGAGAACTGGGGCTTTTTCTTCTGAGATAATAAGTACTTGTGTTCGGTATTTAATAATTCAAGATAGTTTCTTTCATGGACTAATTGAGGCCTGGCCTTAAGCTGGAGGAGGACAGGGATAGATGGGATATTGGGAAGGAATTCCTGGCTGTGAGGCTGGGCAGGCCCTGGCACAGGGTGGGCAGAGAAGCTGTGGCTGCCCCTGGATCCCTGGTAGTGTCCCAGGCCAGGTTGGATGGGCTTGGAGCAGCCTGGGCTGGTGGAAGGTGTCCCTGCCCATGGCAGGGGTGGCACTGGGTGGGCTTTGGGGTCCTTTCCGAGCCAAACCAGGACTCTGTGACTTGTGACAAACCTTACCAAAAAATAACCCTGATGATGATCAAGTGGAACACACTAGGACTGATTCCTTTGTGTTTTTAAATGGGCAAAATAAAAGCACACTCTGTGTCAAGTAGAAGACTCCATTTTTATTTTGAATCTGGAGAACACTGTGAAAGAAACTGTTTTGTGAGGTGATAAATGTTCTCAAAGCAGTTGGTTTGTTGAGAGCAAACACAGCAGGCTCTAGTGCTGGATTAGATGACAAAGTTCCATTTGACAGGTGGCTTGGAAAATAATTTTCCCTGGGTCTCAGGACCGTGTAGGTGGCCTTGGGGACAGCAGAGGTATTTTTAATATCATTCTCTTCATGAGATGTGGACATAAAAGTGTCCCCCCAGAGCTGCTGCAGCCTCAGACCGTGCCAAGGGCTCGGACTGAGCCCCAGGATAGAGCAGGAACCTGCTTTACTTTCCTAGCAGCTCCCTGGGATGTGGAAAGCAGAGCCTGTTTGCCTTGTGTGCTCAGGTGATTCATGGCCATACTTTCCAGGTGATATCCTGACCTCTGGTTTCTGGAATCACCTTCAGTCCTTCCACATCCGAAGCCTTTAAGACCTGCCAACCCAATTCCAGGGCAGGATTGAGGACATGGTTTGTGTGTGAGCTCAGGGGCTCCAGTGCTGGTTGTGAGTCCAGTGTGTGCCCAGTGCAGATCTCTGAATTCCAGCTGGGCATGGGAATGGGAAGGGCTGGAAACATTGGCAGGGGCTGCCCAGGGAGGGTTGGAGTGCCCAGCCCTAGAGGTGCCCAAGGCAGGACTGGCCGTGGCACTCAGAGCTCTGGGCTGGGGGACAAGGTGGGCATCGGGCACAGGGTGGGCTCTGGGGGCTGGCAGGGCTTTGCCAGCCTCAGGGATCCAGGGATCCTGGGATTTTTAGGTGTGGACATCCAGGAAAAGATGCTGAGGAGTTGGTCTGAGTATTCTTTCACGCTGTGGTAGCTCTTACACTCAGGTAGCCTTACAAAGCAGAGAGTTTGACTCCTCAAGGGGGTTTTAGCCAGCAGAGCCCATGAAAATAGGGAATACTCTTCATCTGAGTAGTTCTATGTGGTTAAATATTTAGGAAATAGGGGGTTAACTTAGGGACACACTGCTTTTTGCAGGTATTTTGCTGCTTTTCTAAGCCCTGAGTTACACTGGAATGAATTAAGTACACTTAGGGTTTTGACTTCAGTATAAATTTTGAGCTGAAGGTGCATAGGAAAGTCCCAAAGAGCTTGTAAAAGCTTCAGTTTCAGTTGAATTAATTCCTTCAAATGCTGAGGAGTTTTTAAATGGTTCTTGACCTTAAAAAAAAGCATGAAAACCCAAAAACCACCAAAACCCCTCAGAAACCCGTGTCCTGTGCTATTTTTTTTGTGAAATGCTGTGAAACAGGGATCAGAATATCCCCAAAAGGTCAGAAATGCAGGTTTGACAGCTCACCCTCACCCTGGGAGTGCAGGTTGTCCCTTCAAACCCCAGTGAACCTCCTGTGATGGAAAAGACCCACCAACCACCCCCAGCCATCCCAAAGAAAATCCCTCTCCAGTTTCCCACCCTTGCAAAGAGTTTTATTAATACGGCGAGCCCGCTAATTAATCCATATTATAACTTTAAATGCCCTCTAATTAATCCATATTATAACTTTAAATGCCCGCTAATTAATCCATATTATAACTTTAAAGAACCTTCCGAATGAATCCCCCCTCTAACACGCGGGAAATTATTTCCCCTCCTCCTCCCCCTAAATTCCAACCTGTGGATTTTTGGGGGTTTTTTCCCCCCAAAAAACCCCCTCCGACCCGCGGGATTCCATTGCCAAAGCCTTGGAAATCGCCGCCGTGGCTCCTCGCTCACATTTTCCATGCTGTCCGCGGGCAGCGCCGGGGCTCAGTGGAATTACCGCCCGTGGAAACTATGCCCGCCCGGCTCCGCTGCTTTTTCCATGCTCCGTGCGCCGGGAATTAGCGCTGGGAAGCTGATTCATTCCTGACGTCAGCCTCTGCCAGCCCTGCCGTACCTTTAGTCCCGAACGCGCGGCGCTTTGGGCAGCGAGTCCTCGGCACCTTGGGATGCTCTGGAGGCTTTGGGGCTCGGTGCCCTTATAAACTGGGCCCGCGGCTTCCTTGGGAAAACAGCGGCGTCCTTGGGAATCCCGGCACTCGGCTGGAACTGCACGGGCTGAGCCCTTGCGGAGGAGATGCACTTTCGGAATTTTCACTACACTTTCAGCTCGCTGGTCGCCTGCCTGGCCGATGGGGATGTCTTCAGCCAGGCGGACACCAGGGTACGGGCTTTGCCTGGGATCTGAGCTTTCCCGGGCTCTGGGCTGTCCCGGGATTCCTGCTTTCCTGGGATTCCTGCTTTCCTGGGATTTTTGCTTTCTTGGGATTTGGGCTTTCCCGGAGTCTGGGCTTTCCCGGGATTCCTGCTTTCCCGGGATCTGGGCTTTCCTGGTATCTGTTTTTTTCCTGGGATCTGAGCTTTCCTGGGATTTGGGCTTTCCTGGGATTTGGGCTTTCCCGGGATCTCAGTTTTCTTGGGATCTGGGCTTTCCTGGGACCTGGGCTTTCCTGGGGTCTGGGCTTTCCAGGGATTTTTGCTTTCCTGGGATTCGTGCTTTCCTGAGGTCTGTGCATTCCCGGGATCTGAGCTTTCCCGGGATTTTTGCTTTCCTGGGGTCTGGGCTTTCCTGGGATTGGTGCTTTCCTGGGATTCGTGAATTCCCGGTGTCTGGGCTTTCCTGGGATTCGAGCTTTCCCGGCATTCGTGCATTCCCGGGGTCTGGGCTTTCCTGGGATCTGTACCATGCTGGGGTGTTGGGCCTGGATCTGCTGCTTTAACCCGGGCTTGGCCCCGGGGAGAATTCCCCTTTGGAATGAGGGTCTTGGATCTGGGAACTGCACCAGGTGCTCCCATGGGAGTGAACCCGACGCTGGGAATTGGGAGCATTTTAAGCTGCATGCTTTGGAAAATAATCCTGATTTTCCCCCCAGACTTCCCTGACTGCCTGTATTTGCATTCTGGAGTTCTTAGGGAATATTTATAATATTATTTTTATAGGAGGATTCGCTAATTTATAGCTCATTTTATGCTTTTCCTGGGAATTTTGGCCTGGCACTATTGTGGGAAAAGTGTAAGAAATCCTCTTGGGTTTATGTTTAAGTGCTTGGCATAATAGAATGTATTTAATGGCTAGAAGAGAAGAGATTTAGTGGGTATAATGTATTTAATGTATAGACTAGAATGTACTGGATAGAATAGAATATATTTAAAGGATATAATATGCATTTAATGTCTAGAATATAATGTATTTAGTGGATATAATATATCTAATGGGTATAATACAATATAAATCCTAATACAGTGACCTTAAGGACAAAAATGACATTTTATTTAGTGTCACATTGCCAGTGTGACATTTCTGACCTCTATAATCACACACATTGATCAAATATATATATATATATTTGGCACAGATCTCCCTGGGTTTAAATGTTGAGTGTGAAGTTGGAAGTGTGATTCGGGGTAAATTGGGTGTATTTTTTGTGGTCGTGTCTTAGCCCTGCCCTGATTTTAAAAGTGCTTTGAACTGCAGTGGGTTTGTGCCCACCTGTGTCTGTGAAGCTGAACTTTGCAGGGAGGCAAATGGAATTTGGAACTAATTCCTGCCTTCCTATGTAATCTTTGCTACTTCCCACCCCCCCAATAATTCAAAATATAACAGGAAAAAAATTCAAAAGATAGAAGTAAAAAATTCGAAATATAGTAGTATTATAGTAAAAATCTTCAAAATACAGCAGCAAACCCCTCCATGAGGTGATGTTCATTTGGGTTTTGTACTGAAAGTTGGGTAAGTTTTTAGGGAGAGAAAATATGTGAAAATAGTTGGAATTTGAATTCTTCATCTCTTGCCATCAGTGCAGTAAGGCTTGGGACTGGTTCCTGGGCTCTCAGTGTGAGGAAAACACTGGAATCTGCTCCTTGGGCCTGGAGTTCTGCAGGAAGAGTGGAAGCACTTTTTATACAAATTTTTACATCAATTACATTAAAACCAGCAGGAAAGCAGGAAATGTACTGTGCTGAGTCACTGCACAAAATCACATTTAGCTTGCAAATGCACTCTCCTTTTCCTCTATTAAAACTGGTGTTTTCCTGGAAAATTCCACACTTTGCCAAAGGCTTGGCAGACTCTTTTCCAGACCTTTGGGTATTAGTTTTATGAGAAGCATTTCTTTCCAAGATCTTACTGCTGCTCTTAAATTGGGGTATCTTGAACACATATGAGTTACTATTATTCGTATAGATTTACATACATAATTATTATAGTAATATGTTTATTACTTACCTATTTTTAATGAGGAAGAAAACACCTGTAGAGAAAACAAGTGTTAGGGTCGAAAAATTCATCATTTAATAGAAATATTCATAGAAAAAAGAGGAAAAAACCAAAGCTTGAAGCTGTTCCAAACCATCAGAAGTGGCAGTACAACAACTTGTTATATTTTAAGTTATTTCCTAGAGTAAACCCAGTGTTTAATGTGCCCTTTGTGCTGTCTCTTCTCTCCAGGCCAAGTTCGAGTCGCTGTTCCACCCCTACGACAGGGAAATCACCTTCCAGTATTTTAAGAGCTTCAAGAGAGTCCGAATCAACTTCAGCAACCCCCTGTCTGCAGCAGATGCCAGAATCCAGCTGCACAAGACAGAATTCCTGGGAAAAGAAATCAAACTCTACTTTGCTCAGGTAAAGTTTTCCCTCCTTATTCCTAAAGGTGCCAGAGCAAAACTTCCTCCTGAGTTTCATCGTGTCCCTGGAAGGTTTTCAGCTTAGAGGATCCAGGTGGTTCCCAAGCTCCCTGGATTTGGGAGCTGGGGGGATTTAGCATTTCTGTCTCCCTCTGGATTGTTTTGATAAGCTTGGAGAACGGGAGGAGATGATGGGAATCAGCACAGTCGAGGGATTTCAAGGGGTGGGGGAGGCCAGGTGTGCCCTGAGGGAATCCACATGCCAGACTTTTCCTGTCCCTCCTGTTCTTGGAGATCTCCATCAGAGCAGCTCTGGAGCTCCCAAGGAGATTGAGGCTCTGGGAATCCAGGTGCTTTGTGGGAGCTGCTCTGGGCTTCCCTCTGAAAATTGAATGGGAATATGAATGCCTGGATGGGAAAATGAGTCCCTGTGTGTCTGGTTTGGATGTCCCAGCCCCAAAGGAGCCGGTTCATTTCTATCCCTCCTGGAATTCCCACCACTCTCCCTCGTGGCAATGCCTTCCAACCCCCTTTTCCAGCTTCCTCCTGCCTCGGGATTTTAAGGGCACAGGTTTTATTTTAAGGGAAAACAGAGAGCTTTAGGGAACTGCCTCGGGAGTTGTGGATGTGGTGGCTTGGCTGGGGAATCCTGGGTCATCCCCTAACTCAAGTCACTGCTGCCACCCTGAGTCCCTGGCAGGGCACAACATCTCTCCCAGCCTTGACGTTCCTCTGCAACACTCATGGAGAACGTTGACACAGCTTTGGCTTCCCTGCCTCTGTCTCTTCCCAGACTTTGCACATTGGGAGCTCCCACCTGGCACCACCCAACCCAGACAAACAGTTCCTGATTTCCCCTCCTGCCTCTCCACCTGTGGATTGGAAGCAAGTGGAAGATGCTACTCCAGTTATCAACTACGACCTTTTATATGCGATTTCCAAGCTAGGACCAGGTAAGGAGGTGTAAAACCAGCATTTGGAGGGAGGAAAACACCCATCAAACTCCCTGAACTTCTCCAAGAAATTATTACCTGCCAGGTGAATTTGTAGGGCCAGAAAAAGTCGAAGGAAATAGTTGTTGGAGCTCCACAGTGTGGTCTGTAGAGAGCACAAACGTTGCTTCAATTATTGCCTTGCTAATGAACATTTGCAAGCAGCAGCTTCCTCAAAATGAAGTGGAAATGGGGTATCTACACATCTTTTGGAGGGATGGGAGAGCCCTGGTTCAGGCTGTGCCCAAATTACTCTGCACTGAGAGGGTACTAGGAGGAGGGAACTACTACTGGGTGTAGGAGGAAACCTTCTATTCCTTTGAAGTGAAGAGGGAGAAGCTCCTGCCACTCCTTCTTTCGTTGATTAATGATCACATCTCATTTTCTCCCTCAGTCAGTGCAACCTTCCTGCTGAAAATCGGTGTGAATCAGTATTTCCCCAAATCTGGCTTTGATTTAAGGTGTTTATTGTTAATTTTAGGGGAGAGACAGCACATTAGTGGCAGGATTAAAGGGAATAAAACTTGAGTCTGATTCATTTGACCAGAGGGTTTTTATTCCCCAGTTCAGGGAATGCACCTTGTTATGTTCACTAGAAAGGGATGGAGAAAAGGGCAGGGCAGAATTTTAGGTCCTGCTTGTGGGGCTTTGAAACTGTCCATCAGGAATCCTGCTGATGTGTTAAATATTTTTAAATTAAATTGAATATTTCTGTCATAGATTTTATTTTCCTGAAATTGGCTTTGGAAACAGAAGTTGGCTTTGATGGAATGGGTTGAATGGATAATAGATAATGTGATATATTAAAACAGAGTAAGTAAGATGACAGCTGCTGTTTGTGTGACAGTTCAGAGGTGCTGTTTCTTGATTCCAAGCTTTCCTTTGGATTTCTAGGAATACAAAAAAAAGAAACCTGTAGGTCTTAAAAGAAATACCAAAAGGTTTCCCAGGCATTAAAAGTGGACCCTTTGCCCTCTGTCATTGAGCTGCCCTGCAATGAGCTCGTGGGCTGATCTGTGATCCCTTTTCTTGGGAGTTTTCCATGGTTCTTGGGAATGTTGAGCCCTCTAAAGCTTTGCCCCTGGACTGGGGTGTTCCTTGGAATGTGGAGTTAATGGGTTCCAAGGAGCAAGCAGGGATTGCTCCAGCACAGGGTGTGTGTTCCTGGAGAGCTGGAGGCCTTTCCCTCTATGGAATTGCTCTTTGGGCCAGTTGCCCTTCCCCACATTCCTGGGAAAAGGGAGCCTTGGCACACTGGGATGGATGGGCTCTGTTGGACCCTGATGTGCAGGTCACTTGTGCTCTTAGGGAGATGGAGGAGTAAGAAGGATAAAAACCCAAGGAGGAAATGAAGGGAGGATGGTCAGGGAAGAGGTGAAAAGAAACAGGGTGATTTAATATAAAACTTAAACTATTTAACAGAAATCTGGGTTTATTATTTATTTATTTGTATTCAGTGTGTTGCTTCTATAATTTTGTTACTTTACTGATAATAATCATGAGGATGATAATATTTTAATGTCTGCTTTCAAGCAATTCTTTCTGTTAAGGAAGAGCCACCTTTGGAGCCAGTGGTCACCAAAACCCTTCGGGGTGGGCAGCGTTGGCACCTGGTGGCATCACCCTCGTGCACTGTCACTACTAACCCATTCCCACCTGTTCCCAAACCCACCCAATGTGCCACCATGTCCATTCTTTGCCCAGGATGGCCCCTTTGTGACCCTGTGTGCCCTGTTTGCAGGAGACAAGTACGAGCTGCACGCGGGCACGGCCACCACGCCCAGCGTCGTGGTGCACGTGTGCGAGAGCGACCCGGACGACGACGTGGAGGAGGAGACCAAGAAACCCAAACCCAAGATCGTCCAGACCAGAAGGCCAGACTACACCCCTGCCCACCTAAGTTGAGCTCCTGCTGCTGTTTTTCCAAAGGGTCCCGAGTAGAAAACTTCCAGGGCAAGGTTTACTGTGGGAACAGCAGGTCCCAGGTTTGGGGGCAGCGGCAGCGGTGGAGAAATCCCACTCGAAGTTTGCTCCGAGACAATAAAGGAAGTTTTCTCCTTCACTTTGAGGCTGCAGGTTGATCCATGTCACGAGTGTATCTCCAAATCACTGGGAGGAGATGGTATTTTGAGACAAAACAGGTTTATTTTGGGGGGTAAAGCAGCTGGGGGAGCTGCCCTTGTCTGCCTCTTTAAATCCTCCAGCTGTATGGAAAACCTTGGGATAACAGAGAGAGTTTCAAGGATTCAAGGAGGGGAATTGTACTTTTTCTTATCCTACATTTTGTGCATGTGTATTCTTGGTCTTCTAAGGTAACTTTGAGTTCTTTTCTATAGTTTCTCACAAGTTTCTGGGAGTCTGGGAGGTTTAAAGTATTTATTATCTCAGCAGCCCGGATTTCCTCCTCGATGTGTACATACATAGATATTTATATTTGGTTTTATTGGCACTGCTTTTCCAGCAGGCACAGCATTCCTCCTGCACCTTATTTTGGTGCTGTGGAACTTGTGCTTTTAACATTTTAACCTTTGAAATGCCTACAAAGGGTTTGACCTGGCAAAATAATGGAAAAACGTGCACTAGGAGAGTTGCTGAAATAAACAGATTTTAAATTATTTAAGTTCAGATAATTTATATCTTCAATAACATTTGTTTGGTAGCTTTGACTTGGGGGGAAGGGGGAAAGGACTTTTAAGGGTATAAATAAGGCAAATGTTGCATATTCAGAATTTTTTCAGTGGAAAAAGGGTGATGGAGGGACTTGAATCTGCATTTTTTTTGTGAGGAAATGTTTAATAGGGATTGTAAAATTACACACAGGGTGTAAAATGGGGGAGAGATGGTGCCTTTTCCTTGCCCATTCCTACTACAATCTGCACACTTGGATCTTTTTCTACTGGCTTTGTATATCCAGAAATCCAAACTTTCTTAGCTTTGCTTCCCAACTGAGCTGGTATTAAATGTTTCCTGCCAAGTAATGCATCTTTCAATAATAGGAATACGTGGGAGAAGCTTTAGGGGTTTTGTATGTTCAAGACAGTCCTGATACCCAAATCTCAAGGGAAAAAAAGATGACAGAAATGTATTTTACTACTTGTTTTTTAAACTGGAGATCCTCACCTCGAAACAGGTTTCAGTATTTTTTTGGAAGAGAGAGGAACTGTTATCTATGGAAAATGTCATTTATGGACTTGGGAGGTTTGTTTGAAGTTTCTCACCGTGTTTTTAGAAGTCAAAACGTGGCTCTCTCTTGCTTTGCTTTTGCCACAGTTGGTCTGAGAAGGAGTTTGAAGCAAATGTTGACTTAAATAGCCAGTTCACACCTTGTCTTTTGAAGAACACCTGTTTGAAAAATGAAGACTTGGAAGAAGGGAGCCATCCCAGGCTGGGAATCAAGGACTGGCATTCCTGAGGGGAACAGAACCCAGTGACTGGAGAACAGGAATATGTTGGATTTGCTGCTCTAGTTTTGGTCACTCTTCCTTGGCAACTGGAACAAAGCCTGGCCCTTGGGGTCTCCCTTGGCCCTGGCTCCAGGTGAAGTGTTTAAAAAGAGTTAATTCCATGTATTGCTGTTGTATGGACAGCCAGGAGAAGGAGCTTGTTCTGGGTCCCTGAGGTGTAACCCTCAGCCAGTGCTGTGTGTCAGCACCCAAAACAAAGGGGAGTAGCTTTGCCACAACTGCCTTCAAGCCTTTCCAAGATTTTGGCCGTGTGTCTCCGGTTCCTGCTGCACTTTGGTGTTTCCCTTCCCTCCATTTGAAATGGAATCACTCCTGCCCTTTGCCCACGGTGACACATCCAAGCATGAGTTTTGCACTGCACACCCAGGTAGCTGCTGTTGTGGTTCCTGAGAAAACAGGGCTGCTTTTTCAGCTAAAACCACCAAAACACAGGATTTTTATCATTTGCTCCACTGACATCTGCCTGGTCACGTGGGCCCTGGAAACCCTGGAAATCTTGGAATGGTGACAAGTGTGTTCTGGTTGTATCTCCTTGCTTTTTCTGTTCCTTTTTTGAAATGTTCAACTGAATGCTTAGTTGGTATTTTATACAGTTGTATAGCACAGGGCATATTTAAATTAAAATATTTTGTGGTCTTCTTGTAAATGTCGTGGTGTTTCTGCATGAAACCACTTGAAGGGTTGGCCCAAAATCAGGATTTGAAGCTTCCCAACACTGATTGGCAAAGGGGGAGAATACATTCCCAGGTCACATCCTTAATAACCAAATAAATCTATTCCTAGAAAAGACTTCCAGCCTTTTGCTTCACAGAGTTGCATGATCTCTGTCAAAGGATGAGAGTCTGCTAATGAATAAAATCCAGAATATTCCAGTTAAAAATTGGTTCTTCTGTGCCTGAAGTTCCTTCTGAATAAAGGTATCAACGTCTTACTGCATTATAATAACCCCTGTGCATTCATAATATATATTTTACATATATATAAAATGAATAATTCTATTTTTTGCCCAGAAAAAAATGTGGATTCCCCATCCCTGGAAGTGTCCAAAGCCAGGTTGGAGCACCCTGGGCTGGTGGAAGGTGTCCCTGCCCATGGCAGGGGTGGCACTGGGTGGGCTTTGAGCTCCCTCCCAACCCAACCCATCCCATGGGTTTTGAAGCTCCTGGACTAGGGAAACACAGCAGTGTTTAAATGGCTTTACCTGGAACTGTCACTCCTAAGGCTGAAGTTTGTTTCTAATCAGAGTTTTACTTTCCAGAGCCCCACCAAGTGGAGTCACTTTGATCTGGGGAACAGTGGGGGGGTTGTCCTTGTGCAGCCCAGGCTTGGCCAGGGAGGGGAAGGACAGGACTCCAGCAGCTCCTGCCCCAGCCCAGCCCTGGCAGCTGAAACTGCATCTTGGGGAAGACAAAGTCATCACCTTGGCTTTTCTCCTGCCTTGCCCAGCACACTTGAGAAACATTCTGCAGAAAATGATGCCTTTCTAATGCTTTGATTCATTCATAAATTCTCTAAAAGGGAGGCAAATCAACCAGTGATAAAGAGATCCCCCAAGACACTCATTTTAAATAAGAGAATTTTGACACTAAGCTTTCAAGTAACGTAAAATTGTCAATAATTTTTTATTTTACAGTTAAAACAGGACCACAGAGGTGACTCCAGCGACGAGCAGGGGACAGGGCTGGATTTGTCTTCTCTTGACAGCATTTCCATTGATGAAGTGCTGACAGTGACATTTCTACCTTCTTGCCACGTTGAGCTGTGTCGAGGTTGGGCCAGGAATTCAGTTTGGTTGGAGCTTGGTTGGAGCGTGGCCAGGGAAGGGAATGGAGCTGGGGAAGGGGCTGGAAAACAGGTCCTGTTGGGGAGAGCTGGGGGTGTTGGGGTGGAGAAGAGGAGGCTCAGGGGGGACCTCCTTGCTCTGCACAACTCCCTGACAGGA
>JAWWEE010000001.1:117747750-117761026 GCA_035221455.1 Xenops minutus
GGGCTGGGGGACAAGGTGGGCATCGGGCACAGGGTGGGCTCTGGGGGCTGGCAGGGCTTTGCCAGCCTCAGGGATCCCAGGTTTCCATGAATTCTTCTCTGCTGGAAGCAGGGAAGTCTCTGCTCAGGAGTTGTGTGGTTTCTCTAAGATCTGTAATCCAATTCCCTTGTCCCTCGCTGGCAGGAGGTAAAACCCCAATTACAGACAGTCCAAGTTTCAGGCTTCTCCTGAATTTTGACCCCCTGGGAGCAGGAGAACTCTCCCGAGCTTTTCTTTTCAGCGATGGGATCATTTCCCAGCTCTGGGAGGACCCCAGTGAGGGCTGACCCTTCCAACCACCCAGCCAGGAGCCAGAGCCCCACCTGAGCTCAGGGCTCACCACACACCCTTCCAGCCCAAATCCTTCCCCTTGGAGGTGACAGGTCCCCAAAAGCTGTGCCAGCCACCTGTGCCCTGTCCCCCCTTGGCAGCTCCTGCTGCCCCACTTGGCCTCGGGACGATGTTGGCTCAGTTTTTCCCTTTCCCCTTTGCCAATGCCCGGTGGTTTGAGCTGCAGAGGGGACCGTGGCCCTCCAAAGCCATGGCTGGCTCCCTCCCAGCCTGGCAGGGGTGGGCGAGGAGCTCCCTTGTCTTCCTGCTTGGAATTTGGGGCATTTATAAGATGTCCCCACACCCTTTCTCTGCAGGAGCCACTTAATTTCTTTGTGAGCTTTGCTGTTAAACTGTGCATAATTTGGGGTTTTCATTGTTCTCACCCGGCTTTTGAAGCCGCTTTGTGATTTCTGAAAAGATGCTAATTTCCCTTTTGTTGTTTTCTGTTGACCACTTAATCCTCTCCCATTCCAATTGTTATTCTTGTTGGGCTCGTCCAACTTTGCCGTTGTTTGAAATGTCTGTCATCTCAAACTCGCCTTTGTTCTCCCAACAATGATTTTGGGAGCCTCCCCGCTGAGCCGCATTCCAAGAGTGTGTGTGGCTGTGCATGGGGGGGATTTTGGCCTTCCTTGCTCTTTGACTCCTCTCTTTCCTCCATCTGGGCTATCAGCAAATCCCAGAAGCTCAGAGGAAACACAGCCAGTTCTCCTTGGACACAGAACGGCGAGGAAATATCCCTTGAGCTCCATCCCGGGGAATTTATCAGCTCTAATTCCACACCTGGGCACTGGTGGTGATTCCACCTTAGTTCACACAACCCTGCTAGAGAATGAAGTTCTTTTGAAGCCTCCCAGCAGCTCCACAAACATCCAAGGGCTGCCTACTTCTCCTTGCTGTAAAGTGGAAGCCATCCAAAAAACCATGAATCATCCCTTCCAAAATAGTTGAGAAGAGGATGAAACACCTGAAGGTCTCCCTGGAGCTCCACGGGGCTCAGAGGGGAAGTCCAGATATTTATCAGGCACTAAATATTTTCATTTCAGTTCAAAGAATTTCACCTCAGAAGACCTTGGGCCCTCAATGATCGTCCTCAAAGAGGGTGAAGGAATCTCAGTTGGGGTGGTTTCTGAGAAACTTGGGGTTGTAAAGCCCCGATTTTAAAGCTATTTGGGTTCCAAGGGGTAGAATCAGTTGTAAACCAGCAATATTGGTTACCTCAGCCTAAAGTGGAGGTTCTGAACTCAAATATTTAGGTAGGCACCAACTCCAAGGCCTCCAGGAGTGCCAGAACACGGGTGAAAATGGGACATTTCTTCCTTTCTTGGCAGGTTATTGTTCTCTTGTCTCCAGATGGACAAGCAAGTGTGCCAAGTAGGAGGAGAGGATTTAGGATTGGGACTTCTGACCCCTCACTGGTGCCCTGTGGAAAGAGCCAGCTTTCCTGGGATGTTTGGGATTTAGGGAACTTCCTAGTCCTTGGAACCCCCAACTTGTTGCCTGTTGGATTAATTTCTGTGGGTATGGGAGCAGCAGGACCTGCAGGTGGACCCACAGCCCCATCACACCTTCTGCCCCCTGCCTGGGCAGCTCCACACTCAGCATTTCCACCCATATTTGTCCATTCCTGGGTGGAAATGCCTTAGGAATGCCGAGGCGCTGGGCAAGATGTGCCCAGTTAGGAGAGTTTGCCCCTTGCTGGGCTTCAGGTGACTGGGCACAGTGGAACTGGGACAGCCTGGTCTTCTCACCACTGTCTGTGCTGCACACACTGGTTTGAAGTGTTTGTGTCACTTAAAATGATCAAGGAGAGGCAAAACCCATTAGGGAATGGCCTTTGGGCATCCCAAACTCTTGGTCAGGGCGGGATGTGCTCTGTGACACGGGAGAGGCTCCATCCTGAGAGCCTTTCTGAAGGCTCCACAGCACAAACCATGCCCATCAGCTCCCCTTTGGTGAGTCCACCCTCCCAAGGACTCAGGCACCAAACTGGGAAGCCTAAAAGTCTGGGACAGTCTCCTTCCACTTCTGTTGCTATAAAGCTGCACCTCTTGGTCCCCTGTGGGCTCCAAGCCAGGGCTGACAATCGGCTTTGGGTTTGCTGGAGGGCCTGGGCTCTTGAGCTGGGAGAGATTCTTGTCTGGCTGCTGGCCCAGGGCAACTTTTTGGGCAGAAAATACTGTCCTGATGGCCTGGTGGCACCACGGTTGCCATTTCCATCCAAAATGGTCAAGTTCCCGAGAAAGCAAGTTTGGGATTGACTGTGGGGCTTTGTAAAGTGTGATTGTTGACCAAACCATATTGGACAAGAAAGAACATGGAGAGGAGAAGCTTTGGGGTGACCTCATTGTGGCCTTCCAGGACCTGATGGAGCTCCAAGAAAGATGGAGAGAGACAATTTCCAAGGGTCTGAAGGGACAGGACAAGGGGAATGGCTTCAAACTGCCAGAGGGCAGGGATAGATGGGATATTGGGAAGGAATTGGTGGCTGGGAGGGTGGGCAGGCCCTGGCACAGGGTGGGCAGAGAAGCTGTGGCTGCCCCTGGATCCCTGGCAGTGTCCCAGGCCAGGCTGGATGGGACTTGGAGCATCCTGGGCTGGTGGAAGGTGTCCCTGCCATGGCAGGGGTGGCACTGGGTGGGCTTTGGGGTCTTCACCTTTTTGTGCCTCTCTTTGTCCTCTCCATCCCAGCACAGGAGGGGGGAGAAGAGAGTGAGTGGTGTGTGAGTTGGGGTGTTTCCAGTGGGAACACCAAACTGAGGATCTCCATCCCCAAACCACGACCCCATGGCTGTTGTGGCTGTGCTGGCTGTCCCAGGAAGCAGCTTCTGTCCCACACCGAGGGAAAGCAGCAATCCTGGGAGAAATGCAGTTTTCCCAGGGCAAATCTACAGTGTCACACAATCCCAGAGTGGTTTGGGTTGGAGGGATCTCAAAGATCAACCTGTTCCACCCCCTGCCATGGGCAGGGACACCTTCCACCAGCCCAGGCTGCTCCAAGCTCTGTCCAACCTGGCCTGGGACACTTCCAGCTTGTCCTTACCCCAGCACCCCCCTCTCCACAGAGCCTGAGATGTCCCACCTGCCAGAGAAAGGTCTTCTCCTGCTTGGAAATGGTGCCAGTTTCCTGAAGAACCACCCACCCGTGATTGAGTTCCAGGGGAGGAACAACTGCTTTCCCTCTGAGAAACCTCTGTGCCTTGGTGGTGTCCCTGGAGCTGGTGACAAACTGTGCCTTTATGGAAAGTCCCCAGCCTTTTTCCAGGGGCTCTGGAGGGGTTTGGCCCCGAACATGAGACTGGACATCAGTCCCTGCTGCAGCTCCGTAGTTGGCCTGGCTCAGATACGATCTTTATTTCAGTAAATTCATTATCTTCCAGAGCTGAGGGAACACAAAGACTCCCTTTGGACAATTAGGACCACAAGGGAGGCTTTGGGAAGCTGATTGTTCCCTCCTAGGAAGAGATGAAAGGCCAGAGTGGTAAAGAGGAGAGATTTTTCATTATAGATCTTAAGATTAAACCCGAGGGGCTGCTTGGGCTGGAAATCTGCCTTATGTTTTGTATCAATAAGTGAATTTCAAATGCTTGGCTCCTGGTCATGTTTTTAGGTAATAGTCCTCTAGCTGAGCTCGCTCTGCTTTCTTGGAGCTGGATTAGGACATAATTAAATCTGGGGATGCATGTAACGAAAACCATGGTTCCATCAAAGCCACAGCAGTGCCAGTTCTGGTTCTGAGCTGGGTGGAATGGCTGCAAACAGGGTCTGCTGCACCTCCCCTGGCACCTCAGTGCTGCCCTGGGTGGAATGGCTGCAAACAGGGTCTGCTGCACCTCCCTGGCACCTCAGTGCTGCCCTGGGTGGTGCCATCAGCACCCTGGGCATCTTCTGCAGGCAGACAGCAAAGGAGTGTTTTCTTGTGCAAAGAAAATGAAGGGGTAGATGTTGTCCCCTGTGTTAACCCCTCTGTGTCACCCTGGGGGAACTAGTGGGTGTGAACTGGCCTTGAGCCCCCACTGCAGTGCCAGAGCTGTGGGAAGGAGCCTTCTTGGGCAGAAACCCAGGCCATCCTGTGGCATCTGCAGAGCAGAGCTGGTGCTACAGGGCAAAGAAAGCAGGAGGCCCTGTCGAATGGGGCATCTCTGAACAGCCACGCTGGTGCTGAGCTCTCGTGGGGACAGAAATCCAGGGGAAATCCCAGCCAGGGCTTTGGTCTGTGGCTCCAGGGGCAATTCCAGCCTCTGGAATGCTCAACCTGGCACGTTGCAAGGCTCTGAAATGGAAAGTGCATGCTGCTGGACCAGGGCAGGGAGGAGTTTCTGCTAAAGACAAAGGCTGGGAGGTGAGCAAAGCTGAACGTTCAGGTGATGCTGGGGAAGGTGTTCCTGTCATGGGAGTCATTTGAAGGTGGATGAGCCTCTCTCTGTCCCACACAGCCCTTCCCTGTGCCCAGCCCATCCTTTTGGGATTCCATGGCTTCTGGAGAGGCTGGAGAGTGGGTGGGATGGAGACAGGAGAGGGTTTGGCTCCCTACCAGCTGGTCTTGCTCTGTCCCAGTGGTTGCTGGAATCAGGGATGTACGTAGGGATGTTTTTAAGCTTGAGCTGCTGATGGTAACGAAGAGCTTTGGGGCTGCTCTCCTTTCATTTTGGGTGGCTCCAGTTGTTTGAAAGGACAGGGAGGTGTTTGCTTCCAACAACATGAGCCCACTTTAATCCTCCAGACCAGCTAAACAGAGCAGTTTAACCCTCCCTGCCTCAGCTGCTGCTGTGAAGGAGCAAATCCACCCTCCTTGGTCTCTGCTGCTGTTTGACACTCCCTGCCTTTCCCAGAGAGCAGCACCCCAACCATTTCCACTGGGCTTGTGTCTCCAGCAGCAGCTTTGGGGAAAGCTCCCATGGCTGGCCTGGCAGGGACAGAACAGGGGGGAGACCCAGCGCTGGCAGAGCATGGGAGCTTCCAACCCTCGAGCTGGAAAACCCCCTGGGAATTCTTTGTGCCTCTCTGAGTGGAAATGAGGGCAAGCAACCCAATCCAATGCTGAGCGTGGTTTCCTTCTCTCAGCTGCTGTGCTGGGCCCATTCATTTCCCCCTGACACATCAGGGTGAGCACTTACACCTCCCTGACACCTCAGGGCTCCCTCTCATGTCCTGCTACTGAGTTTTGTCACAGCTTTAATCCTGACTTAGCAGCCCTTCCTCCAGGCAAAGCCCAGTGCTATTGATTATTCCCCCTCTGCCATGGCCCTGCCTTATGCTAAAAGCACAGCCATTGCTAACCTACTTTTCACAGCGATGTGTCCTCCAGCGTGGAAAGAGCCAGGGAGTGTTTTTTCCTGTTTGCAGCCAGAGGTTTTTATTTCCCAGCTCTGAGACACAGGCTGAGGGAGGGATGTGATGGGAGATAAGGAGGAGAGGCAGATATCAGATCACTGGATCACAGCTTCTCTGTTCACCTCGTGCTTCTGGCTTAATGCTATTTTCAGGACTTTAAATGGTGAGAAATCAGCTTCATTTGCAGCTACACCTGAGAGCAACTCCAGAAACTCCTTGGAAGGCAGGAAGAACTTTTCATCCCTGGATGTTTTACTTGCAGTCATTCTGGGGCAGTCCAGAGGTTTTGTTCCATGGCAAAGAAACTTGACTAATTGGGAATCCCCAAATACAGGCAGGAATTGCTGGCTGGGAGGGTGGGCAGGCCCTGGCACAGGGTGGGCAGAGAAGCTGTGGCTGCCTCTGGATCCCTGGAAGTGTCCAAGGCCAGGATGGACAGGGCTTGGAGCACCCTGGGCTGGTGGAAGGTGTCCCTGCTCATGGCAGGGGTGGCACTGGGTGGGTTTTAAGGTCCCTCCCAACCCAAACCTCTCTGTGGTTTGATGATTCCATGTTAGAGATCAGCAACTCCTAGGGATGCTGGAAGAAAGGGAGCAAATCAGTATCTTGCAGCAGTTGGAAGAGAGTGACATGAGATAATGAATATGTGTTTCCAGGAACTGTGATGTTAGAGGAGGGTCTCTGTAATGACAGATTTGATCAGCAAAATTACTAAAAATTGCTTCTGGTTGTGCTATTTCTTGTGATATATTCAGTTTATGGACAAAGGCAAATCTTACCCAAATGGCTAAAATTTTATATGAAATCTGAGAGAAAAGAGAAGAAGGGGACACAGTTATCTAAACTGGATTGTCCCATGATTCCTGTGGTTGGACCCCATTAACCTCAGCAATTTTAATTTTTTCTTTGACATTTTCAATTCACTTCTAAGCTTTTGATCAGCAACTCTAGGCTTTTTAAAGAAGGAAATGGTAAACCCAGTGTAAGTGCTCTGAGTAAGGGTGGTAAGAGGAGTATAATGAGTTTTGAGAATCCAGAGGGTAGAAATAAGGGCTCCCCATAAAGCACCGAAGGCCATTCCAAGGTAGAATGCCGGGTGCCTGCTGGAGTCCTCCCTTCCAGGAAAGCACAGTCTAATTGCTGGGCTGGTAACGAGGCTGTCCCTGCCAAGGTCACGGAGATTTTGCTCTGAGCATCAGGCAGTGATTTATCTTCCCCTGCACTGTGGGTGGAACGTGGCATGTAAACAATAATTACCTCCCATCCCTGGCTGGGCCACGGAGCTCTCCCATGGCAGGGGCTTGCAGATCCTGCAGCCAGGTCTGATCCACTCTCAGGGCTTTGCAGAGTTGTTTTGTCCTAAGAACGATGGATACACTACCCTTGCACCTTGTTTTTGATTTCTGTATCTTGGAGGTGGGTTATATCCAAGGTGACACTTGCACTGAAGGGTTCCTTCAGAGGGAATTTTCTTTTTCTCTTTCACCTTTGGATGTCTTACCCTGTTTTCTATTAAACCAAACCATGCCTCTTCCATTGCTGGTTTGTTTGTTTTGTTTTTTTTCCTTTGGAATAGGTATTAAACTACCACTGGAAAACAGGAACATTCAAACATCAACTCAGAAGAGTGAACACTTTGTTCTCTCAGCTGCAAACACAATGTTTGTGTTATTTTTATTCTAATTCTCGCTTCACTCCTATTAAGGGACAATTTCAACACATTCACTTGATGTTGTTGCCAATTTTCGTGGCATTTTGAAAAAAACAACAAACAGGTGCAAGCCTTGCAGGAGCCATTGCAGTTGGCTCGTGCTGTAAATTGGCTACGTGGAGCTTGCCATCTTTCTGGGACTTTTGCTGGGAGCCCCAGGAGCTTGGAGAGCCATCCTTCCGACACGTGGGGAGCCTCTGCACTGCAGGGTTGTGTTTCTGCTGTGATTGGTGTCTCTGCCTTTGAGCTGACAGTGGATGTGAGAGCAGCTCATTTTCTGATGCTGAATTTGTAGTGAGTGTCAAATGGGACTTTCCACCTCTTACCCATTTCAGGGATGCATTTTACCAAGCGAGACTGATTTCATGCAAAGTGGGGTCCTGTGTCCTCTGCTCTCTTTTCCCCCACTCATTGAAACATCTTCAGTTTCTTTGTGATTGTCCTCATCCCCATTTCCATGAGACTTTCCCCCTGGGAGGAGATGCTGGACCAGGAGATGCTGGACCAGAAGAGGCTGGGACTGGGACATGTTAGGATTGGGTGATGCTGAGGTCAGGAGGTGCTAGAACCAGAAGGTGCTGGTCTCAGGAGGTCTTTGGGTCAAGAGAAGCTGAGACTCAGGAGGGTTTGGGACCAGACTGGAGGTTCCCACCTGTCCTGAGTTGTCAGAACCCCTGATGGTGTCTGTCTGCAGGAGCTGCCAAGGCTGAGTGGCTCCTGCCTCTTGCAATTTGGAAGCACTGAAAGAGCCTCTCTTCTCCTTCCCATGAGCTTCCCATGAACTTCTGTTCATTGCACCTCCTGTCCTTCTGGTGGATTTGATGGAAAAGGGCCAGTGGGTTCCCAGGTAGCTGAGAGGGCTGGTGGGTGCAGCAGCTCCTGCACCTGGGTTTGGCAGGAAGGGAGGTTAAAGGATTGCTACAGTCTGTGAGAACACTGTGACAGTCAATCAGTTTCTCTGGAAGTTGGGACAGTTGCAGCATTTCTTCTTGGCGTTTCAGAAAGCTCTTAATTTGCGTTGCAGATTCTGGATGACACTCTTCCTTGGTCCACCTTTGTGCTCAGTGGGATTTGTGCCAGGTCACAGGAAGAAGTGCAGGTCTGACAGTCAGTAGATTTGGCCTCTCTCCAAAGCCAAGCCACGGGGCCCTCCACTGCCATCCCTTAAAGCAGGGAAAAGGGGGGCTTCTCAGCTGAACAAGAAGCAGTGGCACTCTCAGCAGCCACTCAGATGTTCTGCTAACCTGCACCAATTGCTGTAATTACTGCTCTTCAGATTCGTTTACTGATGGAGGATTTCTGAGACAGATTGTCTTTGGTCCTCTCAGTGAATTGCAAAGTGATGCCAACGCCTTTTGAAAATGATGTGAGGTTACTAATTATATTTATCCAGTGAATTGAAATTACTGGAGTGTCTGCTTGGGACTGTTTTGGCAAGTTGCTGATTTGTAAGTAATGAGAAATGTGTGTTGCTGGATTTTTTCTTTCGAATGGTTCCATTACAGAAAGAAGTTGGTATAGGATAAAGTTGTTGTGTGGGGAAAGAACGAACATGACAGTGGTGCTGCAAGCTCAGTGATCGGTGTGGATTTGGGAGATGATAAATGATAGGATGCAGAGTAGCAATTCAAACATTTGACAGTGTCTGTAATAAAAAGGCAGTTCATCTTGTATCGAAAAAAACATTTAAGGGTTCTGGAAGGAAGCCAAGCAGTGTCCTTAAAAAAGAGTGAAATATTTGATGCATTTGGGTGAGGACGGCCATGAATAAAAGGTGGATGGTGAAAGGTCTGGGACACCCCCACTGCAGGTGACACTTCTGTGACAGAAGCACAGGGTGTTCTGGCTGTGCTGGGTCTGGACCTGATGGACCTGGACATGGGTGGAAGGGAACAGGGGGCACTGCCCAGGCAAAGGGGTATTTTAATTCCCACTGAAATTACTGTTGGCCAGTTTGGGTGCATGCCCTGCCATGGAGCCCACGACCATGCAGCCCATCATGTGCTGATGCAGCACAGGTCTGGGGACTGCTGGGGGCTGGCTGTGCTCCTGGGAGGAGCAGTGCTGCTCCTGCTTGGAGGAGATAGGGGGCTTTCACTGACCTCCCACCCCGAGTTTTTCCATCAGCCATAAAACCATGGCACAGACTAAAGAACAGCATGGGATTTATTAAGTGTAGAAAGAGGTATCTCAGCCACCTCGAGTTGTTGCTGGTGGGATGGTGGGACCATAAGCCTGGAGACAGTGGGCACTGGGTTGGCACAGCCTGGCTCAGCACCTTGCCATGCTCAGCTCCTGGCCCAGCCCTGTGGTGTGGAGCTGGGGTGAGGCTGTGAGCAGAAGGGGTCTGGAGCAGCAGGAATTTCAGACACTAATTAAGGCACATGTGATTAATGAGTCTGGAACGAGGATGTGGAAAAGGCCACTGGGGATTTGGTCTCACTCTGCTTTTCTGCATAAGTGAGTGTTTTGGGAGCAGGACCAATGTGCTGTCAGTACTTTTGGTGTTGTTTCTATATTGAAAGACAAGTATTACGTAAGTGTAAAAACCTCCTTCCACAAAGCATGATTTCCATGGACATTTTGGAGATGTGTTTGTGTTAGGTCATCCAGTCCTAGCCAAAGAAAACCTGATGTGATCCTGGTGAAATCCCAGAATCATTAAGGTTGGCACAGCCCTCCAAGATCACTGAGACCAACCCATGGCCGATCCCCACCTTGTCACCCAGCCCAGAGCACTGAGTGCCATGTCCAGTTGTCCCTTGGACACACATGACTAGTGATTAATGTTTTACGTGGAAAAGTCCATCTACAATCCATGGGGTTAAATCACTGTGCTAAAGACCTGAGCAGATTGCAGCCTTTTAAACATTGCAACCTGCTTCTGAATCATTCATAACCACTGAATCATTGTGGGACACATTCTCTGCTGTGAAACATTTTCTGGATAGCCACAGCGAGACTAAAGTGTGGTATTTCAGATTAAATAACGTGAAAGAATTAAAGATTTAATCCAGATATGAAAAATTACACTTATTTTGCAGGGTAGTTTTCAGTATAATTGGCTAAGTGGCTTTTCATGACATTTCATGAGGTCAAATGCTGCATTAAGAGCTTCAAAATACTCATTTTTAAATTAATTACTCTTGATTGAAAATGTGCCTTTTTCATGTGTTGCACTAAAGTGACAAGAAGCTGCATGAGTCTGGCTAATGGGGAGCAAAGTTTGGAGTCATCCAAGCCCTTCCTTCTGGAATTCCTGGTCTTGGTGTTCTGGTTATCCCCCCAGAGAACAGAAGCATCCCAGTGTCTGTCCAGGCTGGCTTTTAGGTTTCTATGTCCTCAGCTGATCCCTTTAGAACTGGCATTCCCACCTTGCAGAGGTGCAACCAATGGCATTTGTGTCTCAGTTTGGGAAGTAGTCCTCAAAAAAAGGAGAGGGGAAATGAAAAAAATGAGCGTGTCATGGACTTGCACAGGTCTCTTTGCAAAACCAAGCACCTGGTGTGATTTGACACCAAACGTGCCTTTGGTGTCAGAAGTGGAAACACACAGAGGGATTGTTGGTGCATGGGCAGAAATCCATGGGGTGGTGAGAGGCCAGGATTTCAGTGAAAAGTGGGGGACACGTGATAGCCCAGCTCCTGGCAGAGGAATTGTGTGAGACACTGGAAGAGGCTGAGAGGCAAGCCAGCTGGAAAAGGGGGTTAGATATTTTTTGCCTTAGCTATTACTTGGTGACTGTTCTTTCCAGGAAAAGAAAGCACAAAACCAAAGAGAAAACCAACCCCAAACAAGTAAGAGGACTAGGAATAGGTGCAATAGGAAACCACATCCCCCAGACTGTATGTGTTTGTGTGGGGACTGTGCAGTTACTTCATCCAGCCCTGCAATGTGCTGTCACAGCCCCCAAATCCTGGGAACACTGGGCTGTGATTCATCACCAGCCAGGCAAATTCAGTGTGATTGCCTTGGTTTCATTTCCCTGATCAAACATGCTTGGACCTGGCCCAAACCAGGGTAATTATGCTAATGAGCTACGTGAGAAACTAATTTAAACCATAAATAATGTATTATTGACCGTAAGATTACACTCAGGCTTAGATTTGATTCTGTCTTCATCATTTTGCTGCCAAGGCAAATTAGCCTTGTGGGAGGATTCATTCGGGTCCCTCTGGGTTCTGGGGTCTGTGAGGAATGAGTCAGGGCCACCATCCCAGGAACTCCAGCATAGCTGGAGGGACAAAAAGTCCTGGACAAGCACCTTGTCCTGCCTCTGCTCTCAGTGCTGAGCTGTGTCAGGGCAGGAATTCTCTGCTGGCAGGCTCAGAGCAGCACCAGGTCCATGTGTCAGGGTGTGAGCTCAGCCAGGGGACAGACCCTGCACTGCAGAGTTAGAATGGACCCCATATCCAGAGCTTTGGGAACAGGAACATAAGGTCTTGGGGGCAGAGCCTGGGGTTTGTGGATTAAAGATGCCTGAGAGCTTTGCAAGGAGTTTGTTCGTTCCCAAAGGCTCAGTCACTTCCAGCCTGCCCTTCACCTGACCAGGAGATATTCTGCTTTCTCTTCTTTTCCTCTGGCTGCCAAGGCCAAGCTCCCACCTCTCCTTGGCTGAAAAGTATTAAAGCAGGGCCAGAAATGAGCAGGGGCTGTGTGCTCAGCACCTGTCAGTGGAGAGAGTTTGCTCTGGACCGTGTAGAATGTGTCTTTTCCGTGTAGGAATTCTCTTTCTAATTAACTGGCAGAAGATGAGGCATGTGCACATACCCCCACCGTGGCAGTGTTGTGTATAAAGATGTTTATTGGGTTGTATTTCAGTGTTTTCTTTGAGCTGCCTCATGATATAAAATTAATGTTCCCTCCCCACTCAGCATTTATTCATTCCTATCGATTCCCTGCTGTAAATGAGATGATTAATTTGGTGCTCTGGCCCTGCAGCACAGTGTGAGACAGCACATGAGGGGCTTTACTCTGCCATGACAGGAAAGTTTAGTGTCCACCATGCAGAGTGAAAAGTTTGGAAATAAAATAGTTTATTTCCTTGGTTTTCTGGAATTAGGGAATTAAAACGTGTGTGCTGTGTGCAGCACTTACCCCTCACTCGTGCTGCAGGGTCTGAATGCCAGCAGCTCTTAGCAACACTACAGCTGGGAAATTTGGATAATATTTTAGTTGAAGATAATGAATTAGGCTTTATTTTTGATCTCAGGAGTGAGAAACAGCCAGTTAATGGGCAGGATTGTCAGTGTGATCCTCCCAGGACTGGGGCTTTGTCAGTTCCGAGCTGCTGAACACAAAGTACATCCCTACTGCATTGTTTGGGTTATTAAGATTATATTTTTTTGCTAATAATTGTAATTGCAGAAATGCACAGACAATGGGCTAATTACTTGAAACCATCAACCAGAGAGAAATTGCTCAGGGCTGGGTTCCCCGTTCCAGCAGCCTGTGCCATTCCATTCCACGAGTGCCTGATGGGCCATGTGAGGCTGCAGCACCACCTTACAGAGCCCACTGCTGAAGGGTGCTTAGAACTGAGTCCTGGCTCAGACACCTTCAGTTCTGCAGTCTGCTGCAGGAGCAAGGCCATTGCACCTCACTGGGCTCCACAGCTTCTCCCACCCCCTGCACCCACAACCAGCTCAGTCAACATCAACCACATTGTCACTGCTGTGTCCTGGTAATCACAGAATCCCAGAATCTGCTCAGCTGGAAGGAACCCACAAGAATCATCCAGTCCAACCCCCAGCCCTGCACAGACACCCCAACAATCCCTCCATGTCCCTGAGAGCATCATCCAAACCCTCCTGCAGCTCTGGCAGCCTTGGGGCTGTGCCCACTGCCCTGGGGAGCCTG
>JAWWEE010000001.1:117762995-117785964 GCA_035221455.1 Xenops minutus
CCCTGCACATCCTTAATGCTGCAGAAGAACAAAGAGTCAGGCCAAAGGAAAAGCTGGACATGGTTAATAGAACCTTTCCAAAGCCTGCCATGAGGACTATAAACACAACCTTTAAATCCTCACACCTTCTCAGATAATCAGCTTTGGCCGTGAACCAAAGAGTGTTTCAGGTGGAAGTCACACTGTTTTCACAACTGATGCACAGAATGAAGAGGGAACCTTGGCCATTTCTTGCCCAAATTCTGCCAGAAATACACCAGGATGCACAAAACTAAGGAATCAGCTTCAGGGCCCTGGTAAGTACTAAAAATAGCTGTTCATACATTCAAGGGTTCTAAACATCAGGACCATGAAGCCAAATTATTCCCTTCTTCTGTCACAAACACCCCAAAAAAACATGAACACCTCAAAAAACACCCCCCCAAAAACATCAAAACAAGCAAATCACCAAGTACTACGTGATGAAATGTGAGGAAAGCAAGCCCCGAGATGGAACCTCCTTCGCCATGAGAACATCTGGAGGGCAAAGTGGGAAAGCCACACGCAAGGAGGGGGAATTCACTTCCCTGTGCTCTCATTGTCACCACCTCCTTGGGCTTCTCCCGAGGAATTCTGCACACAAAGGTGGCTGCAGCAGGGACTGACCCTGCCCACAGCTCACCTGGGCCACAGCCCCACACCCAAGGAAACCTTAAAAGCTCAAACAGCAGGAAATTGGAGCCTTTGCCAACACAAACAGAACCAGCTGGTGGCAAAGGGGCTTCCTGAACCTCTTCTAAAATGCACTGAAATGGGAATCTGCTGAGTAAACACCTAATAAACTAATTAAACAAGCAATTCATTAGCAGCTAACTAATGAGAACACAGGAGTCCCACTCCCTCCTGGAAGTCACAAACCCAAGCCACGTGTACAGGCAGGAAAATGCTTCTTTTTCCCCCAAATCCAAAGCTTCCTCTCTGAAAATGGTTTTTTCTCCACTCCTTGAAACAAACAACAGCAAAACTTCCCTTTTCCAACACAGCAGCAAGAGAATACAAGAATAATTCTGATGAATGCGTTTTTCAGCAGCGAAAAACTGAGTTTAGACCCTTCTCAGTGTTGGCCAACATCCCTTCTCCAAAGGAGCATCTTCAATCCCAAGGCACAGGTGATTTTCCACCACCCCTCCTTGCTCAACCACCACTGCCCAGGGAGGAAGGCACAATTCCCACGTTTTCCAGGTTTAAATGTGTCCTTCCAGGGGACAGGGATGAGAGGGGGAAGGAAGGGGCAGCTCCACCTTTGGATTCCTCTTACAGAACCGTGGGGAGGTTTTAATTTTGGCAAATCAAACCTGCTCGAAGGTTCCCTCCCCAAAGGAAACGAAGAGCACCACAAGCTCCAGCTGCTCCTCAGCAGGGGCACAACAGGAGCCTTCCCAGAGCTGGCACAGCTCCCTGGGAACACCTGGGCACTGGGATGGATTTCTAGATGCCAGCCTAGACCAACCACAAGCCAGACACGGAGGGGCAATCCCGGCACAATGAGCTGGAAGCGTTTCAGGGCACTCCAGAATCAAGGGAGAAGGTGCTTGTCCCCGTGAAGAACTGGTTAAAGAGCAGCAGAACTGGGTATTTTGAGGGAAAAGAACCACAATAATCAGAACTTGGCACAACATCCAAGCAGGGTCCTCTCCTAGAGGTGGCTTCTCGCAGGCTTTGTGCCCTGTCAGTCATGGAATACCAGCCCGGTCCCACCTTCCCTCAGCAGTTGGCCAAGAGCTTCTTGCAGCCAAACTCTGCCCCCAGATTTTGGATCCTCAAGTTCCTCCTGCAGTTTCCAAGGATGCAGGCTGGTTTTGCCCTCTCTCTGCGCACAGGGATGGAAGAACATTGCACAAGAGCTCCACAAATCTCTGTTCTCTTGGCTCGGGGGTCGGGTTTTTTTCTCTTATTTTTATTGAAACTTTGTACAGAAGTTTGAAACATTTCCAGACAATACTTTTGGACAGGACAAAAATGCCATGGTAAAGGAATGTAAACTGCAAGAAACACAGTCTGAAGTATCCAAATACTCTCTAATAAGAGTTTTTAGTTTGAAGACTAATGCAGGAGGCAAAATAATATGCATACAGGATACAAAGAACAGTATACACAGGGCCAGCAATGCTAACTAGGAGAATTTTGCATCAGATTTACTTCAAAGATTGATAGCAATATGAGAATTCTATACACTAGACCAAAATTAATTTATCATACATCGTTTCTATGACAAAAAGCTTGTCATTAAGGACAGTAGCAACTTACAATATAATTAAGCTGTATTAGTCTCATTAACACTTCTAAATCTATATTCCTACTACAGTAATTTTTTTGTTTTTCAGCATATTTGTCTTATAAGATCTTAACAGACCTTTAAATAACACTTTACCAAAAGAGACCTGGCTCCATTATAGTGATCTTATCTACATGCCCATTTGGCTTATTTCAAATCAAACAAGGGCCAAGGACAAAAAAAAAGGCAGGTTTCAAATGCTATATGATATCATTTGGTTTTGGTCTGAAATGTATTTTTAGTTGAAGAGGTTAAAAAAATAAAACCCAACACCAACAGCAAAAAAAAGAAGGCAGTTTGTTAACTGGTATTTCATATAAAAATCCAACAGCAACAAAACCCAAAACTACTTCACAGATCCTCAAAAAAAACCCCCACCCCCACTCTACGGGAGCTACACGGTAAAGCAGCATCACTTGGACACTGTGCCTGCAAAAGAAGAGGATGAATGGAGAGACTGCTCGAGTGAGATTAGAAAATTCTGCTTTTTTTTCTTCTTGAAGAAGACTACTAACATTTTGCACAGCAACTATTTTTTTATAACCACCTCCTTGGAAAGCCCCGGAGCTGCCCCGTCCCCCCGGGCTGCTCCGAGCGGCCCCGACGGCCACAGCGGCGCCGGGAATGTCACCACGTGTCACTACACCATGAGGGCAACAGCAGAACGGAAGGGAAGCCTTTCAACCGACACCAGAGAAAGAAAGCAAGTGTTTTGGAACCCAAAAAAACCCCCCAAAACAACCAAGAGAGTTCAGAGATGTCACAGTGAAATCAGAAATCCTAATTATATATGTTTACATTCTAGGACTACTCTTTACCTTAGGCCAATTAAAGCACATTAAACCATTGATTATATACAAACATTTGTTTCTCTTTAAAAAAGAATCAAACAAAAAAATTTAAAACATTGCACAGAAATCTGCTTTTTAACATCACATGACAAGGTTAGTTTTCTTTTCAAAACAATTACATTTAAGGGCACAGAACATACAGAATATACCAAATTAACAGATGAGTAATTCTGCTTTGCTGTACAAGCTAAATCCAAAGATTTCCTCAAAAAAGCTGGAGCTCAACAACTCCAGCTTCTTCCACGTATCCTGTTCTCGGAAAGGGAGCATCTCCCAACACCTCCTCTATCTTAGGATTTAAAAAAATAGATATATAAAAAAAATAAAGCTGTTTTAAAGTCAAAAGCATCTTCTGAGCCCCTCAGCTGGCCGTGCCCTCTGCACTGAGCCGGGCAAGGAGCTCGTCCCTCTGCTCGGGGCTCCATCAGAAGTCTCATGTTGGCCCTTCTGGGATCAGGGAACACAGAAGAGAAGGGAAAATACAGAATACAATATATACTGAAGGCCATTGCTATTTCTTACAATCTCCCACTGTTTCCTTCTAGGAAAAGCTACCAGGAAAAATTACAAAAAAAAACCCAAAACCAACAAAAAAACACCCTAAACTTTGGCAGAGAAAAGCATCAAATTTAAAAAAAACAAAAACTTAAATAAGAACAGTCTCCCAAAAGTTACCAGAAGGCTCTCAAGAAGCTCTTTCCCTTTTTTTTTTTAATATATATTTTTTTTATTTATTTGTTAAATAAAAGGCTTCAACCATTGCTGGGAGAAAATTCAAATATCTTAACAGAAAAAAAAAATAAGTTAAGGGAAGTAACAAGAACAAAAAAGCTGTCATTCCAAAAAAATCAGTTTTTCCAGCCTGTCATTCTCAGCTCAAGGCAATAAATAAACCAAGACAAAAGCAAGTGTCCTCCTGCATCTCCTCCTGCCCCACCACCAAAGAGGAGGAGGAGGAGGAGGTCACAAGATTTATGGAGCTTGATTGTCCATTCGGGGAAAAAAAACCTTTGGAATTTTACCAGCCCCAAAAACTGGTGTTCTGCCCCAAACTCCTGACCACCTTCCATCATTAGCAAAGGCATGTTTACGCTATAAAAATCCTCAAGCAACGTCTCCCCAGGTCCATCCCCAGGGCGAGGTCCCACCAGGCAGCTTGCTTGAAGCCTTATAAATACAGCTATTTTTCACAAGAAAGGCCTTTGATTAAGTGCTTATTTGCAGCAAAGAACATCAGCAACTTCTGCAACCTCTACGCCACGAAAAGAAGAAAGAAACCCACGTCTTTAGACGCCTGAAGAGGAAAAAAGAAAAACCTGGAGAAAGAATTTTGCTTGAAAGCTTCTTCACAATAACAGGCCCAAAGACGGGGGGGATGAGGAGTATTCATTTATGAAGGGATAAATAGGCTGCCTGCCAATTATCTCCGTGATTAACGTGGCAGCTCGTTAGTTTGGGCAAAGCACAATGTTTTCACTGGGAGATGGAGCATCTCAGGCTCAGTGTTCGTGGAGGACTTGACTCCCTTCCACCACCGAGGGGTAACCCCCCCATGGGTGGGGGTGACACTGAGCAGGACACCTGGCAATGGAAGTGTCCTCCTTGACCAGCACATGACTTGGGGGAGGCAAAGAGGAGCTCCAACAAGCGGGGAAAAGCCATTGGAAGCAAAGCCCTCCTCGGGTGGCCACGAGGGCCGTGCCTTCAACTTGCCAACCTTTTTAAGGCACCCTGGGAAAGAAAAGCGAGCAGAGGTGAGGCCGTGGCAGCCAAGCCAAAGGGTCCCTGAGCAAACCTGGCTTAACAGGCTGTGGCAGAGCATTTGTTAACGCTGAGAGCGAAGAGGGCCGGGCGGGAAGAGCCGAGCGCCAGCCGCTCCGGAAAACACGCGCCGAGCTCCTCGGGGACGCCGCGTGGCACGTGAGGCTGTGCCCCCGTGCCAAGGGAGGCATGCCAGCCACAGCCCAGCCTTTGCAGGAGGACGCCGTTGGGCTGAGGCTTATCTTCGCTCTCCACGAGTTGTTGTGTTCCGCTCCATCAAGACGAAACGTTGCCCGGCGTTGTGTTATCGCCCAGACAAAAGAAACCCCACCGCTCCCTGCGCCCTCTCGCCTTCCCCAGCTCAGCCCACCCACGAGGTGACCTGGGTGGGCCACCAATGAACACACCAGGATTTCAGCACGGAGAAGGATTCAAAGCACTTTCCTGAAGGAAACCAGCCACACAAGTCCTAAGAGAACGTGTCTTGGCGTACACCAAGATCAGGTGTGGGGGCTCTCCCACACGTATTGCAACCACATCCCAGCCTTCCCACCTCAGAGTGAGCAACTTCCAGCAGCAACAACTAAGCCAAGTGGAGGCAAGTGGGGCATCTCAGCCTCTGTTCAGAGTTCTGGAATGGATGAGGTTCAGTCCATGGAAAAACACCACCAAAACAAACAAAAACACACCCACAGAAATGGATGGAATTGAACCACTTCATCAGCAAACGGATGGAATTGAACCATTTCATCTGCAAACGGATGGAATTGAACCATTTCATCTGCAAACGGATGGAATTGAACCATTTCACCTGCAAATGGATGGAATTGAACCATTTCATCTGCAAACGGATGGAATTGAACCATTTCATCTGCAAATAGAGCCACGAGAGACTAAGCATGGATGGGCTATGGCACCACCACGCTGGAGAGGAAACCTCCTCCAGCACTCAAAGGCAGGATTAACCCAAATTTCAGCTCTAAAGATATTCCAGAGGAACTGGTTCTTGTTTGTGTTTCAGCTCTACAACATGATTTCAGAGGAACTGGTTCTGGATTGTGTTTCAGCTCTACAACATGATTTCAGAGGAATTGGTTCTGGTTTGTGTTTCAGCTCTACGACATGATTTCAGAGGAATTGGTTCTGGATTGTGTTTCAGCTCTACGACATGATTTCAGAGGAATTGGTTCTTGTTTCTGTGCCAAGGAAACCTTGCTGGACCCTTGAACTGATGGTCCCTCAGGCAGATTTGGGCCCAGCCAGTTTGTTCTCTCCCAAGTCCCCAATGAGCTCGGGAGCAAAGACAACCAGAGGAATTATTTCCATGGAAAGCCTGGATATGACCACTCTGTCCTGGATCATGGGAGGGGGGGGTCACACTGGAAGTGCAGCCACACAGTGAGCTCTGCACCCAAAAACAGGCCCAAGGAGGATGTGGACCAAGCTCTGACCCTTCAGGTCTGCTGAGGATCACGTGCTGCTCACACGTCCTGCACACCTGGGAAGGGATCATCCCTGTCTCGGGATGCAGCCCCAGCATCTCCAGACCTACTAATTGTCTGGCAGAAACTGAACCTTCCTGGAGGAATCACGAGGGCAGACCTCGATTCCTGACACAGATTGTGGTGGGAATCTCCTGACACAGAATCCCTCGGGAGTTGTTTAGAGGAGAGAGGTTCAGGTTGGAAGAACTGGGAGGAATTTCTTCACAGAAAAGGTCATTAGATATTGGAAGGGGCTGCCCAGGGAGCTGGAATCATCATCCCTGGAAGTGCCCAAGGAAGGACTGGCCGTGGCACTCAGTGCCCTGGGCTGGCTGACAAGGTGGACTCCATGGGCTGGGAAGGCTTTTCCAACCTCAATCATTCTGGGATTCCCAACCCCCCTCAAAAAAAAGGAGGCCTGACAGGGTGAAAGGAGAAATGGGAGAAAATATGAGGCAAGAGGACTCTGGAAAATAAGGAGCACTTTCACCTCTCTCCCCCACCTCCCCTTCCTCTTGTCCTCCTCCCCTCACTGACTCCATCTGCAGCAGCACCAGGGCTGGGGAGATCCCTCCAGTGAAGCAGAGAACAGTCCTTCTCTAGTGTGAAAAACAAACTCAAGACATGCAAAGCCTCATGGCTCTTCTTCTGACCTAGGAGAAGCTCCAAACAGATTTTTCCCTACAGAGAGGCTAATCCTAACTATGTCCTAAAGGTTTGGATACTGAAGAGGCCGAAATTTCCTTCCTGGCCTGATGGCCATAAATGAGAACGTGCATTTCACCTCAACACGAGGAAGAACATCCTTCCACGGAGGTGGCAAAGCACTGGAACAGCTGCCCAGGGAAGGTGTGGGTTCTCCCTCTCTGGAGACATTCCAGACCCACCTGGAGGTGTTCCTGTGTCACCTGCTCCAGGTGACCCTCCCTGGGCAGGGGGTGGGACTGGGTCATCTCCAGAGGCCCCTTCCAACCTTGACAATTCTCTAATTGTTCACTTTCAATACAAAACCCAAATAAAGAGTATTTCTTTTTCCTTCTCCCCCCCGTGACAGTTGGTCATGTCCAGGCTTATTTTTGGTTTGGTTTGTTGTTTGGTTTGGTTTTCCTCAAACACAGCAATTTTTCAGTACTGGAATTTACATTAAAAGAACAAAAATCTTCTTAAAAAAAAGAAAAAAAAGATATAAAGTCCTAACAACTATCATGTTTTAAGTGCTATGAGACAAAATGAGTCCCTGTTGTTGCCATTAAAAAAAATGAGAAACTGAAAAAAAAAAAAACAACAAACCCAGCTAGAAGCAATGAGCAAAATGAAGAATTTGGCCAAGGTGATGCAGTTATTGTACAGGATGTGCTTCGCAGCTCTACATGAAAAACCTTTCGAGACAGCTTTAATCACTTGGATTTTCCACACTGGTAAATGATTACTCGTTATCTTCACTTAATGCTGACTGAGCTGGAACTGCCCGACTTCAAACACAGCCACCTGCCTGCCTTTGGTATATTTATACACGTAAAAACAAAAGGTTAGTACTGCAAATGGAACAAAACAAAGAAAAAAAAAATCACACAAAAAGGCAAAAAAAAAGCCACCACAGGACAGGTTCTGCTCTGAGCAGAGAGAGGACAACACGTCTCAAATGGTCTGGAAATAGGCTAAAGCTGAGTTGATCTTACAATTATAGCGTAAACAATGCCTGGGTTGTGGTTATGTTGTTTGAACTTCAAAAGAAAAAAAAAACAACGGAAAAAAAAAAACCCAAAACCAATCTCCAGAGACCTGTATCAACTTCTGTATGTTCAGCCATACCCTTAAAAGTTCACTATTCACTCACAAAGAGAAGTAGACAAACATGAATATTCCAAGCGAACACACACAGACCAGTCCAGTATTTAGTAATAGTTTAACTTTTGGAGTCTCTTCCAGCATTTGTAAACAAACAGTCTCTTCCTCGACCTCCCTAACAGCTCTCTTGGTCATGGTTTTACTTTTAAAGCCACAGAACCAGTCTATGAATTTCAAATGTCTCTCTCTGTCCTCAGTCTCCTCCTCGTGCTTCTTCTCCCCCATCAACGCCGCCTGCCCGTTGGAGTAACAATCCACCGGCGTCTCGACTTCGGAGTGGCTCACCGAGATCACCGGGTTGCTGTCGTCTCTGCAGGTCACCAGCAGGTTGATATCCTCCGGCTTGAGGTTTTTAAGGTTCTCCTCGGATTTGCCGTTGGGAATGATGTGGTTGGCGTTCTCGTTGCACTTGAGGATGCTCTTCTCCTGCGCCTTGTAGAGCTCGCCCTTGGCCGCCGGCTCCTTGACGCTCCTGTTCTTCACGGCCCAGAAGGTCGTGGTCCGGACCTGCTCCTTGGTGGGCGGAGGGGTGAGCAGGCTGACCACGAAGGTCACGATGCCGGTGATCCAGAACAGGGCCGTGGCCACATACATGTAATGGATGTTTTTGATGAAGCCCGGCCTCGTGTCCGGCTGGTTGCACTCCGGGGCACGGTAAATAAACGCCAGGATCAGGCGGATGGCGCCGAGCACGAAGCCGGCCATGCCGCCATAGAAAGCGCCCTGCTCGTTGCAGCGCTTCCAAAAGATCCCCATGAGGAACAGGGCGGCCACCGGCGGCGTCAGGTAGTCTGCGACCTCCTGGATGTACAGGTACATCTGACCCCCTTGCATCTCCACAATGATGGGCACCCAGGCGATGCTGATCACCACCATGAAGGCCACGAAGACCCTCCCGACGATCATCAGCTCCCGGGACGTCGCGCTCTTCCGGATGAGCTTGTAGACGTCGAGCGTGAAGATGGTGCTGGCGCTGTTGAAGATGGAGTCCAGGTCGCTCATGAGAGCGGCGATCATCACGGCCATCATGAGGCCCCGCAGGCCCACGGGCACCAGCTTCATCACCAGGCGCGGGTAGGCGATGTTGGAGCAGCCGGCCCTGCTCCCGCACACCTGGAAGCAGTGCTCGGGGTTGATGCAGGCGATGTCATCGGCGAAGAGGATGCGCGAGATCATCCCCGGCACGACGATGATGAACATGGGCAGCAGCTTCAGGAAACCCGCCATCAGGGTGGATCCTTTGGCGTGAGCGATGTTTTTCGCAGCCAGGACTCTCTGCACGATGACCTGGTCGGCACACCAGTACCACACGGAGGCCGGAGTCTGGCCCAGCAGGAACCCAGGCCAGGGAATGTCCTCATCCGTCGGCTCGCGCAGCATTTTAAGAGCATCGGGCTTTGGGTCGACGTTGCAGGAGTTGGTGTTGGAAATGTTGTAGGTTAACAGGATGGACGTGATATTCGGCGCCGCCAACATGTACCTCCTCTTAACTTCTTCAAACCCACCGACCTCCGTGATACTTATGATCATGAGCGTGAGGGCACCGATAATCATAAGCAGGGCCTGAAGGGTGTCGGTGTAAATGACGGCCACCAGCCCTCCGGTCACAGTCAAGAGTGCAGTCATTCCAATCAGGAGGATAACCGACAAATAGAGGTTCCAACCTAGCGACTCTTGGATAAAAAGCGCCCCCGAATACAAGTCAACCGAGAGCTTGGTGAAGATATAAAGAATTAGAGACAACGCTGCAAAATAGATTTGAATTCTATGCCCTCCAAAACGCTTGGACAAGTATTCGGGCATGGTGTACACTCCCGACCGGATGTAGACTGGGACGAAGACCCATCCCAAAAGCTGCAAAAGCATTAAGGCGTTGAACTCCCACGCACCTACGGCAAATCCACTCGCCGCTCCAGATCCTGCGAGCCCAATGAAATGTTCACTTCCAATATTGCTCACAAACAAAGAGGCACCGATCGCTACCCAGGTCATAGAACGCCCTGCCAAAAAGTAGCCACTCACGGTGCTCCGATTGTATTTCCACATGGCAAAGAAACCTATGCACATTACCAGCACGAAGTACAGGGCCACAATGGCAATGTCTGCTGTCTCCAAAGCAGCCCTCATTGTGTAACCAGCTGGCGTCCACTTCTCGCCCCCCAGCCAACGTCTCTTAAGCAACACGTGAACCAGTTAACAAATATCAACACTGCGGCTCAAATTCTTTGTCCCTTGGTTTGCTGTCCTGATGCTGGTGGCAGTGGTACATTTACTTTCTCCGCTTCTCAACTGGGAATTTGGAACTTAGCACGCACTTTTAATCCACATTCCACAAGAGCATCAGCCTTAACTCAGTTGATGTAGGAGAAATTCTTAGTTGCAGCTAAGTTTAGTGAGGCCTACTGTACCAACCCTGCAAGGCAGCAAAGACAAAAGACAAAGATTGAATTAGAGAGGAATTTCATGAAGTAATGAGAAAAAATTTGAAGTGTAGCAAAACAATGACTGAACACCACAGATTTTTCCCCCTTTATACTTCCTGCTGTATTTATACAATCCATAGCAGGCATCATTTCACAGTTGTAGAACCAAGTAGCAAAGCCTTTTGACAAGTCAACTTCAATGCTTACAAGTTCGGAGACGCAGCAATTCGGGAGTACTGAAGGACCCGAAGCCCCCACAACAAGGCAAGGAACACAAATACATTTCATTTTTCATCACTTCAGCGCCTCACAAGTCTAATTCTGAAGCCACTGAACAGGTTTTCCTCTTTCAAGCAATCTTAGGAAAATGAAGTTAAAATAACCCAACAAGCAGCCTCTCTGGAGCTCAGACCTGGCCAGTCCCTCCCTGTATGGCTCTAGCACTGCACCCCACACACCCCGATAGATCCCAGCACCACGTGGATGCACCAGCTGCTAGAGCTTAAAAAAAAACCCAAGTGAAGTCACAACACCATCAAAAAACCCCAGAAATTTAAAACCAGCTGGAGAATGGAGGTTATTCCACGGGTTTGACGTGAGTTTTGGGGTACAATCACAGGGTCATGCCCCACTTGGAAAGCTCTTCCTACACATCCCATGGGAGCCAAGGGAAGAAAAAGTCCTGCTCAAGCAAGTGGCAGCAGCAAAACCCTGCCTGACAACCCACTTGAGGTAGTTCTGTTGGGGTTGTACCTTTGGAATTTTTGGGAGCACCCCAGGCATAAGAGGGACCACTGGATGGATTCTGATAGCAGTCACTGCTGGATGTTCCCAGCATCCATCTGCATCCAGCCATGGAGAGCCTCACCACTGTCAGAGGCAGGAGGTGTGGAGGCAAAGAATCTCCTGCTCCTCTCTTCCTGAGGCCCCAGTCCCACCTGACGTTATCCCAAAGCACGGCAGGGACCAAAATTCATTTAGGCAAGTGGGACTGAAGAGCCAGAAGTGGAGGGCACAATAAAGGCTTGCTGGCAGAGCTGGAGAAGTTGGGAGAGGAAGGGGCACTGAAGGACATCTTGGCTCTGACCTCTGTCCTGGAGATGGGAAGGGACCCCAAAGCCCATCCAGTGCCACCCCCTGCCATGGGCAGGGACACCTTCCACCAGCCCAGGCTGCTCCAAGCCCCGTCCAACCTGGCTTTGAACACTCCCAGGAATCCAGGGGCAGCCACAGCTTCTCTGCCCAACCTGTGCCAGGGCCTGCCCACCAACCCAAACCCTTCTGATGGGTTTAGGGAGTGCCAGACATGGGATCCTTCTGTTCCTACCCCGGGCAGTGAAGGGAAGGGGAGAGCATAGCATAGGACAGGTTTAGGCTCAAGATCAGAACAACAAAGCTTTAGTAGTCAAGATGATGACAGAGAATAAGAAACAGGGTCTGAGTCCTCTCCTCCTTCCCTCCCTCTGGCAATGGCAATGTAGACACAGGAACCCCCAAAGCCCTGGATATTATCCCTGCCCACAAGATCCACAAGTCTCCACTGGCATGAGTGCTCTAGCTGAGGTTCTCATTTCCCCATTAATTAATGATTAATACAAAGAGCCAGATAACACACTCTAATATTGGGCTGGTTTCTTGTTTAGCACCCCTGTAACATATTCCTTGTGTTTGAAGAGTAAATAATCCCACGGCAAGTTCCAAGATAGGTAAGGCTGGAAACACACACTTTGACCCTTCGTGTTGGAGGCACCGATGGTGCTGAGGGAAAAATGGGCACTTCTCATGTAATTTAACAAGAGGGCCCAGAAAAGCACAATTTCAGCCTTAAGGAGAAATTCACAACCGTGTTATTCATGCCACGTGGCTGTTTTCAGGAGAAGTTCAGCATCAAAAAACATATATACTGCAAAATAGATATAATTAAAGTAGAAACCATTAAAAATGTATGATGAAAACATAACAAAAATACTAAAAATAGAAACATAGTCGAATATAGTGAAATATATAATAAAAAGTATAATAAAATACACAGTAAATATATTTGATGATATATATATATAATATGAATATATATAATAAAAAAATACATGAAGGGTGGCCCCCACTCCCCCAAACCCAGGGGAACAGAGAGATTCCTCGTGCTGGAGCTACAGCCAATAATGAGAGACGTGGCACAAAACGGGCTGATCAGAGCAGGGAGCCCAACTGATCATTTCTCCTAAGCCTCAAAGCACAGACATGTTTTAAATTCTTCCAGAGAAGAATTCCCATTTATCCCCACCCGTGAGTCCAGGAGTAGTTAAATGCTCTATTGGCTTCATCCAACCCAACACTATAAACACTGCACATCATGATGCACCCAGAGACGAGTCTGATGTCCTATTGTGGGCTTTAAGCACTCCAACAGCGTTGTGTCTTCCACTAGATTCAGCTGAATTTTCAACCACGTTATGTTTATGCCAAAACTATAAATATTTAAGGACAGGGGAAGGGAGATTTTACTCAGGCACAATGAGAACTACTATAGAGAAAATGAGAAGAATAGCAAGATGAAGGAATAGCAATAATTGGTATTTTCCCTCTTCTGTTGTGCTCTGTTATTGAGAGGTGTCCAACTGGAACCCGAGTTCACCTCCCACCACCTCCCCTGTAGGTTCAGCAGCGACCTGGCAAAAATATCCCACACAGGAATAGGAAGAAATCACGAAAATGTTATTAAAATTAGTTCTTTTGATACCAGCTGTGCTCCCTCGTCCCTGGAAGTGTCCAAGGCCAGGCTGGCCAGGGCATGGTGCCACCTGGGCTAGTGGCAGGTGTCTCTGCCCATGGCAGGGGGTGGAACAAGACTTAAGGTCCCTCCCAACCCAAACCAGCCTGCAATGCTAAGACTCCAAGTGTGTCAGCCTCAGATACAACTGCCCTCGAATAAATGGTGACATTCCTCAATGAAGACACTTCCCCACCCACAACAGGCTCAATTCTAACCAAGATGAGCAAGAGGGGCACTTCCTCAAGCATTTTCCATGGGAAGGCACATCCAGAGCTCCAACCAAGAGCCGTGACCCATCCCCTTTGTAACCTGAATTCCGCAGGGTTCAGCTGGGAGGGTGGGAAGTTTCCAGCAGCCGCCACAAACTGGCTGCACTGCCACTCAATTACAGCCCTGAAGTAGCTTCTTGTACCAGTTTCTTAGACCTAATTCTAAAATAACCCGGGAACTTTTTTTTTCTTCATTAGGAAAATGAGACTCGTCCCTCTGAACTTTCAGCAAGGTTTGACCTCGAGTCTTACAAAGGACTTTGGAGATGCCCCATGTGAGTTTAATCTCAAGTTATTAGAACAGTGAACATTGTGGCACTGACAGAAAAGGAAAAAAAAAAACAGACAGAAAGACAGCCCTGCTGCCAAGGACTGGGAATTTTTTTTCCCCTACGGCTGTTTTCTGGCTGGATTATATCAAAGACACAAAACAATGTGCTTCCCTCTCGTCTGGAGATAGAGGCTGCAGCTCTGGGCAAACAATTCAGATGTTTCTCCTCTTCTTGAAGGCCAAAAGAAAAGTCCCAAGCAGTTCCCTGGAGAGGTATCACATAATGTGAAGCAGACCCAGGGTGGGATTTTTTAGGAGAAATTTGCAGGATTGTTTGAAAGGAAAACTTTCTCCACAGCGCTTTTCTAATAAAACAGGGTTTCAAACATGCCAGGACCAAAGTGCTCCAGCCCTGAAGCAACTATTTGTTCTCAGCTCAGTTGCCTTCCCCTCAGATGGGAAGTGTCTCAGTTCTTCCCTCTTTTCTCCAACAACCCCAGTGTTTTAAGGCTAATTTGAGGATGCAGATGCCCACAGATCCACAGGGGTGCCCACTGCTATCATTAAGCACATTAAGCATTTGACTTTGTCCACAGACTCTTTATTGGAAACAGCATTTTGCCTCCCCACCTACTTCACCCAGGAGTATTTTAACTCCTACCTGGAGCATTTTACCTCTGAACAACTTTTCTGCTTGAAAGAAACGTGTCCAGACTACCAGGCTCAACACCTGCCTATGAAATACTCTCTCTCACAGAAAAAGGAATAAATAATACAAGTCTCGTGCCCTGAGCGGGGTCTGTACAACATCCAACCCCTGGAGTGTGTTGTCTGGACTGCCTGGACATCTGAGGGAGTTCCTACCTGTCCACAAGGCTGTCTCAGGAAAAATCTCTCAGGAAAAACTAAACAAAAAAGGGAGGAAAAGCTATAGAACAGAAGAAAAAAATAAAGAGCACAAAAGCTCTTTGTGGAGTAAGTGATCCACCACTGCTTATGTAGTCCATGCCCTTGAGGAGACAGGGACCATCCTTGCCAGCTGCAAAACAAATCCCTCGACATCCAGGGCAGCAGTTTGAGGGCTGTCCCTTGCCCAGCAGGAGCTGGGGCAGGAACCCCACCTGAGACACGCCAGGGATGGCTTGGGAAGCAGGAGAGCTCAGGGGCTGAGCTGGAGCATCTAATTAATACCTTGAGTTGAGGTGGACTGGCCTTCCCAGCAGCTCCAGGGGCTGCAGGAGGAGAGCACCATGTCCCAGGTCACCCCACTAACCTGGGCACCACTCGGGCTCTGCACCACCACCCCACCAACCCTGCCGTGCCCTGGGGGGCACAGATGCCACACAGCCAACCCCACTGCCGTGGAAGGCCCCACTGGAGGGGCAAGGCTCCCACTCCAAGGAGTTGTTACAAACACGAAATGAGCTGGGTTTGGCTGGGGGGGGTTCAGGCATTGCTTCAGTTCTGGTCTTCATTTCAGCAGAAGCAGCTTGTTCCACCATGAATTCTTCTTGCCCCTTTCCTAAAGAACTGCTGGGGGAGATGGGAGGGAAAGAAGTAACCCCAGGGCAAAAGGAACAGAGAACTGCCCTGCACGGGCCAGCCAGGGCATGGCCAGGGCATGACTGCAGGAGGAGCAGCTGGAGCGAGGTGAGGCCACCTGAAGGGCACTGGGACTGGCACTGTGAGAGCACGAGAGCACCTTCATTGTCATTTGGGAGGGGTTTAAACCATTCCCCCTCCCATCCCAAGCACACACCACCTATTTATAGTGTCCCAAATCAAGGGAGGGGGGGAGAAGGCAGACGAAAGATGCTTCAACACTCCAAAAACACAGGAGAAGCCGCAGTCCTGCTGAAGTGCAAAGCAATAGGGAGTGGGAATGTTTTCCATCACCAGCAGTGCCCCAAAGTCACTTAGTGTGGCCCGTGGCATTCCTGGTGGGATGGCTGCCTTGGCCATGGGTCAGTCCCCAACACTCTGGCAGGAATAACAGACTTATTTGCTTCCACTGCTCTCCCCAAAGCACCTAAAGGGGAAGGGGACAGAAGAAAGGGGAGAGAAAGTGCCTTTTTTTTTGGTTAAAATGCAGAGACACCACCATGACTTCTCCATGCCCACCCAGACACAAGGCAGCATCTTAATCAGGCCTTAAGACGAGTCATGAGCTTAAGCTGGTCCTGCCACACAGGAACTGGAAGCAGAAAAGGGCACAGGGAACTGGGAAGGCTCAACAGGAATTAAGGGCACAAGAGGGCAAACAAAGTGGGAAGGGGGTTCTCTTCCAGGGGATGGCAAAAAATAGAAGAGGGTGGGATGGTGCAGCATCATCTCAGGGTTTTCCCTGCCAGGTCAGCACATCAGGACAGGCTCAGCTGGAAGGGACAGAGGGACAGGGAGCCCAGAGGCTCCAGTTCCTTCTTCTGCCAACCTGAGGTTCACAAACACAAACACTTTCATGCCACTGGCAAGAATTAATGGGATGAACTACTTGGTCACAAGGGCAACAGCAAGGCAAGCCTAAACATAGAATATTTGATTTTTGGAGTGGCTTTGGGAGCACTTTAGCCCTGTGGACAGAGGACAATCCTCCAATAATCACCTGAGAAAGGCACATATCAGGAAGTGCTGATCTCTACCACTACTGCAGATGCCCCTTTACTTCAGCTCAAAGCCGTGGTTTCAGCCAGGCTGCAGCTCAAAGCTGGGTTCACCTGGTGGGTATCACCATGCAGCAGTAACTGGCACACTCCTAGCAAAAAAAAATGGGATTTTACCCCCTTTGAAGAGAATTTTGGCTTCAGAAGACTCGGAGAATGAGGAAGAAGTAATGCCACTGTCACTGGACAAAATCCTAGGAAGAAAATCTTCCTAGAGGAAGGAAGAAATTAAACCAGACTTATTAAGCTTATTTAGGACTCTCCCAAGTTCCCCTCACATTCATGGCTGCCCACAACCTTTCCAAGAATATCAAGCATCACAGGTTTTATGGAGAGCTGAGACAGAAGTTTCAGGGGGATTCATACTCCCAGAATTTAAGTTTGAGGCCCTCCCAGCTTCCTCTTGCGAGACTTCTGATCCTTCTTGGGGATCTTCAGGCACCAAAACAAGGGTTCAATGAAGTTATGCTGGTTATAAAACAACTGTTCTACACCCAACTTTGCCATTATCTATATTAAAAGCCACCAAACGTTATTTTTCTGATAGTCTCCAACACACCCATTCCACTGAACACATTCTCCTCCTATAGCCATACTCTGCATGTATTTGAACTATTATTCCATAGATATTTCCATAACTGGACACAGGGACTGGCCTGGAATTGGACAAGCCAGGATTAAAAAAGAGCAGAACAACAGTTCCCATGCAGTTCCTGACCCCTCCTTTACCACATCTACTCCTTTCCTGCCCTTCTCCTCCCCAAGGTGATGAATTTGCTTTGGAATCTCATTTCCAGCACCAACATTTGCACCAGAGCTCCACAGTGCAGGTCCCTCCCTTACATCTTCCCATATTTACTTCCCATCTTTCCTGTTCCACATCCATGTAATTCATTCTATTTTGCATCCCTCTCCTTGCTTTTATTTCCCCTCCCTTTCACTTTCTTATCAGCTTATCCACAGAATGGACACTGGAGAATAGCTTGGGTTGGAAGGGACCCCAAAGCCCACCCAGTGCCACCCCCTGCCATGGGCAGGGACACCTTCCACCAGCCCAGGCTGCTCCAAACCCCATCCAGCCTGGCCTTGGACACTGCCAGAGATCCAGGAGCAGCCACAGCTTCTCTGGGCAGAGATAAAAAAAGCAAGGTAAGTGAATTGCTCAACAATCAACAACTGCCAACAAAGCAATTTTTGAGGTAGAAATTGCCAATGTTATGGCTCTGGAAGAAGGGAACCGGAGAAATCAGGAAATGTGAGGAAAGCAAGAACGTCCATCACTACAAAATGCATCTCAAAGATTAGAATAAAGAAAACACAAGCACACACAAGCTGAATTAACAGCTGATTCTTAGTGATGTCACGGGCATTTGTCTCAAGGACTCAGTCCCTTGTGAGAGGTTTCACAGCAATGGAGAGCACTGATGCTACTTCAGCCCAACTCTGCTTTTTCAGGAGTGGAAGGACACACAGTGTGCTCCAGGCTGAGGTTTGTAAGCATCTCCCAGTTCCCACACACACCAAACCCACCTGTGCACACACAGTGAAGAACACAGCAAGAACTGAACACAACCCACAGGGAGAAGCACATCCCTGAGGCACCAGGGCCACACAGAAGCTGTACCTGAAAGGTTAAGCCACCACTCCTGTCCCCTGAAAAGGGACTAAATAATGCCACTGAACCCTGCCAGATCCATCACAGGCCTGCCCAAAACCCTGCCTCAGTGCTCAGGGTGGGGAACCAGAGAACCCTATTTCATACCCTCACACTGCAGGCTGTAAACTAAGAGCTGTTGGAGTCCCTTATTCTGGCCAGAAACTCAGTACTCACCTTGCACAACCTTCCCAACTCCCTCAGTGCCAACTCTCTGCTACAAACTCAATCTGAGCTTAAAATTATTTTGGAGAAGAGACTGATCCTCCCCCTCCTCCCACACCCACGCCGGGCACGTATCCCACACCTGGCAAAACCTTCAGAGTGGAACATGGTCCTTTCTTAAGGCTGCAAATGGCAAACATCAGGCAGGAGGGCATCGTGCTCCAATGCTGCCTGCACCACATGATCCACACCCAGTTATTCTTATGGAATGCTTAAGGCAGAAGAACAAAAAGCTGACTCTTCCAGGAGAGTAAACACCAGATCTTGTGGTTTTCCAGCCTTATCTCTCAGTCCCAAGTTTTTGGTCTTCTTTCCAGCACCACTGGACCCTTCCCTGCCAGTGAAGAGCCTGGTACAGCCTCTAAAAATGTCCGTGGAATTAGAGGAAAACTTCAGTGTAATTTTAACCTGCTCAGCAGGAAGGGGGTGGGGAAAATGCACAATTCCACTGTAACAACAGGTGGGTTCACCAGAAAGGAAAGAAAATAAAACCAGTATCTTCCTGCTTCGTTCTCCCCCCACCTTCCTGGCAACTAAGACATCAGAAGCCCAATTGCTGCTGCTGCCTACACAGCAATTAAGGGTAATAGTCAGGATGTCAAGCAACACCACTGCCCATTTACTCTGGCTTTCCTAAAATAGCTGCCAATCTCCATGGGGCAGGTAGGGAATTTCTGAGACGTGGCAACCCACTCCAAAGGCAACAAACAGATGCTGAGGGCAAGTTCTGTTGGGGGAGCAGGTCTGTAAAAAGCAGAGCCCACATTCAGTGCAGGATTACTATTAATAGGTTATTTGGAGGTGTCCCAGGCCAGGTTGGACGGGGCTTGGAGCAACCTGGGCTAGTGGAAGGTGTCCCTGCCCATGGCAGAGGGTGGAACAGGATGGGCTTTAAGGCTCCTGCCAACCCAAACCACTCTGGGACTGCAGAGGTGGGTGGATGTGTCTCCTAGTCCAGGTACTTGCTGGAACAAGGTAATTTAATTAGGTTTTAGACTATGAACATATTATGTATTTGTCCTTTGTTACAGGTGAAGTGATACATATATAATAGTGCCAATAAAATATTGATAAGCTTCCTCCTTTTTAGTGAAATGCTCTAAAATGTGACTTCTTTGCAAACAATGTTCCCTCACTCCAGTTCCATTCACAAAGTGGTTCGAAGACGGGTGTCCCTGTGCTCTGCTCTGCTTGACAAGGGGGTGACCAAAGGCTGCACTTGAGGATCCTGGAGAGCTTCTGCCACCCTAACCCGGGATCCTGGGCTCCCCAACTCAGCAGAGATGGAAACCCCAGCCGTGCCATGCCTGTGCTGGGGGCCCTGGGGATGCCCAATTCATGCCCTTGGAGGGTCTGGCATTGCCACCCTGCGGTCACTCAGCAGAACAGCACCGGAGCAACAGGGAGCCATTGCCAGCTCTTCCTTCCTTCCTTCCTTGCCTTTCCCTGCATTTCCTTCCCCAGGCTCTCCAGGCAGTCCCAGCAGGAAGGGGAAGCCTCCTCTCCCCAGCAAGCCACAGCTCCTGCTCCTTCACCAGCGGGTCACTGCCCTTCCCTGCTGAGGGTCCTGCTCTGCCAACGATGACTCTCCTGGGAGAAAGTCGGGAATAATTAGAAACTCATCTCCTGGGATGAGCAGGAAAAGTTCAGGCCACGAAGAGCTGGCTCCTCCCCACAACTGCAGCCTTTGGCTCAGGCAGCGTGGTGTTTGCAGACAGCTGGGCATGACCCACGAGGACGGGAGGATGCTCGTGGGTCCCTTCCAGCTCGGTGTATCCCGGGGTTCTGTGGCTGCTAACAGCAGAAAACAGGAGTGAAACCTGCCCTCAAACTCCCCCAGCTCACCCCGTGGTCATTTGCACCCTCAAGTGGAGAAAACACCCCACGTGGGTAAAATTCACCATTTCCACCCTGAGTTCCTGTCGCTTCATTGACCTCAAACCTTCCCTTTCCCAAAGCATCTCCTCCACATCCTCAGGCACAGCACAAGCCCCTCACTCTCCAAATACAGCCATGCCACAGAGTGGTGGGGTTGTTATTTATTCTGGGGGTGCTTTTAGGGTTCCTTTATTGTTGTGTTCCCAAGAGCCACTCACGGGGGTCTCTGCCAATGGAAGGTTCTGTCTGTATTTAAAAATGAGTCATTTCCACTGCAAGTCCATTACCTCTGAAACCAGGGCAGGCTTTGAACTCAAAGTCCTGAGTTGTTCTGGGAAGTCCATGCAGCCAGCCAGTGACAAAGCTGGAAAGTGGAAGCTTTCCCTCTTGTCCCCCAGCCCTGCAAAGTGTCACTTTTTTAAGGCACAAAAGGAAAGCAAAGAGGCTCTGAGGAGTCAAGACACGAGGAGACACAGGAGCATCAGGCAGGACCAAGGGCTTGTGCTGGTGCACAACAGGGTTTAAAGCAACCAAAAGCAACTGGAGGGATTCTTTCTGCCCAGATCTATGAGAATGCCAAGGTAACTATTAAAAAATACAGTCATGGGTGGGGAAAAGCCCACAGAAGCACCGAGTTTGCCACTGAAAAGAGCCAGGAAGGTCCACAAGGCTGAGGTTTGCACTCAGAGAAGTTAAGGGCAAGACAAGAAAGACAAAGGGCAAAGGTTTGCTGGTTTTTTGGAAGGCAGGGGAGCTGTCCCAGGTGAGGGAGGCTATCACAGGCACCAAGAGAAGAGGCAGCACTTGCTCAGAGGAAAGGAGCACCAGGACACGCAGCACTGACAGAGCAGGACAGGGAACCCCTGCCCAGGTGTTTCACCAGCAAGGGGTGAAACAGCACTGTGTTATTGAGGATTGGGTGTGATCCCTCCAGCTTGTACAGGAAGGAATGCTTCAGTCAACCCACTCTCTCAGACTGGTTTATTACTCCTGTATTTTGACTAATTGAAGTCAGTATGAGAGTCAGGATCATGGGGGGCATTAGAGTAACCCTCCCGCCAGGATTCCACAGCACCACGTGGCAGAAAACCACGAGAGAAATGTTTTTTCCAAGTGTTCTCATGCCACAAGAAAGGCAGGAGCAGCAAAACACTGGAACACAAAAAAAAAACCAAACAGATCCGGTGTGCTGTCAACAGCACCAAAATAGCAGCACCTAGAGCCAGACTCCACTCGTGACAGCAAGGGGAGCTTAAAAACAGCACACCTGAACCAAAACATACAGATTTTAACACATCACAGAACTCGAAAAAACCACCTGAAGGGGTATCTACCTGGAAAGAATATGCTGGAGAGTCAAACTTCAAAGAGGCCAAGGTTGCAGATGTTAAATCCCTGGTGCATCGATGCCCATTAGAAGCATCTTAAGAGCTAAAAGCTTATCTTGCATCTCCGTGGGCAGATCCTGGAACCCAAAGGTCCTTTCCAGCAGAGAGCACTCCCCGGCATCCTTTCACAGGGCTCAGCTCATTCCTGCCTCACTATTATGTCACATTTGCTACGCTTTTCTGCCCTGCATTCCGAGTGCCTGCACAGCTTCAAGAGCATCTCCTGCATCAACAGCGCGGCTCTGAGAGCATCCCTGCCTTATCCAGCCATGGGGGGAGAGGGGGGAAAAAAAAATAAAGAATCGAAATCACGGAGAAAAAAAAAACAAACACAAAACAAACAAAATGACACGGTGACAAGGAAACCAAAGCGCAGCGTTTTGGGGTGTTTTTTTGCCGGGAGAAGGCTGCTCCGGGGCGGTGCAGCGATGGCACTGCTGCTGCCTTTCTCCGCTAGAGGACCCAGGTGAGATGTTTCTACTACGGCTTCTGCAGTTAAAACCACGGGGTAAGGAAAAAAAATCAAGCCCAGCCCCGCCGAGGCTGACATGTGGCCGGGCCCCGGCAAATGAATGGAAATGTACTAGTGCATGCGGCAGGCCGGGCACGGTGGTGGGCTGAGCGGCTGGAGCAGCAGGGCAGGGTTAGAGCCCCTCCTGTGCCCATAGCACAGCCCCGGAGCCCAGCACTGCAGCGCGTTCAGCCCACCAACAAAGGCTATGGAAGGTGCTAGAGAAGGGCCAGCACCAGCTCGGGTTCCCAAAACAACCCCCCCCTCCACCCCACCCATCCCCGGGCTGCGCGGAGATGCTCCTGGTTTATTGGCGTTGTTATAATTATAATTATAATTATTTGCACACATACCCCCCCCCCCAAAGTGAGTGAGGCTGTCAAACAGCCAGAGCATCCTCAGCCCAGCCCCCAGCCCGGCTGATGGCAGCTGTGCCAAAGCCACCCTGGCACTCGGTGCCCACCCTGGACGGCAGGGCAGGGACCCCTCCCGGCCCACGGGGAGCCGGAGGGGCGGCGAGGGGCGGTCCAGCCCTGGCACAGAGCCCTGCAGAACAGGGGGTGCCGGGGCTGGTGCTGCACAGGGGCAGGGGGAGCGTGGAGAGGGGAACCCACCCGAGAGCGGCGGGGACGGGGGTCTGCTTACCTGCGGGGGGACAGGGG
>JAWWEE010000001.1:117843362-117855193 GCA_035221455.1 Xenops minutus
AGTGTCCCAGGCCAGGTTGGACAGGGCTTGGAGCAGCCTGGGCTGGTGGAAGGTGTCCCTGCCCATGGCAGGGGTGGCACTGGGTGGGCTCTAATTTCCCTTCCCACCCAAACCTTCTGGGATTCTTTCTTTTGCTCCCCTAAGATTCTTCCACAGATAAGGAGAAGCAGGACCTGAAGAGCAGCCCTGTGGCCCTTCCAGAGGGTGTTCCCCAGCCCAGGGAGGCTGTCCTTACCCAGCAGAGCACAGCCAGCCTTCCTGCAGGCGTCAGCCACCCCCGCGATGACCCCGCGGGCCACCTCGACGTCCAGCTTGCCGCAGGCGAAGTAGTCGAGGAAGAAGAGGGGCTCTGCCCCCTGGGCCAGGATGTCATTGACACACATGGCCACCAGGTCCTGCCCGATGGTGTCGTGCTTGTGACACTCCTGTGCGATCTGTAAAACACGGGGAGAGCCTCTTGTTGGGCTGGGCACCCAAACCCGAGCGAGAGGCTCCGGTCCCACCCCATGGCCCGGGGTGTCACCCCAGTCCCCAGGGCTGCCTGAGGAGCAGCTCCCTTTGCCACCACCCCCTGGGCCTCTCCCAGCCCTCCTCAGGAGCTACTCCTGTCTCCACTGGCAAGTGCAGCGGGCACCAAGGAGGGCACTGGGCTGGGAAGGGTTTCCTTGCAACCAGCCCAAACACAGCAGCACCGTGGGGTGAATGGTTTTCTCCAGGAGTGGATTTTTGAGGGTGGAGATTCTGCTTTCAGGAATAGAGCTCCTGATTACACACTAAATAGTTTAAAAGCAGCTGTTTCCTGCATCGTACCAACTTTTGGCTACCTCCACACCAGAAGTGAAAAACATATTCAATTCTTTTGCCTGAAAAAGGGTTTGAAAAATTTCAGTTTCCATCTCTTTTTTTAAAATGACAAATAGGTATTTTTTACTAGACAATTGATACTTTCTGCTAAAACATTTTCTCTCCTGTGCTGCTTTTCCTTCTTTCACGTGGATTTTCACCTTACCTTGAGTTTTGTGCCAACCCCATCAGTTCCAGACACCAGGATGGGGTCTCTGTAACCAGCTGCTTTCAGGTCGAAGAGCCCAGCAAAGCCCCCCAGCTCTGCATTGCAGCCTGTGAGGAACAGGGAACAGCCACTGTCACCTCCAGGGCTTTCTCCAGGATCTCCAACGCAAATTCTCTCCAAGAGTTGTCAACACAACTCTGCTTTGTCACCAGGAAACTGTTCTCTGGCATGTAGAGCCTCTCACCAGAGGCACAGGGGCTCCTAATCTGCTTAGGCTGGCTTTGTCTTTTTAATTAATCTTAAATTAAGCCTAAAGATCCCAAAGTCTGTGATGGAACAGTCAGTGATTACTGTGACTGACTTACATCACCCTTGCACCGAGTGCTTTCTGGAAAGTAGAGGAGGAGTTGTGGTAACAGATTGGTACTGGTTGTACTGATGTGTGTCTCTGTTTTTCTCTCTATCTGACTGTATTAGAAGGTTCTCAGATAATTTGAAGTAAAAGGACTTTTTTACATATTTTATATATTTTAAATCTATCCAAAGAGTTACAAGGACTTGCTGGAGTGAGAGGTGCCTGAATCCCACCAAAAAAAGGATGAATTGAGGCTGTTCAACCAAGCCAAAGATGTGTCTTCCCCATTTCCCTGAGGAATTGTAACCTTTCTACAGAGTCATCCCCCAAAACGATGTATTTCACTGTGCAAGAAAGAATAACTCATGTACTCCAAGCCAGCAGTAAATGGTGGGAGTTTTGCTTGCTTTCTAACACTCCTGACATTCAGGAGATGGAGTTTAGAGTCATTTGGGGATGCAACTCTGCCTGTTTGGAGACAATCACAGGCATTGGCTTCCCACTGACATTTCTTGTGTCATCTGGAAAGAGGCAGGAGACACAAAGAGGAGGTTTGGATCCACACCAAATGATAACCCCATGCCACAAAGCAGGAGCAGAAGGTCCATGTCTTACCTGACCTGGATGTGGCTGCAGCCAAGGGCTTGATTTTCTGGACCAGGGTGTTGCCAGCTGCAATGTCCACCCCGCTGTTCTTGTAGGTCAGGCCTCTGGAAAAGGAGGCAAGTGGGGTGGGAATTGCTGGGTGAATGCACAAGCACCTGTCCCAAACAGTATTCCCTTGTTCCCATGGCTGAGAGGAGCCCATCCTGCTGCAAACACCACTGTGTCCCCTTGGGCAGTGACTCTGCTCCTAGAGGATCATTCCTGAGTGCCCCTCCAGCAGCTCAAAGCTGAGTCTTTGCTGTGTGGAGCCTGAGCTGGACACACCAGGGACAAAACACTGAGAGATTGTACCACAGGGACTCTGCCAGAGGCAGGACTCGAATGTTCCAGAGTTCAACATGGCATCAGGATCATACAGTGAAATCCCAGGATAAAATCAACAACAGAAAACCCCGACAAGAAGGGAGAACAGGCAGAAACAAATCAACAACCTCGACACCTCCAGAGTTTCACAGCTGTAGCTTAAAGGTGGCCTTTCCTTCTCACCACAAAACCAGCCTTTTTCACTTAAAAGGATGCTCTATTAATGAATATATTTGCAATTTACTTGAAAAAGACCCAGGTTCCCAAGGTGGGTTTTAGGACTCCAGAGGGCAATGCCTGTCAGCTCTGCCTGGGGTTTATGGACAGGGCAACACAGACACCCTGGGGCAAACTGGTGCTCATGTCACCTGTGTCCCCACAGCTCCCTGGGACACAGAGCACCACCTCATGTCTCCAGCCTGGACACAGAGGTTTTAGGGTCCCTGAATTCCCACCAAACTCATCTCACTCCACTTCAGCAGCTGTTAGTCCCAGTGGCAGGAACCAGGGACATCCCTAGTTTAGGTCCAGCCCTGTTTTCTCTCTCTTATTGAGGGGATTCAGTGTGAAGGTTAAATTCTAAGGGTGAAACCCACTGTTCATTAACAGGGACTAACACAACCAACCAACTGAAACTCATTTAAAATTGACTCAGCTGAAAAAAAAATACAGTTAATCCCCAAAACCCATCATGGGAACCAGGTCAAGAACTTATTAAATACTGAGAAGCAGTAAGAGACAGACACAAATGCGTAAAATTGCATAAAATGGAGTAAATATTTTTGTACTCTGACTCTTCAATCTTATTTTAAGATGTGGGATGTTTTTTTAATGTTCAGGACACTGTTTCTGCTGTGAAGATCATTGCTGGGAGACCTGGCCCTGACCAGACAGATTAAAATCCCAGAGTAAGTGCTCCAAGAGTGGTGCTGCCAGGTGAACACTGAGGTGCCTGCACTCCCAGCAGATCCCTGCTCAAAAACTGGCAGGAGGGAAAGAATTATCAGAAACAGCTTTCAGGCTGTGAGACTCAAGGAAATATTGGCTGCAAAAAGTAGAGATCAAAGGCAGGTCCTTTCATGATAAACATTCACCAGATTTTCACCTTTCGCCTTCAAAAGTATTTTTAATTTTTTTAAATTTTTGGTATCTACTTTGACCCTTTAAATGAGTCTCTAATTCTTTAGATCTCCTGAAATATTAAGTAAATATTCTGGCTATTTTCCTGAAGTGAAATGCCTTAGGACTGAATCCTCCTGATGAGTTCCCAGATTTCCAGAGCCAGTTTTCCCCCCTCCTTCACTGTGGGCCGCAGAATTCCACATGGGCAGGGCTTGGAGCAGCCTGGGCTGGTGGAAGGCGCTCCTGCCCAGGGCAGGGGGTGACACTGGATGGGTTTTAAGGTCCCTCCCAACCCAAACCAGTCTGGGATTGTGGGATTGACACATTCCCGGCTGTTCTGCCAGTTTAGGAGCAGAAGGTGGAGCAGAGTCCAGGGCAGTGAACCAGGCACCGACTGTGAACAGCTCCCAGGAGTCTCCCTGATCAGCCAGGGCTCCTCCCAGCCAGGCAATCCAGGCACTAAAGCTGCTGGCCATGGCCCATGAACTCAGTGCTCCTCCTGCCTCACACCTGACCTGCTTCTCTCTCACCACAGCCCAGGTCCCTGTTCCACACTGCCATGGCCACTCCTCAAGGCATGCAGAGCCCTGGGGAGAGGAAAGACTAAATACCAACACCCTGGTTCACTTAGCAAGTTTATTGATGATCCTTTTACAATCAGGACACACTGGCAGAGCAGTGGAACCCACTGATGTGCTTCCCAGGCTGCAAAATAAGCCCTTAGCAAAAGGCATGTGAGGAGCTACTGGAGGCAGGCAGAGCTGCTTCATATCAGGGGAAAAGGAGTCTAAAAACCTGCAAGGAGCTTCCAGTAACATCAGAGATACAACAGGACTCACTGCCACAAACTAAAAACCTGCACCCATGTGGTCTCCACACTGTTAGAACCAAACACTATGAAAATTAAAGGAATAAGAATGAAAGGGGATGATAAATCCTGCCATGTCGTTGGCCAGCTATTCCAGTAAAATGTGTATCCTAACAAGGTGGAGGTTTCGAGATAATTCTAACCATTTCTAAAAACTCTAAAATGAAGCTGTAGATCAGCTCAAACTTTGTCCATTTATAGAATCATGGAGTATCCTCAGTTGGAAGGACCCCCAAGGACCATCCAGTGCCACCCCAGCTCTGCCCAGGACACCCCAACAATCCCCCCTGTCCCATTGCCCAAAGGCTCCTGGAGCTCTGGCAGCCTTGGGGCCGTGCCCAAATTTCCTGGTATTAATTCTAATATTAACATTAGACCTCTGGGAAACACAAATCCAGAGCAAAAGCTGTGATTTCAAGTCCGAGAACCAGAAGTTCACCTTCCCCAAAACAGCTCTAAGAGCCACAAAGAGCACAAATGACTCCTGTGTGCTTGCCACTGCAGCTCAGCTGAGATTTGGGAACACAAACATGGATGAGAGCCATCCACAAGGCTGGTCCTGCCTGCCTGGTCTTGCTGAGGTTGAATACAAGTATGGTGGTTAAAACTTGCCAAGAGTTACACAGAACATGCAATCAGTGGTTAATGGGGGCTGGGGACGTTCTTTTCCCTGCGAGCAGGGGGGTTATTTTCGTTGGAAGCATCTGGAATATCTACCTGGATTGCCTGAGGAAAGCTATGGCCCGGTGGCCAATGTCCTTCCTGTAAATGGCCCCCTGGAAGTGGATGGAGGCCACCCCTGTGTTGGCCTCGTGCAGCGCCGAGGGCAGGTCCTCCCCCACGGCCGTGACCGCCAGCACTCGGCCTCCACTGGTCACCACCCTGCCCTCCTTCAGGGCTGTGCCTGCGTGGAACACCTCCAGCCCCAGCTGCCTGGCCTTGGCAAGCCCTGGGAGAGAGGGTTGGGGGAAGAAAGGCAGAAAAATGGGTTAATTAGAATGTTCTCGATGAGAGGATATCAGGCACCTTGTGCCCAGAAACCACAGAGTCACTGGGAAATAGGAAAGCATTTGGCAAAACTACATTTGGAGGAGAGGCAAGTCTGTTTGTGTGCTCAGGGAAGAGGAATTAGCTGACACACCTCATCCCACACCTAATTCCAGCAGGGTTCTGTGCCCTGGTGACACACAGACCACAAACACCAGCCTGAGCATCAGAGATCAGAACTCCTTGACTGGAGCACAGTAAATAACAACACTGTGCCAATATCAAACAAACATGGAGACTTGAAAATACAACAAAATAAGCAGAGAGGGCTGAAAATTCAGCTGTTTCTTGCTGACCTATAACTACAATGCCTGTGAGTCCCAGCTCTAGGGATTCCCCTTCCTCAAGCAAAGGAGAGAACAGGAGAGGAGAAAGCTCTCTGTGTTTCTCCTGCCCCACTCACCTGTGATTTCCAGCCCCTTGGGATACGCCCCTGGATAGCCCTGGCTGGCCATGACCACGGTCACAGCTGCACTCTCCTCCAGCCACACTGGCAGGGAGCTGGAGAGCCTCTTGTCGACAACAGCCTGCATGACCTCGTACAGATCACTCTTCAGCAGGGGTAGAATCACCTGAAACACAGCCAGAGCAGCAAATCAGCCCAGGCACTGCTCCCCCTTCCTTCCCTGGCCTTTACACAGCAGTGATGCAGCTGTGAAAATAACTCATCTCCACAGAGTGTATTTGCACACATAGTGCACATCATCTGTGTGCCCTTAGAAATACCCTTCCCTGAAGACAAGTTCTATGGGGAACAGAAGTTTTACATGGGGAGGAGGAAAGGTACAGGACAAAGAGCCCTATTTTTTTCTAGAGCATAGAAACCAAGAGGGTTTTTTTCCACTCTTCAACAGGCAGCTGGGAAAAGAAGTGTTGTCTTCTTTAATAAATCAAAAGAAATCCAACTCCATTCCAGCAAAGACAGGGAAGTGCTGAATCCCACAGGAGCTGGCCCTTGTAAGGCCTAGATTGGAGTCCAACCTGCTGAAATCTTCTCTGGAACGGACCAATTTCCTAAGAGATCTTCTGCCTTGAATAAATAACCCAAATATTTTAAGTCTTAGTGCAATTAGCTAATTATTCCCCCAAAAGCTGGTTAACAACAGTGGTTGATGGGCACAGATTTCTCTCCCCTAATGCCAAACTGTATCTACCCCAAAATATCTCACCTGACACTCTGGGTCACCAAACCTGCAGTTAAACTCCAGAATTTTAGGCCCATCTTTGGTGAGCATTAATCCAGCATAAAGCACACCTGGAACAACAAATGACAAGAAAAACTCAGCAGCTGCCCAGCTCATTTGCTTGGAGTCTGTGGACAAGAGGAGTTAAAAGGATGCCACCTGTGCCCACTGAACGTGGGAAATGTTAGCAATAAAACACACAGAAACAGTCGTGGCTGCTATTTTGCTGGCCCTTTCTGTTCTTCCTCACTTGACAATTATCCCTAATAATGAAATGACATTTATTGATTCCCATGGACTCTAAATCAGGCCACTGACACCAAACCCAGCTGCCAAACAAATTAAAGCCATCTCCCTTAACTTCCAGTTAGGCCTATAAAGAGGAAGGAGCAAAATAAAAGGTCTTTCTTTCTCCTTTTGATAAAAAATCCTAAACTTCTTTACCTACCCAAATAGGGGACACCTTCTTTCCTCATGCCATCCACAGTCTTCTGAAGAACAGTATCTCTTATTTGCTGCAGCAGGTCTTTAGAGATCTAATAAAACAGGATCAGCAAACCGTGTTAATGAAAAGGAGAGGGTGTGATTTTGTGTTTGTAAGAGCTGAGCAGAACTCTTGGATGGTTCCCTGCCCACTCCAACACATTTCATCCAATGGAAAACTAATCATTTTTCCTCTCTGTCTTGGCAGAGAGAAGTTCCTTGTCAAACAGACACCAAACCACCTTAAGGCACAGCAAAAATTCATCACCACCTTGGTTGGCACAAGATAGAACTGTGGGTTATAAGCACTTGGCTCTAATGATGAACATTTCAAAGCACTTAAACCCCCAATCAGATACAAGGCTGCAGAAACAACACTTCCACCTTTGTAACTAAAAGCAGTTCAGTAGAAATAGCCCCCTCTTTAGGGAAACTCAAGGGATGCATTTCACTTGGCTGTGTCTGTTCTAGGCAGCTCTTTCCACCCACAGGAGCCCATTCCCTCCTGCTCCTCCTGGTGGAACTGCCCTCTAGTAGAGTTGTGGTGACCCATATGCTCAGCCCTCCCTTTCCCCCTCCCCATGACCCCATTTCACCTGGGGAGCTGGGCAATAAGCTCCCATCCCTCCTGTGTTGGGCCCTTCATCCCCATCCCTCAGCCTCTTGTGGTCCTGGGCCGGGGGCATGGGCGCGACGGTGACGCCGTCAGTGAAACACAAGCACTGCAAGAACAAGGCAATGGTCAAAGGGGCAGCCCAAGGCTGAAATCACAGAGCACACAGTGCAAAGGCAGAGCGAAGAGGATGAACTCTGCCTCCCTCAGCAAAGCTGGGATTCTGAAGATCTGCCTTCCCTCAGGAGGGCCCACTTCAGAGGACATGCCTCAAGAAAGGACCTCCAATGAAACATGTAAAAGCTGTACCCTCAGCAGCTGCCCTGAAAAGAAACACTCCAAAGGTTAAAAATGAATAAAATAAATACTGCAGGATGGGAACTGCTTCTTCCCTCCCCTCTCTCCCCCTGCCCTGGAAGGAAGGCAGTACATTCCTTCCAAGACTTCCTTTTCCTCGTTGATAAAACTATTTGCTTGTGAATTATTTATAAATTATTTGTACAGCAGTGGCTTTTATCCTCAATATCTTCCTAATTACCAGCCTGCTGGCAGCCTCTGCAGCTGGATGATGTTCACTGTCTGGACTAATGTGAACAGCACTCAAACCCGTTTCATAATGACAATTAGAAATCAAAAAAGGATTTTGCTCACCAAAAAAAAAAAGCCAATAATATATTACAAAATAAATAACTTGGCAGGGGGGAATTATCTTGCTGGGCCAGACAAGCAGTGCATTTTCTTCACTTTTGCCAGTCAGCACAGGAAAAAAACTAACCTTAAACCAGATTTGGTTTTATTGAGTTGTATTAAGTCTGCTTGGCATTCTAAGTTCCAGATTTTAAATGAAGGAGCTGAATCAGCTTAAAATGAAGGAAAGGTCGTCTCTCCCTCTGCAGAATAAATCACCACTGTCAAAACAAGGTTTGTTTTTTTGCCATGTGGCAGCAGCTGTTGGAGTTACTCTCAATTAATGTGATTTACTTTAACAGCCCACTTGGTCCTTACCACAGCAGTCTTTAATTAATGCCATTTTATTTAGACCGGGTAACTGGGTTTAATGTAAACAACAATTAATTTCACTAATAAAGTCCCCCCCTTTCCAGGGGAGGCACTTGCATAGTGTGTCCCAAGCAGTTTAGAACAGGTGGAACCAAAGTGTTACAGGGAGAGGCACTCACAGAGATTTCTTCTCCTTCAAGCAGTTCTTCAACAACAACAGTTTCCCCAGCTGTGCCAAAGCTCTTATCCTGCAGGACAACAAAATCTCTTCAGTTCTGTTTCAGTCATTTTAAACTGCTGCAAACGCAACAGGAAATGAGCATTTTTAATACAGCCAAAAGACACAGCACAGGTTTGAGACTGGGAATCCATTCTGCACCCAGGGGATGTCAGCAGTGGGAAATTCCTTCTTCTCTTTCTGTTCATTCTGAAATAAATGCAAGTTTTCCTACTGAACATTTTCAAATGGCAGAGAGCATCTATGATTCCTCAAGCTGAGTTTTGCCCCCATGACAGAGACCAAAGCAACGACTGTCAAGTCTCCAATCTGAAGTTTTACTTGATAGGAAAGTGCAATTTTATACAACACATAGGAAAGGGGCAGGATTTTAATATCCCAGTGCAATGTTTGAACACTGGCTGCATATTCTGGATAATTAAGGAATTAAGAACAACCAGCCCACACTGACAAGGGAATTTTGTGGGTCTGTAAGACTCCCTAACATAAGGGTTTTGTGCAAGACATTGGGCCACATGTTAAGACATGCATTGTCCAACAGCCATTCACCCCCCCAAAATGTGAGTGCAGAGCCCCTGTTCTGCCCCTGGAAATCCAGGTTCGTCAGATCTCACCTCCTGTGGAGCAGCAATACTCCAGGGAATTTTAGGATGCTGTGCTGCCAACACCAGCTGAGGGCCTGACCTGGGAGCCTCAGCTCTGTGCTCCTCACTGATGAAGTCACTTATCTTTGCCACACTTCTGATCTTGGTGTTCCAAATGTATTTGTGGAATATCCTACCTCACTGTACACCTCACTTGGAATAATTCCACTAGAGTTTTGCTATGTATTTGAGTGCTGTGTGATGAGTCCTAAAGCTCCTGGTGCTTGTGAAGCTGCCCCTCAATCCCAGAGTTGGTGTTCCTGCACTGCACCAGTCTCAGGTGGTACAATAACAAAGGAAATGCATGTATAAATAAGTAATAAGGGAGGGTTTTCATGAAGAATGGCTTTATTTGAGCCGACAGGAACTATGTCTCAAGCAATAAATATGACAGAGTTCCACAGCTGCCCAAAAAATGGATGAAAGGTTTGATGCCTTGCAGCCAAGCTGCTGTTACACAGAAACAAGGGATACCTTTGGGGCTCTGGGATGGGTCAGAGCTTGCTCTGTGCACCCAGCTGGGTGTGTGACATCCTTGCTCACCTGCATGATTTCAGTGACAGCTTTGCAGGCCTCTGCCTTGGTTGAGGCCACGATGACTCCTTTGCCAGCTGCCAGGCCGCTGGCTTTCACCACCAGAGCAGGGAAGCTGGCACTGCAAAGGCACAGGACACACCTTCAACACTAAACAATCTTTGCAAAGACATTTTGAACATCTCAGGAGTTGAAAGATAAAACACTTTTGTGTTTTCATAGCAATCTTATTGAATAAGGCACAAATCAAACCAGGCTCCTCCTGTCATGCTCTTTCTGTGAGGGGTTTGTGCTTCTTTTCCCCACCACTGAATTTCCTGCTTTCCACTTAATAACTCACTCTTGTATCACCTGGAGTCACCTGGCCTGTATCCTGAGGAGTGAGTTACTGAGTAAGTCTCCAAATATACTCGTGGAGAAGAGGCCAAGGAGCCAGAACAGATGGTTCTCAGGCTGCTCGCTGGCTCTCCACAGCAGGAGTTGGAAAAGGAATAGAAGCTTGTCCTACATTCCCCTCTAAACTGAACACCGAACTCCAATCTCACTTCAGAGCAGCGAGGAAGGACCATTTTTATCACCTGCTGCCCTTTGACAGGGGCAGGTGAGCCTTTAAAACCTGCTGCCCCAAAGGCATTGGTCTCTCAGCAGTCCCTTGAGTGGATGTGGGTGCCTGGCACGGTGCCCATGGCCAGGGCTGTACCTGGTAATGAAGCTGCAGGCTGCCTTGGCATCAGTGAACGCTTTCCACCGTGCCGTGGGGATGCTGTGGCGGTCAAAGAAGGCCTTGGAGAAGCTCTTGCTGGACTCCAGCTGAGCTGCCTTTGCTGTGGGGCCAAAACACCTTATCCCAGCTGCTGTCAGGTCATCCACAACCCCTGGGAACGACAGCACAAGACATGCTCGAGATCACCAGAGATTGATGGCACTCAGGCAGGCCCAGTCTCCAGGTGCACTGATTCCCTGGGTGCATTCCCCACTGGAATCAGGAGTCTGTAGCACCTCAGGCTCCGAGCTCTTTTAGCTAACACAGCTAAACAGAACAGATTAAAGGTTTAAACAGAAAAATTATCAGCATGCTTCTACATTTTTTCTTACCAAGACTCAAATGATAATTATTTCAAAACATGAAAACACCACAGGAAACTCCAAACTGATTCTACTGCTCACACAATACCCTTCAGAAATTCATTTTCACATCAGCACAACCCTGAATTTCAGGGAAACTGCCCCAGAGGATCTGTGTCCATTCCAACTGGAGACACTCAGTGCTGAGGGATAACAGATGAGGACCAAAACTTCCCTTTCTTCCTAAATGCTGAAGGCTGAGACTTTTAGCTTGTTTCTCTTACCAGCAGCAAGAGGAACCTCCGGACCAACCACCACCAGCCTGATGTCTTGATCTCTGCAGAACTGGGCAAGGGCAGCATGATCACTGACTGGAACAGCTGTTGGAGACACAAAGGGCGTAAAACCCCAACCCAGAGTGTTGATGAGCACTGATTTACCCCAGCACATCATCACCAGGCTCACCCTGACTGGGAATATGGAGAGTGATGCCCAAAACACATCCCAGACCCCGAGGCAAGGGCTCTGGTTGGACATTCAGTATCACAGAGTCACAAATCACAGAATCATGGGATATCCTGAGCTGGGAGGACCCCTAAGGACACCCCAACTGTCCCGCTGTCCAAAGGCTCCTGGAGCTCTGGCAGCCTTGGGGCCGTGCCCACTGCCCTGGGCAGCCTGGGCAGTGCCCACCACCC
>JAWWEE010000001.1:117858139-117872577 GCA_035221455.1 Xenops minutus
GCAGCCACAGCTTCTCTGCCCACCCTGTGCCAGCCCCTGCCCACCCTCCCAGCCACCAATTCCTTCCCAATATCCCATCTATCCTTGCCCTCTGGCAGTGGGAAGCCATTCCCCTTGTCCTGTCCCTCCAGGCCTTTGTCCCGAGTCCCTCTCCAAGCAGGGAAAGGAAAGAGCCTGGAATTCACCCCAGCCTATCCTGCAGCAGGCCTGCTCCACTCCTGATGGGAACAGGGAATGTGGGCCCAGATTCCCACGGTGTGGAAACATTCTTCCAGCCCCCAGCGTGGAACAAATCTCATTGTTTATCCGCTCCTTTAGCTTTCCTCCCCAACACGTTTTTCCTCAGGATGACATTTTTGTAGCTGTGTTTCACTGCTTGAAACAACAGCTGAACTGCTCTGGAACCAGAGAGGACCTCAGACCAAGGTTTTCAAATCTAGAATGCACAGACACGAGTACAAGCCACACTGGGAGCTAAACTGTGACAGGAGGAGGTGGCAGGATGGTAAAGTCCAGCCACAAACACACATCTGTCTATCTCTGCATTCACCAAGCCATTCATGTTTCTGACACCAAAATTGCTCAATAATTCAATCTAAATTGAACATAAACCTATATTTAGTCACTCAATCTACATCTCTTTCTTGTCAGATAGGATTTCTGGCTCAGATTAACTATGAAAACTTGGACACAGGCAAGATTTGAATGATTTAAGGTTATTGATAATTTTAAGGTCACTTTTTTATGTTTCAGAAACCACCTGAGACCAGAGTTGCAATGCTAAGTAAAGGCAATTTCAGGAACCACAAAGGGAGGAGGAAGTTTCAGAGCTAAATGCTCATTACATCCAAAAATCACCAAATGGCAGGAGTTTCCCAGCCCACACCAGGCACCACCACAGGGCTCCTGTGCTTCTGTGAAGATGTTTCCCATATTCCCCCTGAGTTAAAATCCAGACCCCAGTGACAGGACTGGAATTCCCGAGCAGGTGAGACAAACTGTTCCTTAAAATCCACAGATTTGGGATTCTTCCTGGCTGCCTGAGTTTCTCTCCCCAAGTACAGGCTGTGCCATAGCCCAGAATTAAGGGATTTTGTTACACCTGGGGGATTTCATGGACCTGGCTTGAGCTCAGCCACCTCCCACTGTTGGTACAATGTTTTCTATGGAATAACAAGGTGACAGAAGAGCACAGAGGTTTTAAAATAACACAACTTGCAAAAAAATGTTGGAATTGCCATTCCACAGGCCAGGCAAACTGGCACTTACTCCATTTAGCACCAGATTAATGGGGTTTGTTTGACTTTCTGGTCCTGCCAGGCTCTTCCTTGGACCCTCCCCTGAGAGGCCAAACAGAGCAAAAAACTCCTCATGATACAGTAATTAGTCAAAGAAATTCAGGACAAAGTTCTTTACAAAGCCTGTAATGAAGCATTCCAGGGGAATTCAATACAACAAGCACCTGCTGGATGAGAACCTGACAGGATACATGTTTCCACACGAGGGTACTCCAAAAAGCAGCTCCCATACAAGCAGGAATCCACGTATGTATGATCCACACTCACATACATCTGGGGTTAACTTGAATTCCATATGTTATCTCATGTCCTAAAGTGGAAACTGGAGCCTTAGGTTGTTTAAAGCCCCTAATTCAGGATCTGTTACATAAAGGACACAGCAATCTATGAGTAATTCCTCCAGGTTTTCTTTGGAATACAGCCCTTAATTTTAGATGCCCCATTTGAAACATCCTAAGCTTGATTTCTCCAAACTAATAACTCTGACAAGTCTCAATTATGGCCAGTCAGAGCTTAATCTGTTCAGCCAAGAGCCCAAAACAGGCAATTAGTGCACAGAGAGAGATACCTGAAAATAACAGGAATTTTGGAAGGTCACTGAGACAAAAGAAGTCATTTTCATGGGGACAGAGGATTTTTGCCACAGGCTGTGTGGATCACAGGGCTTCAACACACTGCTGAGAGCACAGGAATGAATTTAGTGGGAACCACAGCAACTCTCCTGGGCTGCATTCCCAGAGGAGCAGCTTTGGCTGAATCCTCCAAGCTCAAATCTCAAGAATCAGATATCACAGCTGAGATCTTATAGAATCAATTATACAAGTTACACAAGGCTTCAGGCAGACATTTCTTGTCTTCTTAACTGCACCTAAAACTTATTTCACATGCCCAAAAGCTTAAAAAATAGTAATAGTAGTAGGAGCAGTAATAATAATAACAATTGCACATTCCCAGCTGTGCCTTCAGCTCGAGGACTACGACAACTTACTGGTTGAATTCTCAAATTAAAAAAAGGTAGTTTTGTTGGTGTTACCTGAATTGGAAATTTTCCCACTGTCAGCTGTCCCTGCATTCCCTGGAGCCACAAACACATGTTTGACATGTGGGGACTGGGCCAGCTTCCAGGCCAGGGCGTGTTCTCTGCCCCCACTGCCGATCACCAGCACCTGGTCAGCCATGGACCTGCAGGAGAGCAGGACACAGGGAGAAGAGCCAGAGTTAGCCAAGGGAGGGGAGGAAGAGCTGCAGCGACCCCGAAGTGCTGGAGAACTTCATCAGGTGGGACACACCCAACCTGTCAGAGCCTGAACCTTCCCAGAGCACTGCAGGAACCCCTAAGGAAACCCTTCCTGGCTTTCAGTCACATCAGAAACTGCTCCCAGCTATAAAGAAGTCTGGGATAAAAAAAAAAACCTTGATGAATGACTAGGGTGGGATTCGCAACCTGGAGAATCCCAGATTGGCTTGGGCTGGAGGGGACCTCAAAGTCCATCCAGTGCCACCCCCTGCCATGGCAGGGACACCTTCCACCAGCCCAGGGTGCTCCAAGCCTCATCCAACCTGCCCTTGGACACTTCCAGGGATGGGGAGTCCACAATCTCTCTGGGCAACAATTCCTGGAGAAATTGCTGGAGAACCCAAGTCTGCCAAGGGCAAAGTCTTTGTGACACAGTGCCAGCATGAACACAGCATTGTGGAGTTTGGAGCTCAGTGGGACCACTCAAAAGGTTTTAGAGGGAATGCCTGGAAGAGCTCTGGACATTTTGTGGGAAGAAAAGGCTCCAAACAACAAGACAAGGAAATGACTTCCAGCTCTGGCTTTCCTTAGAAGACAACAAGCAGGGAAGAGAGGTGACAATAACACAGGAGCTCACTGTGCCAAGGTCTCTCCCATCCCACTGGGTGCTAGGAAGGCACACTGATATTCTCCTGGCCTGGGAAGGGGCTCTACGAGCAAAGGTTGAAATTTCATGACAACTTTAAACTGTTGAAACTTTTTCAGCAGTTTGGAAACAAAATGGTCACAAAACAAAACAAAATGGTCACAAAACAAAACAAAATGGCCAGAGGTGACCTGGCCCCTCTGAGCTGTGCCCTGCCCACATCACCCCTGTGTGTACACAGGGACTTCTACAGGGACCAACACAGCAAGAGCACAGCCTGTTCTCTGAGCAGCTCTGGCAGCCCTTGCTCTCCAACACATATTTACACATATTTACTTCTCTGTGTATTCTCTACTTATGGACTGATAGAAGAGTTCCCTTACACTGAAAAAACGCATGGTGTTATCCCATGTCCCTGGTGTTATCCCATATCCCTGGTGTCATCCCACGTCCCTTGTGTCATCCCACGTCCCTGGTGTTATCCCATGTCCCTGGTGTTATCCCATGTCCCTGGTGTTATCCCATGTCCCTGCTGTCATCCCATGTCCCTGGTGTTATCCCATGTCCCTGGTGTTATCCCATATCCCTGGTGTCATCCCACGTCCCTTGTGTCATCCCATGTCCCTGGTGTTATCCCATGTCCGTGGTGTGACATGTGTGTCCCCAGCACATGTCACACACCCCCAGTCCCTCCCTCCCACAGGTCACTGACCCGCCTGCGTGTCCAAGGTGAGGCTGGACAGCCCTGCTCTGAGAGCACAGGGCAGGGTGACTGCACATAATACACCTTGGGAAAGGGAAAAAAACAACAAACCCCAACAGATCTCCAAGGGAAAAGCAAAAATGATCAAAAGCAGATTTTCAGCTAAGATAGGGATGTCACGCCAGCTGCTACAGCTTGACTCGAATAAAGCTGCCCTGATAAGGCAAAATACTTGGATTAGGCAAAATATGCAGTCAGAATAAAATCGAGATAAACCAAACAGAAGGGTAAAATACAGAAGATTACCATGAGTCCTTCAGTATCACTTAAAACACAACAGAGATAAACTTTAACAGTAGTTCTCGGGCTGGGGGAGACCAGCAGATTTCTATCAAGAGTTGGACAAAATTCACACATTGCAACATTGAGAAATGTCTCAGTTACAGAACTCCAGGATGACTTGCAACAAAAAAAAACACCTTGGGCTAAAATTGATCAGTTATGGGATATTATGCTTAACCTCTATTACAAATCAAGCAAAAAGAAAAATAATAAAGGATACAACGAGATGAACTAAAGGCAGTAATATAATAGGAATATAAAAGAACATTAATCAGCTGTCTCCTGCACTGAACTTAAACCAAACATGTTGTCAATGGTGTCCAGAGTCAGCTGCCATCAAATACTAATTTTCAATTTAATAATAGTTTATTAATAATAACTTAAATTATACCTTACATAATTTTGTGGGTAAAAAAAAAAATTATTGCAACTTTTAGACCCTTAGAATTGTAAATTCTCCAACCTTAAAAGGGAGTGATGTGAAGGCAAGGAGAGGCCAGACTTACTGTATGCTCCGTGCTAGAGGCCGAGGAGAGCAGGACGCAGGAGCTCAGAGAGAACAGGCAGCAGCAGCCCCTGGTTAAAATGCAGTGCCCTGGCCCAACATTCCCGCCCCGCTGGTGACACCCCAGGCAGCCAATGGACAGGGAAGGGCAGCCATTCCAGCTGGGAAGGGGGGACACCAACCTGCCTGCAAACGGGGTAAGAGAAGCAACAGCTTTGTAGAGCAGGAGCTGCACATCCTGCTGCTTTGAAACAAAATAAATTGTGCCCCATCCCAGTTGGTTTTTGCAGTTAAAACTGTCTGCTAACCAGTTTGTGAATATTCTCTTTTTATCTAAAAATTAGGCTCTGCATTTTTGCTGCAAATAAAAACTTATGTATATGAACAGTATGAAAGAATAAGGTGTATGATGCGAATTATCACAGAAGGGTTTGAGTTGGAAAGGGACCTTAAAGCCCATTCAGCGCCATCCCTGGCCATGGGCAGGGGGTTGCTCCGAGCCTTGGACACTTCCAGGGATCCAGGGGCAGCCACAGCTTCTCTGAGCAATTCCCTCTGAAGTGACATATTCTAACACCACTGTCAGCTGGAACTGCCTAATACACAGCACAAGGTTTGATATGGGACCAAGTAAATAGAACAAGCCATGTCTCATATGTTCAAATGTTATTTGTTCTATAATAAAATGTGAATGAAAAGTAAGTTTCAGATGTTTGTTTTGAAACTTCATGCTATTTCTGCATCCCACTATGGTATCCTAACAACTTTTATTTAGGGATGTGGCTTGAGAAGAACTTCTAGTGGCAATGCCAGTTTAGAAGGCCCAGATTTAGCAGTGGCAGCTTCTTTATCACACTGACACAGAAAGATGCTGTGGAAGCCCCTCTTTCATTGCTTTAAAAATGAAAATTCCAAGAGGAAAGATTGCTTTTTATTTTTGTCATTAAGCTGGGAGTCAAAAATTTGTTCTCAAAAGACCTAAAGCCAAGGCAGATATTTACTCTGTGAGGATTATCACACCCCCAGGATTTTCAGGAGCAATTCCTCAAAGGTTCCAAACCATGGGATGTAATTACCTTCGGCAGCCATCGTCCACTTTGGTAAAGAAGCAAGGATTGTTTGTTTAGAAAATGTTTTAAAATAAAGAGCAGTGACATTTCAGAAAAGGGTCTGTTAGTAGGTCCTTCTACGAAGTGAGAACAGGGAAGAAGAAACTAATCCCTCGGTGTATCCAAGAGGGGAGGAGGCAAGGACAGAGTGAAGACAAGGTGATTCCCAGAGCTTATCCCAGAGGTTGCCAGGAGAGACTGAGCAGGGAGGAGCATCAGCCCAGAGACCTTTATCCTCCAGGGCAGGTGGGGTCACCAGCAGTCCAGGCAGCTCTTCCACTCGAGCAGGACCTGTGGAGCAGAGAGAATTCAGTGAGGAAGGGAAACCCCACAGCCCTGAGGGCTTTCCCCATCCTGACTCCTCCAGGAGCTACGGAGAGGTCTCCAGCACAGGGAGCACTGGGATGGGGCCACCCAGCTGCTGCCCCTTCCCTGTGAGCAGCAGGGACAGGAGCCACTCACTGTCCCAAACTGATCCTGTGCCCAAACTCAGCTCCTTGGCTGCATTTACAAAGAAAACTCTCTAAGAAAACAGAAACTCCTTAAGCACTTATTCCCAAGTTGCAGGTTCATAAGTGTGGGGCAAGTTATGTAATTATTTCATCTTGACTGGGTGGAGTATTTTAATAAGACAGTGCCTTATCACCTCATCCCTAATTACAGCAGGGAAAAGTGCAATTAAAATCAGACCTCTGCACTCCAGCACAAACACAAAGGCTCTCACTGGTGCCACCTCACTGCTTCAGACAGTGATTTTTTTTAAATTAAGTTCCAGTGCTGTTGTTTTTCTCTGTGCTCCTTGATATTTTCACTTCCCAACACTGGGAATCAGGAAACCTGATGCAGCATTCAATTCTCTTTAGACCTAAGACACAGTCCTTGCCCAGAGCATCTCAATTCAAGGCCAGGTTGAACAGGGCTCTGAGCAACCTGGTCTAGTGGAAGGTGCCCCTGACCATGGCAGGCGCTGGAATGGGAAAAGCTTCGAGGTCTCTTCCAACCCAAACCATCCTGGGATTTTATGAATTCTACCCTTCTTAGAGGTTAGGCTGAAAAACAGCCCAGCAGTGACAGCACTGACCCGAGCCCAGTGTCACTGTGAAGGTTCAAACCCATGACCCTCAGCCCCTGGAGAGAAGCTCTTATCACCTGGCTTTGGACTAAAGGACAAGGTTGACTCCCAGACCTGGAGTGAGACAAGGGAAGAAAAGAAATGGATTCCCACAGGGGACAGGACAAACCCCAGGTGGGGAAGGCTGTGCGATCCCCCCACATCGTGTGCGGTGTGAGTTTCCACCCCCAACAGTCAGAGCTGTTGTTTTCTCACACACCTCTCATGGGATGAAAAAAATCAGAAGAAGGGATTGGAGAAGAACTAGAACTTCCCCCTCCCAACTTCCACTCCCTCCCAGGATCCTGCCATCCTTTCCTGGGCTCCCAAGCTCATCCACAGTGGGCCTGTGTGGTCTGAAGCCCCATGGGCTGATCCCAAGGGCTGGAGCTTGTCCAGTCTCGGGATGTGCCAGAGCCTGAACTGCACATGGTTCAGCCACTGCGGTTTCACAAGTGGCTCATGCTGCCCTTGGCTGGAGAAGCTTCCCATTGGTCCTACCAGCTTCTCCACCTCCAGGCTCTCCTTCCCTGGCTCTCCTGCGTGTGCCAAGGGTCCCTTGGTCAGGAACATAATGCTGGAAAGCTGACACCACAGCAGTGCCCAAGCCAGCAAAGTAAATACATGTATGGATATACAGAGGGAATGCTTCTCTTCACCTTGGTGAGCTGAACTAAGTCCCTGAGGGCTGGGGGGATCTCTGCAGGCAGGACAAGGGAAGCAGCAGCAGAAGGCAGCCAGGCAGGCAGGGGGAGAAGAGCAAACCCTGCTGTGCCCTGCTCCCTGGGATCACCCAGATCCCTGGAGGGAATTCATGGACCACAATACAATCTGTGGCCAGCACTGCTGCAAATTTACCTCCTCATTCCCACCCCCTGCCCCAGCCTGTTCCTGGTCACAGGGAACCAAGGGATGGGGAGGGGAAGAGATCCACTTCTCTCCGTGGTTTTCTCCTGCATGGCTCAGCTTCCAGAGGGAACTCACTGTGCCAAGCGTGCAGGTACAACAACAGCCACTTCAATACTGTAAGGGGTTGCTGAAGTAGTTCAATACTCCAGAAACTGGTGGCAATTCTAATTTTTAATTGGAGCTTTGGGTTTAAATCAGCTTCTTTTGCTCATGTGGGTTTTTTAGGACAAATTCCTGGCTCTCACCTGGCCATACAGAACCACGGACTGGTTTGGATTGGAAGGGACCTTAGAGATCATCTTGTTCGAGGTGTGACCCTCCAAGCAGCTGAATAGGGCATTTTCTGAGGCAAAACATTCCCTCAAGTTTTGCTGCTAAAAATAAATAGGATCATAAAGTTTTACAACCACCCCCAAAGTACTAAATTTGACACTTCAAAGGACGTAGGATGCTGGAATGCTCAGTGCTTTTCACCAAGGCGACGGGGAGAAATGCCCTTGAAATGCCCTTTCTGTGTTACCGTTTCAGTTACATACATCAAGTGGTGAAAGAAGTATTAACTCTGCTCATTAATTCCAATTATCTACTGGATAAATTAAAAATTTAACAAAAACAGGGCCAGTGTCCAGGTTGGTAAGCTCCCAACTTTGCAAACAGTAGGGAAAGAGTCCAAGGGAGTCAAAGTGCAAAACGAGAGAGATTCAAAGTTTAATATTTACTTGAAGCAAATATTTCACCACTTTTTCAAAGCCAAACAGAGTAGAGAGGAAAAAAAAATGCCACATGCCTTTTAAATACTTTAAAGTGCAGCAGAATTAAAAATGCTGCATGTGTAGCTCCCCAGTAGTAAACCTGAGGAAACACACAGCTTGTGTGTGTGCGCGTATATCTATATATATATCTTTATATATATATAAAATATAAAAAATGGGGAGAGAGAGAGACAGACAGACATACAATGGCATATATATGTATTATATATATATATATTATGGCTTATTCATTTATATTTTTATTTTATTTATATTTTATTTGTATTTATGTTTGTATGAATACGCTGTTAGGGACCACATTTCCACATGCCTGTCCCCTGCCACTGGGTGGAGACACATAGTTTGTGTGCATATATATATACATATATGTATGTATGTATATATACACATATACAACTGATATCTATATATACATATCACGGCTTATTCATATATATACATACGTATGGGTATGTATATATATATAAATATATATGTGCATAAATAAGCTGTTGGGAACCACATCTCCACGTGCCCCTACACCACTATCAGTGGTGTTTTACACAGTTTTACATATATATGCACACACACATATATATATGTGTATGTGTGTATAAATACATATATGTGTGTGTAAATATGAATGTATACATGTGCATATATATGCATAATGGCTATATACACACACATAACAACATGTATATCCATATAATGGGTTATTCATATATAAAGAGACATAGATGAACAAGGCATTAGGAACCACATCTCCACAAATCCTCTAACACCCTCAGTGGAGACACACAGTTTGTGTGCGTGTGTGTGTGTGTATATATATATATATATATAAATATATACGGATAGGGATGAATAAGGTGTTAGAAACCACATGTCCACACACCCCTCCACCCCAACCAGGGGAGACACGTGTGCATGTACACACATGGAATGGCTACATATACACACAGCATAAATTGGCATGTAATGGCTTATTCACAGATAGATGAGAGAGAGAGAGAGAGAGAGAGGGAGAGAGGTAGGTAGGTAGGTAGACAGACAGACAGACAGACAGACAGACAGACAGATAGATAGATAGATAGATAGATAGATAGACAGATAGATATATTACACAGACACATCGATCCATGGGTGCGGGCAGGGCTGCCGTGGAGCCTCCCGGTCTCTCCACGGTGTGGTGAGCACTGACCCAGGCTGTGCCCGGAGGGGATGCCTTGAGGGGGGTGAAACGAGGGGGGTGAAATGAGGGGGGTGAAAAATGAGGGGGGATGAAATGAGGGGGATGAAACGACGGCCATGCCGTGAGGGCCATGCTGTGAGGGCCATGCTGTGAGGGGATGGCTGTGAAGGGATGAAATGAGGGGATGCCATGAGGGGATACCGTGAGGGGATACCATGAGGGGATGCCGTGAGGACCTTACCGTGCTAGCCCGGCCGTGCTGTGAGGGCCATGCCGTGAGGGGATGCCGTGCTAACCCTGCCACACCATGAGGGGATGCCGTGAGGGGGGATGAAATGAGGGCCATGCCGTGAGGGCCATGCCGGGCTAACCCTGCCGTGCCGTGAGGGGGTGCCGTGAAGTACCTTGCCGTGCTAACCCGGCCCTGCCGTGAGGGGATGCCGTGCTAACCCTGCCCTGCCGTGAGGGGATGCCGTGCTAACCCTGCCCTGCCCTGCCGTGAGGGGATGCCGTGCTAACCCGGCCGTGCCGTGAGGGGATGCCGTGCTAACCCGGCCGTGCCGAGCGGGCCATCCCGCCCCGCCGTGCCCCCCCGGCTCCTGCCCCGGCCCCGCCGCCCCCCGCCCGCCCCAGCGCAGGGCCCGGCCCAGCCCGGCCCGGCCCGGCCACACTCACCGCGCTCCGGGCGGGCAGCGCGGCCTCCTGCGGCAACGGCAGCGCCCGACAGCGCCGCGGCTCGGGTCGGCTCGGTACAGCACAGCACGGTACAGCACGGTACAGCACAGCACGGTACAGCACGGTACAGCACAGCACGGTACAGTACGGTACAGTATAGCACAGTACAGTATAGCACAGCACGGTACAGCACAGTACAGTATAGCACGGTACAGCACAGTACAGTATAGCACAGTACGGTATAGCACAGCACGGTACAGCACGGCACAGTATAGCACAGTACGGTATAGCACAGTACGGTATAGCACAGTACAGTATAGCACAGTACAGTACAGCACAGTATAGTATAGCACAGTACGGTATAGCACAGTACAGTATAGCACAGTACAGCACAGCACAGTACAGTATAGCACAGTATAGCACAGTACAGTATAGCACAGTACAGCACAGCACAGTACAGTATAGCACAGTACGGTATAGCACAGTACAGTACAGCACAGTATAGCACAGCACAGTATAGCACAGTTCAGCACAGCACGGTACAGTACAGCACAGTATAGCACAGTACAGTATAGCACAGCACAGCTTTGCTCGGCATGGTAGAGCATAGCACAGCACAGTACAGTATAGCACAGTACAGCATAGCACAGCACGGTACAGCACAGTACAGTATAGCACAGTACAGTATAGCACAGTACAGTATAGCACAGTACAGCATAGCACGGTACAGTATAGCACAGTACAGAACAGTATAGCACAGCACAGCACAGTACAGTATGGCTCGGCACGGTACAGCACAGCACGGCATGGTACAGTATAGCACAGTACAGTACAGTATAGCACAGCATGGTACAGCACAGCACGGCATGGCTCGGCACGGCACAGTACAGCACAGTACAGTACAGCACGGCACGGTACAGCACAGCATGGTATAGTACAGTACAGTATAGCACAGCACAGCACGGCTTGGCACGGTACAGCACAGTACAGTACAGTATAGCACAGCACGGCACGGCTCAGCATGGTACAGCACAGTACAGTACAGTATAGCACAGCACGGCACGGCACAGAAACTACTGGCACAGCATGGCACAGCACAGTATAGCACGGCACAGAAACCATCGTCCCAGCATGGCACAGAAACCATCGTCCCAGCATGGCACAGAAACCACTGGCCCGGCACAGAAACCACTAGCACGGCACAGAAACCACTGGCACAGCATGGCACAGCACAGCACAGCATGGCATGGCACGGCACAGAAAACACCGGCCCGGCACAGAAACCACTGGCACAGCACGGCCTGGCACAGCCTGGTACAGACGGCACAGCCAGCTCAGCACATTGCCAGGTCCTGTGGCACTGAGGTCCCACACATCACCCCTGGCTGTATTTCGGACCCCTCTCTGTATTTCAGACCCCTGGCTGTATTTCAGACCCCTCTCTGTATTTCAGACCCCTCTCTGTATTTCAGACCCCTGGCTGTATTTCAGACCCCTCTCTGTATTTCAGACCCCAGCAGAGCCCCCAGGGCTGACGGTGATGGCCTGAATGGAGGTGGATTTTGTCTCCGAGTTGGACTCTCTGTCCTTTTAAATACAAATAATGCCTCAGAGCAATGCCTGGGGTTTGTGCCACGCTGAGCTTTCAACTTTATGAACCCACTGGGCAACGTTTAGTCCAATTTAGTGTCACCAATGTCCAACAATACTGTTAATAAAAGCAGATTTGGTCCATAGCTCTCCTCCCTTCAAGAGCTATAATGTGAAAACCTTGCTGTTCTTTGTAAATTACCTTATGAAATAAAGTTTAATAAATACTTTTGCATATTTAAGCACCCCTCACACTCCTCTTTCAAAGGCAGCAGTCACATGAAGAAACGCCCAGTATTGATGGTTGCAGCAGGACTGCTTTTGGTGACGTCCTATAATGCTACAAATGGAACATGATCAGCAACAACACGGGTCTTGACAGGGTGGAATATTTAATTAGACTGAGAACTACCTGGCACTGACAATGTGTAACTAAAGGGAGTTTACTGAACAGGCAGAGATGGGAAGGCAAGAACATTAATTTTCCTGGGGGGATGTGGATCCTCACGGATATGAGGAGTGACATTTTGTAGTTAGCATTTTATGTTCATTTTCAGGAGTCAAAAGAAAAGATGCAGCACACACTAAAATCCTTAAAATCCTTCTCTGCCATTTTTTTTTGGCACCTTCATGACTTTCCATGTGTAGATCATTTGCATGTCTAGGCCATTTGGATCAGGGCAGTCTAAAGATGTCTGAAATGGTACAAGTGAAACACTTTTGGTCTTTAGTTCATTGATGCCAAAAATCACATACAGTATTCTACTAGTAAATGTAAAATACATCACTGTTGCTACGGCATGAACAGGTAAAAGGACTTCTTAACTGCTGTCTATTTTAAATGTAATAAATTGTGACATAAAAGTAAGCAAATTGATCCAGGTCTCTGAACCATTATTTTTCCAAAGTCAGTATTAAAGCAGAGCAGAACACAGTGAAGAGTGATACTGCTTTTAAAGGGCCTCCAAAGTGATTAGTAAACAATATTGGAGGCTGACATTTAAATAAAGACCCCAGCATTAATTATAGGGTCTTGAAAGTGATTATTAAAAATGATTGGAGGCTGATAGTGGAAATAGAGGCCCCAGCAGCAATTAAAGAGTTCTACCTGGGTTTTTACAGAACCACGGAATGATTTGCATTCATGGGGACCTTAAATCTTATTTAGAGGTCCCCACGGGGAAGGATGCCGCTCTCAGAGCACTGTTGAGGTATTTTACGTTTATTTCAGGTCACCAAAGCCCCCTAAGTTGCTCCTGCAGACCCTGCGTGTGGGAAGCCTTGCAGCTGGGGGATTATCGAGTTTTACGGGGCCGAGGCCGTTTGTGCCCGGCTGTAATTCGGAATTACGGTGGGGCAGCACCGAGGGGTGCCCGGGCTGGCTGATCCCCGCACAAACCCCTCTCGCTGCGCTCCCAAGCTCGGCCTTTGCAGGCGGGCGAAAGGCGCGCTGCATTTACACCCCCCTCCCCTCCCTCCGTTTCTCCCCCTTTGTTCCTTTAATTTTCGCGGCCCCGGCGCCAGCCCCCGGAGCACATGTGCGTGTCACCGCCGGGCCGAGGGGGAGGGCGGGCGGCGGGGAGGCGGCGGGCGGGCTCCTCTCGCATGGAGCCGGGGCTGAGGGCCCCGCGGTGATGCAGCAGCACCACCAGCAGCGCTACCGGCACCGGCAGCGCCGCCCGGCCCCCTGAGCGCCGCGGGCCGCCGCGCACCGGGGCTCGGCCCCGCTCCATGGGCCCCGGAGGCCTCGCTGCCGCCAGACACCGCGCCGCGCCCCGCCATGGCCTCGCCCGGGTGAGTAGCGGGGGGCTCTGCGGGGCTGTGTGGGACGTGGGGCCTTCCCCGGGCCGGCCGCGGGGCCGTACGGGGCGCCGGAGGGGCCGCGAGCGGTGGGGGGGCCGCGCCGGTGTGTGTGTCTCTGTGTGTCTGTATGTGTGTGCGGGAAGGGGCCCGCGCGGGGCGGCGGTCCGGGCCGGAGCGGCGGGGAGTGCTTTGGAGCGGGCCGAGAGTTGTAAGAGCGGTGTAAAGGCGGTGTAAGAGCGGTGTACCGGGGCGGCGAGGGGGGGCGGCGGGAGCGCCACAACATGGCGGCGGCGGCTGAGGGGACACGAGACCTCCCCCCCATACCCCCCCCGCCGGAACCCGCCGCCGCCGCTCTATGGCCCGCGCGCCGCGCCAGAGCGGCCACCCCGCCGCCCCGCGCCGCCTCGCCCAATGGCGGCAGCGCTTACAGCGGCCGCGGCCAATCGCGAGGCCGCTTACAGCCCGCGGCGGTCGCGCGCGCGGGGCACTGTGGGATGCTGGAGGCCTCGCGCCCGGGCAGGAAGGAACGGGAGCGGCGGGGGGGGGGGGGTGAGGTGTCATGG
>JAWWEE010000001.1:117878029-117889208 GCA_035221455.1 Xenops minutus
CTGTGGCTGCCCCTGGATCCCTGGAAGTGTCCCAGGCCAGGTTGGATGGGGCTTGGAGCAGCCTGGGCTGGTGGAAGCTGTCCCTGCCATGGCAGGGGGTGGAACTGGAGGAGTTCAGGTCCCTTCCAGCCCAAACCATTCTGGGATTGTATGATGATATCCCTTGGAAAGCCGTTTTCCCACTGGACCTGTGGTGTTGAGCAAGAAGATTTGAGGAGTTTTTTGAAGGAGGGTTTAATTGTATTTGCTTTAAGTGATTTGTGAGGGGGAGGGAAGAGAGCTGGAAAAGGAGTGTGTGCTGCTGGTGTTGGGTAGCTCAGGAGATCAGGCAGGGTTTGCAAGTTTAATTGTTTTGTGCCTGTTCATGCACTTCATCACTGCTCTAAAAGAATTTTTTAAATGCAGTCTTCAAAGTGTTTACAAGGAAAATATCATTTTTTCTAGATGTAGACAAAAATACTGTGAAAAATAGTACTCAGTCTACAAAAAGGAGCTCCACTGGTGAAGATGAAATTCCTAGGAAAAAAGCAAAGAAGAACAAGAAGCACAAAAGCAAGAAGAAGAAGAAAAAGAAGAAGAAAAGGAAGAAAGAGAAAAAGCATAAAAAGCAGCCAAAGGAGTCCAAGCTGAGTGCACGTCCCGGAGAAGCTGCAGAGGTGCCGCCGACTCCTCACTTGCTGCCGGAGAAATCCAGCTCCCAATTGAATGTACAGCATGGAGGGCTTGGAGACCCAACCCTGGCTGGTGTCGTGCAGCAAGGACTGTGCCCAACAGCAAGTGAGGGGCTTGATAATCAAGCTTTAGGACTTGTTTCTCCATCAATAACTGATTCTCAGCAATCTGTGGAAAACCTTGGAAGTGAGGAGGGGACTTTGTATGCAACAAATCCTCCATTTAATTTAGAAAGCAGCCAGTCTAATATCCCAGAAAATACCAGTATAGCTCAAAGTACAATTTGCACTAGTGAAGAACAAATCCAACAGTCCCATGGAAATATTTATCCTGTAGCTATTAATGCCAGTGTTGTCGGTACTGGAAATGATACTTGGTCCAGCATCCCATCTGGAATTGCCAGTGAATCTGAGTTTCAGAAAGATTCCGTAGAAACACCAAGAGGTTCAGAAGTTACTCTGAAATCTCAAGGCACTGGGGAAGTAAAAGCTTTGGATGCTTCTCTTGAGCCTGAGACCATGGAGGTGTTGACCTACTCAGAAGTATCTCTGCAATCTGCGTCTCAGAGGGGAGCACAAGAGTTAGGAACAGCTTCTGAGTCTGTGTCCTTGGCAAGCGGTGGGACAGTAATTCCTGCATCTGCAAACTGGGCAGATCCAAGTGCTGCCACAGTAGCTCACGTGGCTGTGGCTGGGCAAGAAATGAAAATTCCAGAAACAACTGAAAAATCTCTGCATGTGGGACATATGCACAGTGTGCAGAGATCTTTGGAACTGGGGGATGTGAACAGAACTTTGGAGCCAGTCCTGCAACCCTCCATTATAGCTGGGAATTTGGGCATGACGCTCCCCATGGAGGGTTCAAGTGTCTTGAAAGCAAATGTACCTTCGCAACATCCTTTCCAAATATCTGCAGCCACTCCTGTGACCCAGGCGGAAATTAAAAGTGCCAAAACACCCCCAGGACCAGGAGCTGTTCCGAAAATGAAGGATATTGAACCAGCTATGGAAAATGTGAAAGCTTTGGAAACAACCATGGAACCCATGGGTGTTACAGCCTGTGAAAGTGTGGAAGACAAAAATGTGGAAGGTACCACAGCTCCTACAACAGTGCTGGCTGCAGCAGCACCATTCCTACAACGTGGAGTCTTCATGGAAACAAGGGGTGTGGACAGAACCCAGGGATCTGCTCTTCCAGCAGGGCTGACAGGTGCAAATGTAATTGCAGAGGCAGAAGGTTTCAGAGCACCCTCAGAACCTGCAGCTGGTGTACAGACCTTCAGCCAACAAACAGCTCCAGAAGTCCAGAGGACAGAGGGGTTCAGAAGTCCCCAGGCAAAAGGTTCAGATGGTACTTCATTGCTGAGAGAATCGAGACCTGAGGGTGAATCAAGCGTGAGAGGTTTGGCACCTTCCCTGTCTTTGCAGAAGGAAGATGCACAAGGTCCAGGACAAGTCCTGAGACCAGTGGCTCTGACAGCAGATCCCCTGTCCTTGCAAATGGAGGGTGTGACAGCTTCAGAGGAAGCTGTGCATGGTGGGACTGTTGCAAGTCCAGGACTTCTTGCCTCAGAAAGGACTCCTGAACCTGTGGTTGCACAGGAGGGTGTGGAACCAGTTAGAGAGGCACTGGCCGGAGTGCTGCCCTGGCAAACCACAGCAGAGACAGAACCTCTCGGTGCAAACCAAACACAGACTCAGGTCATGACACACACAAGAGCCTCACATGCTGAGGTGGTGGGGGAGAGAAAGGAGTCTGAACTTGCTCCAGAAGATCCAAGCAAAGCAGAGGCAAGGAGCAGAGAAGCAATCCTAGAAGCTGTGCAAACCTTAGGAACCAGTTCAGAGCGTGTTCAGGAACAAACCGGAGGTCATTCAGCAGCAGTACTGGAGTCTTTGCCCAGAGTGGAAGAAAACAATATGACAGAATTGACAGATGTGCAAACTCAGGGACCTGCTGTAGAATATCTGATCAGAGCAAGGACCAGCACACAAAGAAATGAGCACTCAGAAACCGAGCGAGCAGAATATTTGGAACCAGCGTCAGAAGCTGGAGAAGTGAGTTGGTTGGAGAGCATGAGAGAGTCTGCAGCAGCAGAGGTGCAAGGTTCTGGAAGAGCTGAAGAGCTTGAAGTACCCGTGGCAGATGTTTCAGCAGCTGTTCCAGAATCTTTGCATACGGAAAAGCCAGAAGAGCTGCAAGTAGTTCTAGAAGCAACACCTGCAGAATGGAGTTCAGAAGAGGCTCCAGAAGTATTGGCTTCTGCTGAAATGAAATCTTCTGATGCAGTTCCAGAACCAGGGGACATGGAAGGTCTGCAAACAACACTGGAACACATAGTAACAGCAGAGGTACAATGTGCAGAAGGAGTGCAGGGTCAACAGGTGGAGGATATGCTGATTGAGAAGGAAGATGCAGAGCAGACTCGACCGTCTGAGCTTTCTACAGAAACAGTTTTTAGTTCTTCACATGCAGCAGAGCAAAAAGATTTAGCAGTGACTCCTGTGGCAGAAACACAAGATTTGGAAGCAACTCCTCAGACTGATGTAGAGCTGAAAGATGCAGCAGCTGTGGTGTTGGAGGCAGAGACTAAAGATTCGGAAGCAGCTCCAGTACTTGAGACTGAGGCAGCAGCAGTTCCAGGACTTGTGGCAGAGGCAGCCCAGTCAGAAGTCATTCCAGAAGCTGAGGATGTCAAAGAAACAACTCCAGAAGAGGACTCAGAGAAAAGAGACTCAGAAACATCTGATGTGCAACCTGATGTGGCAGCACGAATGAAGGAGACTCTCATGAGACTGGAGAATGTAGTTGAGAAAAGCAGCCACAGAAGCAGTGAGAAAAAACATGATTCAAAGAAACAGAAAAGGAGTCGCTCCAAGTCTCAGTCCAGGTCTAGGAAGCGGAAGAAAAAGTCAAGGTCACGCTCTACTTCCAGACGTTTGACCTCTAAAAGAGCCCGTTCGAGGAGCAGAAACTATTCGGTTTCCAGAAAGAAGCATTCCAAATCCAGATCCCGGTCTGTGGAGAAGAGGGAGAGAAGACTGTCTTCCCGGAGGTCCCGGCGTAGACGTTCCAGGTCATCTGATCGTTACCGGTCTAAATCCAGATCACCAGAAAAAAGACTGTCCTCTGGGAGGTCCAGGCGGAGACGTTCCAGGTCATCTGACCACTATAGGTCTAAGTCCAGGTCCGTGGAGAAGCGACTGTCCTCCCGAAGGTCCAGACGCAGACGTTCCAGGTCCTCCGACCGCTACAGATCCAAGTCCAGGTCAGTGGAAAAGAGACTGTCCTCCCGAAGATCCGGGCGCAGGCGTTCCAGGTCCTCTGACCGCTACAGATCCAAGTCCAGGTCCGTGGAGAAGCGACTGTCCTCTCGGAGATCAGGGCGCAGACGTTCCAGATCTTCTGACCGCTACAGATCCAAGTCCAGGTCTGTGGAGAAGCGACTGTCTTCTCGAAGGTCCAGGCGTGGCCGTTCCAGGTCCTCTGACCGCTACAGATCCAAGTCCAGGTCAGTGGAAAAGAGACTGTCCTCTCGCAGGTCTGGCCGCAGACGCTCCAGGTCTTCTGACCGCTACAGGTCTAAATCACGGTCAGTGGAGAAGAGGTTGTCATCCTGGAGATCCCGCGGCAGGCGTTCCAGGTCCTCTGACCGTTCAAAGTCTAGATCCAGGTCTTCAGAAAAGGGAGGTGGCAAAGAATATTCCTGGAGGTTCAGACATCGGTCTGGTTCCTCTGATCAGTCAAAATCCAGGTCACGGTCTGTTGAGAAGAGAGGTCGGAAGGCCTCTGTGCGGAGGTCGAAACGTCAGCGCTCCAAGTCCTCGGACCGCTACAAGTCCAGATCCAGGTCAGCAGAAAAAAGGGACCGGAAGCAATCATCGCGGAAGTCAAAACGTCAGCGCTCCAAGTCCTCAGACCGCTACAAGTCCAGATCCAAATCAGTGGAGAAAAAGAAAGAGTCCTCAAGGAAATCCAAGCGTCGCCGCTCAAAATCTTCTGAGCGTTATAAGTCTAGGTCTAGGTCCGTTGAAAAAAAGCGCAAGGAATCTTCAAAAAAATCCAAACGGAAACGTTCCAAGTCCTCTGACAGCGTTAAGTCAAGGTCTAAGTCTGTAGAAAAAGGAGACAATAAGTTATCGTCAGCAAAGTCCAGTAGCAAACATGCAGAGTCATCTGAACTTCAAGAGTCAACCAAAGGTTTTGAAAAAGTAGACGTTCCTGAGCCTTCCGTTGGAAGTGAGGGCAGGTCTTCCAATGGTCCCATGTCAGTATCTTTGTCTGATCAAGGAATAAATGGTCCGGAACTGCCACCGTCATATGGGAGTGGATTTTCCAAAACCTCTGATAGTCCTGAGAAAAGCTCATCTGTTGAAAAAACAGCAGATCTGCAGTCCTCTGCCATGTCTGAATTGGATAGCTCCAAAAGCCCGCATGACCAGGAACTGAGGTCCATGTCTGTGGAAAAGACACAGGACTCAGAGCTTTCTATGACATCTGAAAATGGATCAGCTGAAAAAGTAGAGGCCCTGGAGTCTTCACCCCTACCTGAACTTCCATACTCCAAGTCAAGATCCTCTTCTGTTGAAAAAAGGGGAGATTCAGCAGCAGAATTCCATCCCTCCACGTTCCATGGAGATGGGTCCAGAACTGCTCCTCTCAAAGAAGTAGAAGGTCCAGAGCTTCCTCCCTCCCTTGTAAGTGACTACCAGGCTATCTCCTCATCCTCTGGAAGAGTGGAAGTCCAGGGCTCTTCTCTGCTGTCTGAAGGCACGCTCTCCAACTTGTCTGATGGTCCTGAGCCTCAGCATATCTCTGGTGAACAAACAGAGCTCCCACAGTTTTTGCAAGTACCTGAACATCAACCTTCTGCCAGCCCTGGAACAGTGGAGACTCAGAGGTCTTCCCTAGCACCTGAAGTGACCCACCCTGTGGTTCCTGATGGCTGTGAGTTGGGCCAGATCCAGGAGACTTCTCTGGCTTCTGACAGTGTGCACTTCCCATCTCCTGATGGACACGGACCAGGATCCGTCTTTGCTGCACCAGTAGACCAGCCTCCCTTGTCTGTGGAAAAGTCCTTCAAATCACCAGATGGAAATGAACAAAGATACTTTTCAGTTGAAAAAGTCAAGGCTCCAGATGTTTCCCTCACAGCTGTATGTGGTCACGTTGAGATCTCCGATGACCTCGTTTCCGTGTCCTCCTTTGAAGTTCATGAGTCCAGATCATCTGTTGACAAAGGTTTAGATGGTCCAACACTTCCTCATGTCCTTGAGGTTGACTGCTCCGGATCTTCAGAAGTGCATGAGTCGAGATACCTGTCTGCTGGAAAAATAGACGGCACAGGATCTTTGGTGATGTCCAAAAGTGGGATTCCTGTGTGCCACGATGGCCACAAAGCAAAGTACAATTCCTTTGAGAATGCAGAAGGTGGAGAACTGTCAGTGGCCTCTGAGCTCAGGTGTTCTGTGTTCCCTGAAGGCTATAAATTGGCATCTGCTGCAATGGAAAAAGGGGAGATCCAGAAGTCTCCTCTCCCATTAGAAAGTGGGTTCTCCGTGTCTGCTGGTGGTTGTGAATCAGTGGGCACACCTGAAAAGCTGCAGCCCCCAGGGACTGCTCTGACATCAGAAGGGGGGATTCTCCTGTTGCCCGACAGTCATGAACGGAGACCTGTCTCAACTGAAAAAGTGGAGGTGCTGAATTCATCTGAAGTGAAAGTCCTTGCCTCCCCGGATGGCTACAAGCTGAGATCTGCCTACGATGAAATACAGGTGCAGGAGCCCCCGGTGCTTCTGGAAGGCAGATGTTCCGTTGCCTCCGATGGCCATGAGGTGCCACCCACCCCTTTTGAAAGAACTGAGGTAGAGGAGCCTTCTCAAGTGTCTGAAAATGAATGCACAATAGGGCTTGATGGCCCGGAGCTGACATCAACCCCTGCTGAAAAAACAGAGCTGCGGGCGCTTTACCAGATGTCTGAGGAAAGATGCTCAGTGTCCATCGAGAGCCAGGAGCTGCAATCACTCTCTGCTGGAAAGACCCACCTGCAGGAGCCTGGCCTGGTGTCTGACAGTGATTACGCCGTGTCCTGGGTGCAGCAGGAGCTGAGGTCCAGCTCTCCTGAGAGGGCAGAGGGGCAGGAGGTGCCTGACAGTGGCTACGCTGAACATCATACGCTGCCATCTCCCTTGGCTGCAAAACCAGAGGAGTGTTCTGTGCTGCCTGAGATTGAATATGGTGTGTCCCCTGAGGGCCATGAGGTGGTGGCCAGCCCTGCTGAAAGGGAGGCACAGGAGCCTTCTGTGGCTTCTGGCAGTGAATATTCCATCTTCCCTCAGGGCCAGGGGGTACAGCCTGGACTCGCTGAGAGCACAGCAGGGCAGGGGCCCTCGCTGATCCCACACGGCCAATATGCTGCATCTCCTATGGGGCAGGACCTACTCTCGGCTTACGCTGAGAAACCAGAGGTGCAGGAGTGCTCTTTGCTGTCTGAAAACGAGTACGATGTGTCCCCCGAAAGGCAAGATTTGAGATCCAGTCCCGCTGAGAAAGAAGAGTTGGAAGAACCTTCTGAAGCATCTGAAAGTGAAAGTTCAATATCCACCGACAGCCAGGATGTTCAGTCCACAGCAGTTGGAAAAACAGAGGTGCAGGAGTTGTCCTTGTCTGACGGTGAGTGTCCCATGTCCCCTGAAGTTCAGGAGCTGCAGTCCAGTCCTGCTGGAAGAGTAGAGGCCAGGGAATCTTTGACATCAGAAAATGAACATGCTCTGTCCCCCGAGGAGTATGAACTGAGAGTAACTCATGCTGAGAAAGCAGAGGGTGCAGAGTCTGCCTTGACATCGGCACATGACCATCTGTTTTTTGAGAGCCAGGAGGTGAGATTCCCCCCTCTTCAGAAAGCAGGTGGGCAGGAGCTCTCTCCAACACCTGAAAATGAACATGGAGCATCCCCTGATGGGCAGGACTTAAGATTCACCAGTACTGGAAAAGTAGACGGTCTTGAACCTTTGGCACTGAACGATAGAGCCTCCATGTCCCCTGATGATAGTGACTTGAAGTCCATCCCTGTTGAACAAATGGATCATGCAATGCCTTCTTTAGTGCCTGAAGGCGAGCGCTGCGTGTCTCCTGACAGCTACAGTGTGAGGTCAGGGCCTGGGGAAGAAACAGGAGATCTGGAGCCGTCTTTGAGATCTGAACGTAGATATTCCACATCCTCCTATCAGGAGGGCCACGAGCTGAAATCTCCCATGGAGGAAGAAGGTCAAGAGTCCTCTTTGACTTCTGAACATAGACGATCTGTGTCCCCTGAGGGCCATGACCAGAAATCTACCATAGATGAAGAAATGGATGATGTGGAGAGACGTTCCACCTCCCCTGAAGAGCATGAGTCAAGATCTAGTGCTGGTGAAGAAGCAGAGGATCTGGAGCAGCCTTTGACAGCAGAACGTAGATGCTCTGTGTCTTCTGATGAGCGTGAGTCAAGGTCAAGCACTGGGGAAGAGGTAGAGGATGCAGAACCCTCCTTGGCAGCTGAACGAAGAGATTCCATATCCTCTGATGAGCACGAGTCGAGGTCCACTGCTGGGGAGGATGGAGAAGATGGGGAGGCCTCTGTGACGGCTGAATGTAGACACTCCACATCTTCTGATGACCGTGAGTCTACAGCTGGTGAAGAAGCAGAGGATTTGGCAGGTGAACATAGACGCTCTGTGTCTCCTGATGGACGTGAGTCCAGGTCAACTGTTGGGGAAGAAGCAGAGGAGCAGGAGCTCTCTTTGACAGCTGAGCGTAGACACTCCACATCTTCAGATGAACAGGAGTCAAGGTCTACTGCTGGTGAAGATGCAGAGGATGTGGAACCCTCCTCAGCAGCTGAACGAAGAGATTCCACATCATCAGATGAGCAAGATTCAAGGTCTGATGCTGGTGAAGAAGCAGAGGATGTGGAGCCCTCTGTGACAGCTGAGCACAGACGTTCTGCATCCCCCGATGGGGCTGAATCGAGGTCTACTACTGGGGAGGAAGAAGGAGACGATGTGGAGCCCTCCTTGACCGCTGAACAAAGAGACTCCACATCGTCAGAGGAGCACGAGTCAGAATCTTCCAGTGGGGAAGAGGAGGGTGAGGACGCGGAGCCCTCTTTGGCAGATGAAGATAAGCAGGATTCCATGCCTCTTGAGCAGTCTGAGGAACAGGACTCTTCCTTTGTCCCTGAAAGCAGACGTTCTGAGTCTTCTGAACGTGAAAAATCCAGATCCAAATCTGTTGATAAAGCATCTGATAAAGAGTCCCCGCAAAGATCTCTCAGCAGACGCTCAAAGTCTCCTGCTCGCCAGAAGAGCCGATCCACCTCTGTTGAAAAAGCAGCAGACAAAGAGTCCACACGGAGGTACAGACGGAGACGCTCCAGGTCCACGGCTCGCCAAAGGAGCCAGTCCACGTCTGTGGAGAAGACAGCAGACAAGGAGTCCACCCGGAGGTCTCGGCGTAGACGCTCCCGCTCCACCGCTCGCCAGAGGAGTCAGTCCAAGTCCGTGGAGAAGGCAGCAGACAAGGACTCTTCCCGGAGGTCTAGAAGCAGGCGCTCCAGGTCCTCTCAGCGCAGGTCCAAGAGATACGACACAGACTCTCGCTCCAGGCGGAATCGCTCCAGGTCAGCGACACGGAGAAGAGCTTCGAGATCCAAATCCAACCGCCGCTCTCGGTCCAGCTCCTTGTCACGGTCAAGGCACAGGAGAAGGAGCAGGTCACGGTCGGCATCCCGAAGGCGACGCTCCTTATCCAGGGAGAGGCGTAAGAGGTCTCAGAGAAATCGATCCAGATCTGCTGAGAGAAGAAGGAGGAGATCGGATTCCAGAGATCGTCGAATATCGCTCCGGTTACGGAGCAGGAGTCGGACACCTCTTCGCCAAAGGCGGTCACGATCCAGAGGGAGGAGACGGAGCTCCAGCAGGTCCCCAATCCGGCTGCGACGGTCGCGGTCTTCGGGGAGGAGGCGATACAGCAGGTCACCCGACCGCCGCCGGTCCAGGTCGTCCGAGTTCTCCAGCAGGTCACCGAAGCGTCTTACGGACCTGGGTGAGTGATGCTTTCACTTTCAGTAGTTCCATGGTCACCTGGGAGGGGGTTGGTTTGCACAGTCTGGTTGTCACAAGGAATTGTACATGAGAAACTTTAGGGTTTCTGCTTTTCCTGAGGACAAGTTGGGCCTGGCAGGTCATTTAGGTGGCAGTTGGAGAGTCCCAAGCTCTGCTGTCACCCATTTCCAGGACTCTGTGTTGCCTCTTTGTTTGAAGTTAAGGGAAAGGGAGACTCGTTTCTGAAAATATTCCCAGGCTCAGTAGATTGGAAAATGAAAGAAAAATTCCTAATGAGCTGGGTCCTTTCTCTGTGCCTGGAGGAAGAGAGGCTGTGCTTTTCCTGAGATGGGGAATTAAGGAAGGAGAAAGAAGGGTGGAACTTGAAGCTGAGCTCTTGCACAGCTTGTGAGGACATCTCCTGTGCTGGGCTTGAGGTTCTGAACCTCCAGGTCCTGCCTCAGAGTTGCCATGGGAGCCTTCAGTACCTGAAGGTGGTAACTTGGTGATTTGCAAACTGGCAGGAGCCTTAATTTATTTCCACTCCCTGTTTCTGTGGTATGGCCACGAGACTTTTAATAAAGCACAATACTGTTTCCTTAACAGTTTTGCATGGAATCATATTTTCCACAAGGGCACACTTTACTCAGAGCTTCTGATTTACCTTTTGTTGGTTGTAAGTAGGTTTTGGGGGACTGGGCTTCCTTGAGAGCTCTGAGTGCTCTTCAGAGAGAGCGAGTAAGGAAATTTTGGAATTGATACAGAGTAGGAATGACTCAGTATTTCCAAAATTGGAGTGAATCTGAAGTGAAAGAGCCATCAGAAGTTTTGGGGTTGGGAGGATGTTGTGTGCTGTGATTGGGGCTGCTGGGCTTTGTGTTCCATTTGCAATTTCCCTGCTCTTGGGCAAACAAGTGCAGAGCAACTAAGTACAATTCAGTGAATTTAACAGGACACAGAGCACAGGGTGGGTAGAATGTTGTTTAGTTTGCCAAGAACGCTTCTTGGTTATTAAAAGAAGCCCCTGGAAAAACCCCATTTTGTCTGTACCAAAATGCCTCCCTGCAGACAAGGCCCAGCTCCTGGAGATCGCCAAGGCCAACGCGGCCGCCATGTGTGCGAAGTCGGGCGTGCCTCTGCCCCCCAGCCTGATGCCACTGCTGTCCCAGAAGAAGGACGACAAAGCCAACCAAAAATCCTCGAGGGACACCCTGAAGGAGCTTACAGAGGTGAGGGAGAGCAGCAGCAGCAGCAGCAGCAAACCTGAACTTAACCAAGCTGGGCTTTGGTGACCTGCGGGCAGATGGGCACTGTGTGTGAGCTGGTTTGGGTTTGGGACTGCAGTCCCTGGGGCTGGCAAAGCCCTGCCAGCCCCCAGAGCCCACCCTGTGCCCGATGCCCACCTTGTCCCCCAGCCCAGAGCT
>JAWWEE010000001.1:117923330-117933674 GCA_035221455.1 Xenops minutus
AGTGTCCAAGGCCAGGTTGGATGGGGCTTGGAGCACCCTGGGCTGGTGGAAGGTGTCCCTGCCCATGGCAGGGGTTGAAATGAGATGATCTTTAAGGTCCCTTCCAGCCCAGACCATTCCATGATTCTTTGATAGCCAAGGCTGGACATCTACACATTCATGTGCATCACAACCCCCTGCTTCACTTGCCAGTGTATCAATCCCCCACCACTACAAGAGCCTCGTTGACTGGATGTGTTCCAGTTGAACTGAACGCTGTATTAACCAAAGTCTAAGACTTTCCGTGGTCAAATTCCAATCTTCAGCCTGTCAAGATCTCAGAGGGAAATAAAACACAAAAAGCCCACCTTCCTGCTCTCATGTCAAGTGCTCTCACTGTTGCCTTTGGCTTGTCTCAGCTCCTGGCAGCTCCTGACATTATGGAAACCAAGCCCCAACATTCCAGTAGGACACCATCCATACTGCACATCCCTGCGTGTTCTGCCCACTGTGTTGTCCAGGCATGCTCCTGGTCACTCAAAGGGCATCTAAAAGTAGAGAGATCCCTCTTGGTGTGGACACAGAGAGGGAGCTCAGCTAAAGCCAGAGCCAGAGAAAGCAACTTCAGAAGGAGACCAGGCAAGGATGAGTCCTTTGTGTGGTTTTAGCTGGTTCCTGACTGTTCTTGCTTTTCCTTCTCCTTTCATCAGTCTTTTCACCCCCACTCCACTTCTTGCCTCCATGCATAGTAGTCTTTCATTATTTATTATCTTCTGCTCATTCAGATTGTAAAATAACCTCTGGCACAACTGGGACAGTCACGCTGGTCACACAAATAGCTTGTGCTTTGTATCTATTCGCCTCACCTTGTGTCTCTGTGAGCTGCAAGCATTTTGTGACCAGGTATATCATCTAACTCTTTCCCTTAGTGCTGTATCCGAGATAGCAGAGTCCATTTCTGTCTTCATCTGGCACTGCCCAAAATTCATGGTTAGCAAATACCATTGAGGCATTTGAAGGCTTTTTGCAGCACTACTGTGGCAGTTTAATACAAGTCCACAGTAGGAAGTCAGCACATTGTGACATGAGGGTTGCCCCACACCTCCTTCTCTGTAGACTACACCTTTCATGGTCATGCCAGGTCTTGCTGACACATTGTGATGTTTGAGACCTCAAGTTTTAATTGCAGTGACTGCAACATCTGTGGTTTTGCATTTTCTGTCAGGAGAAAAGAGAAATGAACCACATCTTCGTTCACTGCAGAAGCAGCATCTCCTCACCCAAAGGTTTTGAAGCTGGTCAGGTTCTTGGTTTTGTAGAATCATGCAATGGTTTGGGTTGGAAGAGACCTTGAAGATCATCCAGTGCCACCCCTGCCATGGGCAGGGACACCTTCCACCAGCCCAGGCTGCTCCAAGCCCCGTCCAACCTGGCCTGGGACACTGCCAGGGATCCAGGGGCAGCCACAGCTTCTCTGCCCACCCTGTGCCAGGGCCTGCCCACCCTCCCAGGGAAGAATATCCCATGTGAACCTCCTCTCCTCCAGGTTAAAGCCATTAATAATGTTATAACAAGGGCAGTGAAGGAGCAGCTGCAGATTTTACTTCTGTTTCATCATTATGAAGTAGAAGAAACATTTAGAAGCTAAAGAGGCCAAAGACTTCTAAGCAAAAGATAAAGGAAACAGCATCAAAGGAATGTGGGGGCACTTCTCCAGAGGGTGGTGGCCTGACCTGTGATCTGCACTCCTGCAATGTGAGCACAGGGGAGGGTAGGGAGGAGAGAAGGAAAACTGCAAGGAACTGGTCAGTAAGAATATTAACAAATACTCAGTTAATGCTTTGGGGTTTGGTTCTTTTTGCCCCTTCAAATCCCCAAGCACATCACAGGATGCATTCAAATCCTCAGGTCATTCATGCTGGTTTTTCTCAGAAGTCAAATGATGCAGCTAATGTAACAAAGATGGCATATTAATTAATAAATGATTGTCACATTTCCCAAATGCAAATAAAACCCTATAATACTTCTGTCAGTTTCTTAAAAGGTTTTTCTTAACAGGGCAATTTGACATGGCATAAAATTTCTGGAAATAGTTTCCCTTTTTCAGAATAATTTTCATTTTGTAGATTCAAAGCGTGACTAGCACAAAGAAAGGCCAGAGTTTCCCCAGTCTGACTATTTTCTGATTTCTCTTTAGTTTTGTTCCTTAACTCAGTGCAAGAGTCCAAATGGTACTGATCAAAATCCTGGTCAGCTTCCTTCCTAAAAAAAGCTGGAAAATTTTCACTGCACTGTGAAAAGGCTGAGAACAAATTGTAACATAATTTTCCACAATCCTTTGTCATTTATAAATTTCTCCCAAAGCATTTGAAAATGAGTTCAGTTTCTTGTTCTGTGGCTTGCACAATTTCCAAGGTCACGTTATTGTGACTGGCAAAACTGCAGTTTCTCTCTTCCTTCCCCCTGGGAGAAGAGAAAGCCCAGGATTTCCCAGCTTGCTCCCAGAGTTTGCTGCCCCCAGGAAGTTCAGCTGCAAAGTTTAAAGGTGTCACCCAAAGGATGTGCTGGTGGTTTATTGACCGTGCTCAGGAGAGCCAGAAAGGCATCCCCTGAGAGCTCAGTGTGGTGGCACAGGCAAAAATCACAGAAGCCAAACTGCAAAGAATGAGGCCCCCCAGGGAACAGAAGAAATATCTGTGTATGTGTAGATTCTTGTTTTCTTGTGCTCTCTAACAGAAACTCATCACATTATTTATGGAATATTCTCTCTTGTGTCCCAAACATGAGCATTAAAATGTCAAAATGTGTTATAATCCCCTCCTTCATCCTATTGTTATATTTACTCCAGAGATTAGTGAAGACATGAAAAGCCCTGTCCTGTTGGTCCAAATACAAATCCTTAAACATTACCAAGAACTTTTAGTTCAGGCACTGGAATCAGATTTATTAAAAACAAACCCCAAAAGCCCAAACACAGACCCTGGGGCTTTTTGCTTTCACACTCAGATTTTCTCTTTAAAGCTCTATCCGAGTTTTATTTCTTTATTTGAAGTTGCAATTATAATTTTTGCCCCCCCAACCATTCCATGAAGCAGCTTGTTATGGCCAACACTGATAACACAAACTGCTGCTCACTCTCGCTAAAAACTCACCAAAACCCCACTAAATGAGCACAAAACCCCTCCACCCACAGACACGAGAGGCCAATTAAAGCTTGTGTTACTCAGAGCTTTTATTGGATATTAACATTAAAACTTAAAACTGCTGAACTTCAACTGAACTTAAAACTGCTGTAAGAAGGAGCTCTGCCAGAGTCAGACTGGAATGTGCTGGCAGGGCTGGGAGAATGAAATTGCCAAGTCCTTCCTTAGTTCGTGAATTTTTCATATAATGAGCAAAATATATCCAAAAACCATGACAAAGGGAAGTTTCAGGTATTTGTATTTCCCCTTTGCCCCTGTAAGAGCTGGTGTAACAAAGCCCTGACTTCAACCCTTCCCAAAAACCCTTCAGTTCTGATGTCTGTCATGGCTATGAGGACAGCAGAAGAGGCTTCTGGAATAAGGAAGAACATGATTTTTTTGGTCAAGTTGCAAAAAAAAAAATAGAGGTAATACAAATATAAATACAAACTGCAGAGAAATGAGTCAGCCAGGTCTTGCATTCCCACCAAAAACCTTTGCATGCCCTGTGGAGGATGACTGAGGGCAGACAGCAGAGATCTCGTGTGGAACAGCCAGGCTCTGCTCCCTGCAGCACTGGGAACCACAGCAAGGTGGGAAAGCTGCTCCAGTTCTCCACTTGGGAAGCCAGGATTGCTGACAGACACAGAGGGGGAGAGCAGGGACAGGGGCAGCCACCACTGAGCTCCCCCTTCCATCAGATTTCCCCCGACCCTGGATATCTGCACTGAGGCACGTTGCATAACTGGCTACACAAGGCATCTTTTGCAGCTGGTTTTATGCAAACTTCTGTGAAAGACAACAAAAATCACACCCTGAAAAATTCCCTCGGTGATTAAAGTGCAGCACTTTGTCTTGTGAGGAGGGAATGGGCACCAGTTCTAACCTCTGTTCACTGCACTGCAGTCCAGCCAGATGGGCAGTGCCACCCTTTAATACTGTCTGAATGAAGAAATACTCCACTTTCCTCCACAATGCAACATCAAAATTAGAACAAGTTTGACCAGAAGAGAGTCCAGAAGCTCCTACATGGAATATTTTCCCACAGTCCAAGTGGCACCATTACTGATCAGGGGAAAAGACCCCAAACTGAAGCATCAAAGAGAAGAAGTCAGGGATAACACAGGGATTGTGTGGAAGGCCAAGCTCACCCAGCAAAGAGGGAAAGGCAGAGGCTGTGGGTGCCCAGCTACAGGTGTGAGAGCAGCTGGGACTGAGCTCAGCACTGCTGAGGCTGGGCAGCCCTGGGTGCCAGGTATATGACCACACCTGAGCTCTGGCTGGATCACACACTGACCCTTCCTTGTGCTCACAGCAACCAGCTCATCAAATGAAAAGAAATGAGCATTAGACCAAAACCCAGCACTCGAGCACTACTGGAAAGCACTCACACTCATTACCATTTAAATGGAGAATAAAAATGCCATGAAATGCACCTAAACCAGAAATTAAACACCTACAGAGTACAGAATTAAGACTATTGAATTAGACTATTTCCCACTTTGTATTTCAGTTTTCAGCTACTGAAATAAGTCTCTAGACTAGACAGAAAAAACACTCTGAGACATTCTTTGGGATAAAGGGAAGGATCCAGCTTACCCACGGGAGGCCTGAGCCTCTCCAGGAACTGCTTGTCCTCCAGGCTGTGGGCAGTGGAGATGACCTTGGCCCCTCTGTGCTGGGCCAGCTGGATGGCGATGGTCCCGAATGGCTGCACAAGGCAAAAGCAGATTAGTTAATTAATTAATTTATCTACAGCAACAACTTGATGCCCTTTAAAAACAACTGTATCCCAAAGGCCATTCAGGAGAAGTCAGGGGAGTACTCAGAAATGAACTTGCTCCTGCAATAAAACACTGCTGAACCAAGAACTGAATATTCAGGGATCTGCTTCTGTCCTGAGTGAGGCCAAGAAAGGTCTTCTCAGTGACTGGGAAGCTCTGAACAAACTTCTATCATTAACTGGTTCTCCTCTTCAATCAAGTGGCTCAGATTCTACTTTAATTACCACAACCACCTCCCCTGCAATTGGAACTCGGAGCCTGGGACTTGCTGAAGGAAGAAATGCTCCCAGGGGAAGCCCCAGCCACGTTTCCATTACAGACCCTTGGCCGAGGCACATCCCTGTCTCCACCAGCAATAAGGGTCGCAGGGATGCAAATCAAATCATTTACACCCAAGAAAAGTTAAAGGCAGAGGTGGGAAACGAATAAAAAAACAAAGGAATTTCCTTGAGGGCTGAGGGCAAAACTGTGCCATTGTACCCCAGCAGGAAGCCCTCCCTCTCTCCCCTGCCCACCCAGCACGCAGGATGGTATTCCTGACCCGCTGTGGGAAGGCCTTTCCGAGGAACCCCCCACGCTCCGGGCACTGCCAGCAGTAGCACAGAAGCCTGGCAAGGCTCGATGCCTGGTGCCCAGCGAGCTGTAGGGGGTGGCAGGGGGCTGGGCTGGCCCTGCAGCTGCTGCCCAGCTGGTACCTACCCTGGCTGCATCCAGCACGAGCACGGTGCTCCCGGGGCAGGCGTGGGACAGGTAGTGCAGGGCCGTGTACGCCCGGAGCCCGTCGCGCAGCGTGGCCGCGGCCTCGGCCCAGCACACCTTCTGTGGCTTCCGCACTGCGGGACACACGGGCTGCTCAGCGCTGCCAGCACAGCCCTGGGGCAGCCACACAGCACACACGGCTCCCCACAGCCCCAGCGTGGCATGGGGGGGACCTCAGAGCCCACCCAGTGCCACCCCTGCCATGGCAGGGACAGCTTTCACCAGCCCAGGTGCTCCAAGTCCTGTCCAACCTGGCCTGGGACACTTCCAGGGATCCAGGGGCAGCCATAGCTGCTCCGGGCAGGATAAAATCTGAGCAGAAGAGTAGCCTGCTCAGTAACAAAGCACAGAGGCTCCCAAATTTAGTATCCTCCTCATTAAAGCAAACCATGCCCAGAAGGAATTCACAGTAATTGAGGAGAATGTTTCAATACTAGGCTTTGCCTGATCCTCATTCCCTGAAAAATCCTTTCTCCAGCTTCTAGACTGCTCATTTCATCCCATCTATTAATCTGTGATATTCCTGGATTGAATCAAAGTGAGGAAAAAAGCAAATTTCTCCCCAGTAAATTTTGTGACACACGAGGTGAGGAAAAAGTGTAACAACGACAAAGCACAAAATGGAAAATTAAAAGAGGGAAAAAAAGGAAACGGAAAAAAGCAAAGTCAACTTGTGTGATTTGGACCAAACATGAACCTGTAAAACAGCAAAGAAAAGGCCCTTGGGAGCACTGAGCTCAAACTTCTGTGAGCAGGTGGAGCAGCCAGAGTGCTGGAATGTTGGAACGGAAGGAGTGTGCCCAGAGGTCCAAGGCAACGAGCTCCCTGTTAGAAAAGCTAAGCCAGAGTCTAAAGACAGAGTAAGTACAAATATTAGCAAAACATCTGATCTACATACCCAAATAGTGCTCGTGAACCAGGATAACTTCACAGAGACCAGACTCCTCAGAATCCAGGGGCAAAATCCCTGCAAACACATGGAACACAGACGCTCAGTTTCACAGAAGCACACGCTGTAAGCAAGCCAGGCCCCTGGGGAAAGCCCAGGGCCCTCCTGCTGTGGGGTCAGTCACCTCTTGGCACGCTTAGGACAGGCAAGGAAACTTGGTCCCTGTGGTGTCCACGGGCACAAGGCAGTTCCAGAGGTGCTTCCTACAGCATTTTGGGACTGGGGGAGAAGGACTGGGGCACTAATGAGTGGGATTTGCTACGGGCACACTCAGTTCCTGTCAGGTGGAGTCTGAACTCATGTCACATTGAGCATTTCCAGGGCCACTCCAGGCTGGGGCTCCCAGAGGAGGACACAGCCCCAGAGCAGCCCCAACACAGCCCCCACTCCTGCACGTGTGTGCTTTGCAAAGGCAGCACAGGAGGCACAGAGAGGGGCACAGGAAGAATACACAGGAATGTGGGAGTGTGTTAAAAAGCTGGGAGAGAGGAGAGGAGCTGAAGGGCAGACAAGGCACTGAGGGAAGGCAGGGAAAGCAAACTCAGAGCAGGCAGAACTAAAAAGAGCCCCATCCTGGTCACAGCAGAGCTTTTCCCCTCCTCTGGCCACAGAAAGAGGTTCCTCAACAGGAGTTCTGGCATCCAATCAGTTTCCTCAATGAATGTCCCCTCCACCCCAGGGAAAACCATTATTTTCTTCCCTCTCCCACCCAAATCTTACCCTCCATTGAGACTAAAGGGCTTTGCCTTAAAATCTTCAGCAAATTTGGCTGCTTCTTCCAGTCTTTCCCAATTCCCAGTAAAATGCCTACCCTACAGTGTTTGTAGACACCTGTAGCTCTCTCAGGGTTTATCCATGGAATAATCAGTCTGTTGGAGCTGCCTACAGCAGTTCCTGTGCAGAGAGGAGATAATATAGGAAGGGCCACAATCTCCAAACCCTTACATCACTATCCATTGTGCCCTATCTGCAGAGCTTCAGCCAGCCTCTAACCCTTTAACTTAGCACACAAAGTATAACCAGGGGTGAAAGAATGTCCCTAAGAAACATCTCTCCTAAAGCTTCATTCACATTTTGGTGGTTAATGTCCTATTTCAAATCCTAAGAGAGCACTTTTAGAAAAAGTTCTCATTTATGAGAGTTTATTCACGTGACACCAGCTGAACCTTTGAAAAATATGTCAAATTTGACTCTAAGAATCCTTACAGCTTCTGTCACTCATTATAGAAAGATTTCTGGTTGTGTCAGTTATGAGGCAAACAGGCATTGACTTACCCACCACTTCATCATCTGGCTGGAAAAAGGTCACCTTGCTTCCAACTCCCCGAGAGGAGGTGGGAAGGAGGGAAGAAGAGAAATATTTATATGAAATGGAACATGCATTTGAAAGCACTGCTTCTCTCTAAACTAGAAATACACACTGCTAGGGAAAAAAAGATAGTCTCTTAATGACACACATCCCAAAGCCAAATGTTGAATTCCCTAAACTTGGGCACCTCATCCACCAACCATTCCCTGCAGGCACAGCCGGGTGTGTCTGAGGGAGCCAGGCTGGAACCCCCCAGGGCAGCAGATGCACTGTGGGAGCCACTGAGGAAGGGAACAGTGCCTGCTACCCCCAGGATTTCTCTGTTCTGGATGGGCAGCCCTGATTCCTGTCCCACACCCTCCCCAGGCAGCGAGACTGACTCACCTTCCAGCACAACTCCCGAGATCTCTCGCCCCACAGGTACAAGTTCCTTCTTCAGTTTAACTTCTGACAGAAGCTAAATGAAAACAGTGGTTACAACACTCTCACTAAGGCTCTAAATGTGCATATTTATATCATCTTACTATGTCTCATTATCCCAGGAAGGAGGTTGGGCCATTCCCAGAATGTTATTAAGGGGAAAGGGTACACAAGTTCCCTAGTTCATTTAAAACCCTTAGCACTGACATTCTGTATTTCAATTTAGAAGCATTTAAAACATCAAAACAGGGAGTTACCACCAGGCAAGGAAACCTGGACCTAAAGAGTGCAGAGGAAGATAAAAGGGATTTACTGCAGGACAACTCCCACATGGCAACTGATCTGTCTTCATTAATCAGGAACCAAACTGCAGGAACCCACGAGTGCTGTGCCTTTCTCAGCAGTGAAGCCACAGCCTCAGGGGGGCACAAATGGAACTGTGCCAGTCACAGCCAAGCACCCCCGGGTTTGGGAAACACCAGGGCAGTACCTTTGTGTCCACGCAGCTCAGGGCACAGGCCCTCACGTGCACCTTCACCTCGTGGTCCCTGGTGGGAGGGGGGTTTTCCTACGGCAGATGGGCAGATGTTACATTGTGCAGTGAACATGAAGGTGCTCCCAGAGCCTCCCCAGACCCTTCCACAGCCTGCTGGGCTTGTTTTGTAGGCAGAATGAGAATGTTTTCTCAATGAAAAGGGATTTATCACCCCATTCTGAGTACATGTACGTTGCTGTTATTGTTACTGCTACATTACTGCAGTTATCACTCTGACATCACCATTATATCAGTGCTATTGTTGCAAACTGCTCACCAGGCTTCACAAAACCTCGACACACACAGACATCATTTTTCTGTTGGGGCTCTTTCACCCTCTCTGCAATACAAATCCTGACAAACCCACTGAGGTCAATATTCCCATAGTCCAAATGATGCCAAGGAAACAGCCCTGGGGAGAACTGGGGCTCAGTGCCACAAGTGGTGGCTTCCCCCACAGGAAAATGTTCAGCTAATGAAGTCTCCCCTTGCTATTTCACCTCTTGGGGTTGGGGTTGATATCAGGAATGATCTGAAGGAGCTGAGTGCTGCTCCTTTAAAGTCTACAATGGGCCACATTGAATTCTGTGACTCCAGAATCCTGCACTTCCACGGTGGGTCTGTGCTGGAATTGTGATCTCAGGCTCCACTGAGAGCAAAGAACTTGCAGGAGGAAAGAAAGTAACAGCACAAACACTCCAAACAGAGGCATTTCTCGAGCTCTATTTCCCTTTCCCAGTGACCAGAACACCCAAACAGGAGATGTGGGGCCCAGGGTTCATTTTTCATGCCTGCAAAGCTTGTTTGCAAAGTTTGGAGCCCAAAGCTGCAGGAAAATCCAGCACTTGGGAAGTGCTGCAGGGTGATAAAACACCTCTGCCACCTTCAATGACCTGCCTGTGCAGTGACTGAACCAGTCCTTTCCCAAGCCTGCAGAGATGCAGGTGCTCTAGTCCCCCCCAGGGCATTCAGCCAGGCTCCCCCCCTGCCTGCCCCCGGTGCTGCTGGGCTGGGAACTCACTCTCTCCTGGAACACAAAAGTCATTTCCCCTCCAGGTGAGCTCTGCTGCCCATACAAGGCCTTCATGGTGACCTGCACAAACACACAAACCACAGTGAGAGCTGAGCATCCAGAGAGCAAACAGGGCATGAGGGCCCAGGTAAATTCAACTAAATCAACCCCTCTGTAAGAGAAGCAGCACTTGTGTGAGGGCAGTTTGGGCCTTTGTGACTCAGAAGCTGCAGAGCACACCAACAGGCCAGGCAGTCGGTGTGCCCTGCTCCAGGATGGCTGGGCACCACCAGCTGATCCTCAGGGCTGGGGATCACAGCGTGGCAGACTGCTTTGGGTTGGGAGGGACCTCAAAGCCCACCCAGTGCCACCCCTGCCATGGGCAGGGACACCTTCCACCAGCCCAGGCTGCTCC
>JAWWEE010000001.1:117976385-117988834 GCA_035221455.1 Xenops minutus
ATGGGGGAGCAGAGATCCATCCACAGCCCATGGGGGAGCAGAGATCCATCCACAGCCCATGGGGGAGCAGAGATCCATCCACAGCCCATGGGGGAGCAGAGATCCACCCACAGCCCATGGACTCCCTGGGGGAGCAGAGATCCACCTGCAGCCCCTGGAGGAGCCCACACCATAGCAAGGGGATGTGTCCAGAAGGAAGACTTGTGTCCCACACAGTTCCCTGTGGAAATGGAGCCCTGCTGGAGCAGTTCCTGAAGAACTGCAGCCCATGGGAAGGACTCAGGTTGGAAGAGTTGCTGGAGGACTGTCTCCTGTGGGAGGGACCCCACGCTGGAGGAGGGGAAGGTGTGAGGAGTCTCCCCCTGAGGAGGAAGGAGCAGCAGGGACAGGGTGGGATGGACTGACCACAGCCCCCACTCCCCATCCACTGGTGCCACTGGAAGGGAGGAGGAATTGAAAACTGAGAGCAAAGTTGAGCCCAGGAAGAAGGGAGGGGCTGAGATGTCACTGAGGGGGTATTTTTGGGGCTGCAATGGTGAAAATTTGGCTTTAGATAAATCCGCAATTACCAACAACCAAGTGGAAGTGCTCAGCATTCACATTTTAGACTTCAGCACCTGCACCCTTCCCGAGTCCCTTTCTGGATCTGTCCTTGAGCTCCACAACTGGGAGCACATTCAAACAGTGGCTGGGGTGTCTGAGTCTTTGGTATTGGTGTGTCCTGGGGATCAAATTCCAGGATCAGCATCCAAAGGTCAAACAGATCATTTCAGAGGGCAGTATCTCCTGGATATCTTTCTGATGTTAACAGAGACTGAACTTAGCTAATCTTTGTTCAGGTAAGACCAAACATATCCCAAATTCTTGGAATAAAGTGTGGAAAGCTGGATGATCTGAACCCTGAGAAAAGGAAGAAGATATGTAAAGCTATAGGAAATAATAATGAAGCCACATGAGTAGAGGTGAGGAAGATCTTCAGCCCACCTTAGATTCATGTGGGCTCCTGACACCAAGACTTCCAATGCCTTGACCTGGCAAAGATGAAGGCTGGGAGGGTTGCAAATGATGCTGTTCTCTAAGCTGCCTTTTGAACCTTGTTCAAGTGTCCAAGGCCAGGTTGGACAGGGCTTGGATCAACCTGGGTTGGTGGAAGATGTCCTTGCCCATGGCAGGGATTGGGACTGGATCCTTCCAACCCCAACAGTTCTGTGATTCCATGAACCAAAAGGGATCACATCCTCTGAATCCACACCAGCATGTCCCCAGGAGCTTTTCATGGGTAAAGTGAATCCTCACTTTTCCCATGCCCATGCCAGACCTTCCCAACCAGCCTGATGGCACCAGCGTGGAGACAGACCCTCCCTTCCCACTCATCTCTGAGTTTTTCCATGCCTTGCTGTGGCTCCATGGCTGTGGGTGTTCCAACTCCAACCCCTGCCCAGGACACCCCAACAATCCCCCTGTCCCACTGTCCAAAGGCTCCAGGAGCTCTGGCAGCCTTGGGGCCGTGCCCACTGCCCTGGGCAGCCTGGGCAGTGCCCACCACCCTCTGGGGGAAGAGATGCCCCCTGAGCCTGCCCTGGCACAGCTCCAGCCCTTCCCTGGACCTTGTCCCTGGACAAAGTTCAGGAGGTTATTTTTGTCCACCACCACCTGAACATGCAGAAGCATTTTGTGCATTGGTTGGATCCCTGTTTGGAGCCATCCAGAGCTGTGAGTCCATATTTGTTACTGTGTGCATAATGCCAGAGTGGTTTTGTGCTTGTCAGGACTAGAACATTAATGGCTTTGATTTCAGTGCCAGTGGGAGCTCTGGAATGTGAGGTAGGAGCCCCCAGGGCAGAGGGAGACCAAACCAACACGTTCTGCCAAACATCTGAGCTGGTTCTTTTCAGAGTGTCACTGGGCAGTGGATGATCATGAGGTGGTCAGGAATACTCCCTTGGTTCATGTTCCTTCTCTAGCTCATGGTCCAGGCCTCACTCAGAGCAGGTGAAGGAGAGGCCAAGGCTGGTTTCAAGGCAGACATCCATGAGAAATGTGGGAAATAGGGAAGCATTTGGGTTTTGCCTTTCATTTGTTTTGAAAAAACAAAATACTGTGGAAAAATAGTGACAAAATGGAATTGATTTATAACAGACTATGTTACAACTATGCTTTTGAACAGTGATTTTCCATATTTACTCATTTCCTTACTTTGCCCCTTCCCTTTGAAAGGAATCTTTCCGATATCGACCAGGATGGAAAGCTGACAGCTGAGGAGTTTATTCTGGCTATGCACCTCATTGATGTAGCTATGTCTGGGCAGCCACTGCCCCCTGCACTGCCTCCAGAGTATATCCCACCTTCCTTTAGGTAACACTGGGCATTCTCACTCCTGAATTTGTGTTTCTTTGGGAAACTGTCCCGGGAGTGTAAAGTGTAGGAGACTGAAGAGCAACCCCTGTCCTTTTTGTCCTGTCCTGGCACAGTTTGGTGGGGGCTTTATGCTGACACACCTTCCAAGACCTGCTCAGTCTGGCCATAGAGGTCTAAGTTTAAATTCAAGCTTATTCCTCCTTAAAAGGGAATGTATTGGAATTGCAGACATGTTATGGATTTCCACTGTACCACATTCAGCCCCCTTGGTACAGCTGGATCTGTGAGCACTGGGGTCACTCATCACTTCTCTATTTCACCTTTTCTTTGGGGAGAAGTGGGTGAGAGGACAGTCACAGCAATGGAAGTAAATGTTTGCATATCATGTTCTTCAGGTGTCCTCCTGAAGATTCCCATTGTTCTGTGTGTTCCATCTGGGATCTTGCTTTTAGCCTGACTATACTGAGCTCTTCCTCTGTCTCTGCTGCTTTTGCTGTAGTTGCAGCCAGCATTTCCTTAAAAACAGACTGGGCACTGGGGAGAGATTTTGGGGACAGGCTTGGACACATCTGGGAGTTTCATGGAGAACTTGGAGCTGGGTTTTATTCAGGTCCCCAGGGAGAGCTGTTGGGGCTCTAGGGAGTGGTGTTCTTCTGACTGAACATTAAATATCATGAAACACGACACCATTGCATTCAGTTTGGTTTCCTCATTAATCCTAAATAATTTGGGCAGGCCTAGGTGGTTCTGAGCACCTGAAATCCCTTTTCTCTTGACAGAAGAGTCCGCTCTGGCAGTGGGATATCTGCTGTCAGCTCAGTGTCTGCAGACCAAAGGTTACCAGAAGAACCAGCATTAGAGGAGGAACAGCAGCAACTGGAAAAGAAATTGCCAGGTGAGCAAGTGAAAATAGGGATGTTTATTGTGATGTTCCCATCAGTGCCTGCTGGGGGGTCATGCTGCCCAGGTGGGGAATGTTGCCTTTGCAGAGCAGTTTGTGACTTGTCAGGGGCATCACCAAGACACTGCTGGGTCCAGCTCATTCCTGATCCTTTGTGTTGGTGACACTGGAGATGGGAACAGCCTTGAGGCTGCTCACCTCCTGCACTGTCACACAGGCAGCAGCACTTTGCATCCCTGCTCTGGGACTGCAAGGACAGCTCTTTGCTGCCTTCCTGCTCTGGGAAAGCACCAGGGTTCCCACAGAGCCCTGTCTCCTTGCAGTCTGTGTGACAGTGGGGAGGGTTATACAAGTTTCAGCACTTCTGGGAAAAGAACAAAAGGAAAAGGGGATTGGCAACAGGAAAGGGGGACAAACTTGAAAAGACAAGAATTGAACTGGTTCAGTAGCTGTTTGGCCAATGTGTCCAACAGTGCCTGCACACCTGGGAGGGGATAGGTGCTGTCTCTTGCCTTGCATCCCAAAAATGTCCATGTTGGGTGTGCAGGGAGAGAAATCTGGACTGTGGGGTGTGGGAATGGGACATAGGAGGTATGAAAAGGAGCAGAAGGTGAACTGGAAAGAGTAATTTGGAGGGAGGACCATCCCTGACAATGCAGAAGGATGTCAGGGAAGCTGTGCTGGAAGTGAGGCTGTTTTTAGGATGTCCAGTGGTGAGGACGTGGATCTGCAGGAATGCAGACTCCTGGGCCCAGCTGCTCAAGGACTTCAGCCGTTTCTTTCCTGGCAGTAAAGACTGATCTCAGGAGAACATCGAGTTTGAATTCATCCTCCCTTTGCATGGTGGCTTGTTGATGGTGTCATCAGCTGGAGGTTTGCCTGGCGCTGATGGCAGTGCTGGCCCTGGGGCTGCTGCTCTTTCCCAGGATCAGCTGGAGAATGGTTTGCCTAAATTAGCCCCACTTGCCTGAGTTCCAGAGCTGGCAGTGTGAGGAATGGGGATGGAACTGCACCCCTGGGTGTCCCAGGGCTGTGGGTCTGGGGGCATGGGCAGTGTCAGTGCCAATGGCACAGCCCAGGGAGAGCTGTGGAGCTCTGTCCTCCCTGGTGGGGACCGAGTGGCCTTTGCCCCTGGGGAAGGCTGTTCCCCTTGGGCTGGGCACACACGGTGTGGAGGTTTGGGTGGGCTCCCTGCCAAACCCACCTGCTGGCCACACAGATTCCCCCCTCCCAAGAGAGAAGGAAAAAAGTACCCAAAGACAATTGTAGTAAAAGTACATATATATAGTCACATATATTACAGTTATATACAATCAAGCACTATGAATATACAGAATAAGAACCCCAAACAACTCCGAAAGGGAAAGGGGGGGAAATGGGAAAGGGAGAAGGGACAAAAATGGGTAAACCCAAAACAAAACAGATACACACTCGTAAACTCAGGGCAAAGCTCAGTAAGTAAGTAGCACAATAAACTCTCACCAAACTCCCCTCAAGAGAAGCAGTAGAAATCTCCACCTCTGTGGGGCTTTGGGACAACAGCCCTCAGACAGGGCTCAGCTCATAGAGATAAGAGCCAAGGCAATGCAGAGACCTGATGTCCTCCAAGCACCTGAAAGGAAGAGAGAGAGAGAGAGAGAGAAAGAGAGGAAACCTTCCTCCTATCTGTGGAGCTCCAGCAATTGTGCCATGGAGCACCAGTGGTGCAAGACCACGTTTAGGGAACTCTGGAATGGGACCTAACAGCTGTAAAGCAGATACAGGTTTCATATTATCCCTGGAGAGGTGTTTCCTCCTTTCTTATAACTATTCTTTTAATACCTTTTAAAATGAAAACTTCATTCTTTACATACCCCTGATTACATGAAGGAATAGTGTGGAACACTTCTTTAGTTAAGAGCCTGTTACCAGGGCAGGCCCTGACCAAACCCAAGCAAACTAAAGCAGCACCCACGGGTTGCTCAGTGTCGGGCAGTGACCCTTCCCTTCCCCTCTTGTCCCCACACCCAGTGACATTTGAGGACAAGAAGCGGGAGAACTTCGAGCGGGGCAACCTGGAGCTGGAGAAGCGGCGCCAGGCCCTGCTGGAGCAGCAGCGCAAGGAGCAGGAGCGGCTGGCACAGCTGGAGCGGCAGGAGCAGGAGAGGAAGGAGCGCGAGCGGCAGGAGCAGGAGCGCAAGAGGCAGCTGGAGCTGGAGAAGCAGCTGGAGAAGCAGCGCGAGCTGGAGCGGCAGAGGGAGGAGGAGAGGAGGAAAGAGATCGAGAGGAGAGAGGTGAGAACCAGGGCAGGGGGGCGTCCCTGGGGTGGGGTGTGGGGAGCACCGGGTGCTGTGTGGGTGCTGGGGACTGGGCTGGCACTGGAGTGGGCAGGGCTAAAAGCTGGAGCTCACATCTGTGCGGGGCTGGGGCTGGGGGAGGTTCAGGAGGCTCTTCATGTCTCACATGGAATGAATGGAGGAGACATTTAGGTCTAGAACAGTGTGCTCCTCACCTCTGACTTCTTGGAAAACACTCATGGTGATGGTGATGATGGATGAGACATTGAGATCTAGAATAGCGTGCTCCTCACCTCTGACTTCTTTGAAAACACTCATGGGGTTGATGATGATGATAATGGATGAGACATTGAGATCCAGAACAACCAAAAGAATCCCTGGAGAGAGAGTGCCATTCCTGCTCCTCAGCTCTGACTTCTTTGAAAACACTCATGGTGATGATGATGATGATGATGATGATGGCTGAGACATTGAGATCTAGAACAACATGCTCCTCACCTCTGACTTCTTTAAAAATGATGATGATGATAATTTGATTTGATGTAAAGAGATGCTTGAATGAATGAATGAATGAAAGAAAACTCATGGAATTGATGATTTTCTAGTGATGAGGTAATTTTATAAAATCCCTGAATGGTTTGGGTTGGAAGGGACCTCTAATATCATCCAGTCCCTCTCCCTGCTGTGGGCAGGGACACCTTCCACTAGCCCAGGTTGCTCCAAGCCCTGCCCAACCTGGTCTTTAATCTGGGCCAGGCCTTTAATTTGTTAAAGCAAACACATCCTGGGTAAGTTTAAAAGCTCTTATTTTCTCCCACTGCCAAACAACAAGTTCAGCACAGAAGCACTTGGCTGTTCTTTACAAAGCTGCAGGATGTCCAGTGGTGGTGGTTGGAAAGGGGTTTGATCCCTTCCTGGAGAGTTCTCAGAGTGTTAATATGAAACAAGTTGGTAAATCAGAAAATGGGATCTTGGGCAACATGAAAATGGAGGGATTTATCTGTAGTCACCTCTGCTGTGCAGGGAGGGCCCATCTCAGGGAGCATTTAAACCCCTGGGCAATGGGTGTGCTTGGAGACCCAGAGCAGTCTAGCAGTGTGTTCATATTCCTATTCTAATTGCTCCTTAGAATATTAATGACAACAGCAGTGATGAATGAACTCCAGTAGCAATGAAACGGTGATTTTAAATCCATTTTGGAGTTCTCTGCTGCCCTGGCTGTGCCTACCCAGATGCTCTGGAGTCCCAGCCCTGCTCTCTGTGTTTGCCTTTCCCCGGCACAGGCTGCGAAGCGGGAGCTGGAGCGGCAGCGGCAGCTCGAGTGGGAGCGCAACCGGCGCCAGGAGCTGCTCACCCAGAGGAACAAGGAGCAGGAGGACATCGTGGTCCTCAAGGCAAAGAAGAAAACCCTGGAGTTTGAGCTGGAGGCCCTGGTAAGTGATGGCACTGCACACCAAGCACACAGGGTGGCCATGGCTGTGCCACGGCCAGGGTTAGTTTTTAGAATGTCAGTGGTAAACATGAGAGAAAAGTAGTGTTTGGGGTCTGACTTGGCCAACAAAACACCTTTGCTTTTCTTTTTGAGAATGATAAAAGGAACGAGCAGGAGGGGAAACTTCAGGATATCAGATGTCAGCTGTCGACCCAAAGACAAGAAATTGAAAGTACAAACAAATCCAGAGAACTCAGAATTGCAGAAATCACCCATTTGCAGCAGCAGCTCCAGGTGAGAAAACCCTCTCTGGTTTGATCCTTAGCCTGGAGTTCTGACCTCCCCGATGTCCTGAGCAAACCTGCCCCAGCAGGGGCCCTGCTGTTCCTTGTCCTGAAAGAATCCCTGGAGAGAGAGTGCCATTCCTGCAAACTGATGTTCTTCAGACATGTCTAGGAATGGTCCCCACGCTGGGAGGTGTGTCTGGGTTATCCCTTCATCCTCCTGGGATCCAGGAATGGTTTGGCTGCAGATGTGTTTGGGGATGAGGAGAAGGGAATTCTGTGGCGTGGATTTGGGTGGCAGGGGTTGTAGTTTGTGTGCTGGGAAAAGATTTCAGTGAAATGGCTTGTTGATGATTGATTTTTCATTGTAAAATAATGAGCTTTGAAAGCTGCAGTTCCCTGTGAGACCAGTTGGTTCCTGGTCTAGCCCTGGCACTGTCCTTTCCTGCTGCCCTCTCTGAATTCTCTGTTAAATGACATTGGAACTGATGCTCTGGGGAGAGAATATTCTGTGCAGTTTGTAAAGGTTCTCAGCGGCTTGTAGGGTTTGATTTAGGCATTTTCCTCTCTATCAAATATTTCATATTGCTTGAAATTAATTCTTGGCCTGTCCTGGGGGGGTTCTCTGTATTTCTGCCTCTGCAAAGAGAATCTCCCAGTTCTGGTGGGAGGGCTCAGGTGTAAAACCTCACTTAAACCCAAATCCTGCTGCTGCATTCCAGCCTCACTCTTGCCTTCCCTGGCACTTGCTCTGTTGGATCTGGGGTCTGGGGTGGTTTTGCAGCAGTTGCTGTGGCTCTGTGTTAATATCTTCTCATTGATCTCCACCACTGATGTATCGGTCAGTGTCACGTGAGGTGTTTTTATCCTAAAAATTGCTTAAGAGAAAAGGCCAGATTTTATCTGAGGAGAACCTAAAAGCTTTTTCCTGAAAAAAACTCTATTATTTTTTTCTGTGAATTTTACTGTCTCATCTGTGGAGGACAGACTAAATCAGTGAGTTTAGAAAGAGATTTTAACCCCCTAAACTCTCAAACAGTTTAAAAGGCAGCACTGTCACTGTCTGTGTAGGGTGGTGTATCTTCCCTTGGAAATTCGTTTAGTACATCTGACACTTCCTGTGGAAAGATGAGTCAATTCAAAGGAGTAATTATTCTTCAGCCTATTAATTAGTTTCAAGATGGAGTTTCACTAAACCTGTGATGGAAATTGTGCACCAGTTAGTCCTGGCTGAAGGAAGTTTGTGCTGCTTACCTGGATCTGTGCTCTGCAGTCTGGTGGTGTCTCCAGGGATGGTCAGAGGGGTCCTGCCTCCCAAACCCCTGACCTGTGACTGGCTCATTCCCTGCAGGGACCATTTGCCTCCTGGATGAATCCTTTGGCTCCCAAGGAATTGGAAGAGAACTTTCCCTCATTCAAGGGGCAGGAACTGGGATTTGATTTCACTGCCTTGTGGGACATTACTCAATTCTTGGACATTTCTTGTTGCATGAAACTTCAGAGTTAGCGATGCCATTAATGTCTTTCATCTGTTTCTTCAGTACAAGGAAAGGATGTGGAAAACCATGTGCTGGATGTTCTTGGAGAGATTCTTACTGCATGGTTGTCTGTGGTTTCAGGAAACAGACCTTGACCTCCATGATCCTTGGCATTCTCTGTCCTTACACACTCTCCAAACTATTCAGTGTCTGGAGTCATCTGGAGTTTGGGAGGATTCTGGCCTTCACAAACAAACCAGCCCAGCTTGTGACCACGTTCCACCCTGAAATACTGTCCTGTTGTTTTTCCTGCCAGTCCTGTTCTGTTCTGACATCCCTGCTGCTGTGTGCTTGGTGTGCAGGGTTCTCAGAATCACAGGAGCACAGGGTGCTTTGGGATGGAAGGGACCCTGGAGGTGCCATGGGCAGTGCAGCTGCTGGTGAGGGGCACGTGTGGCTCCCAGTGGCCACCTCTGGCTTTGGTCTGAATTCTGCTGCTGTGTGAATTCAGAAAGCCCTTGACTCTGCTGTGCTGTCTCAGTGTGTTTTCTGGAACAGAAGGAGATTACAGAGTCTGCAGGCATTGCATAATCATCAGATCTGAGCTGAGCCCTGCAGAGCCCAGCCAAGGACTGAGGAGAGGAAAGTGGGACAACCCAGAGCCATGGCAGTGCAGCCCATGCCGTGTTCTTGGGACAGGAATGAAAACTTCTCGTGGGACTCATGAAATCAGAATGGGCTGGGCTGGAAGGGACCTTGAGGCTCATCCAGTGCCACCCCTGCCATGGGCAGGGACACCTTCCACTAGCCCAGGGTGCTCCAAGCCCCGTCCAACCTGGCCTGGGACACTCCCAGGGATCCAGGGGCAGCCACAGCTTCTCTGCCCAACCTGTGCCAGAGCCAGGCTTGCTGCTCTGAGATCACCAAGGGCTCCTAATTACAAGACCTTGTTTTATATGTCACATGGCTGGGGGACAATATGACAATTTTGGCTTCATGGACCACTAGGACACAGAACATCTCTGCTGAGCTTAGGGTTGTGCTGCTCTGTCCCTCCCCATCCTCCTGCACCTGAAGGAATGAGGAGCTGAGTTTATACCAGGACAGGGTGTGACAGCTGATGCAACAAGAAAACAGCCAGTGAAGGCATCAGAATCCATCATCCCCAGCACTCATTTCACGGGCCTTTAGAACAACCCTTCTGCTACAAAATCATCCATCTCAGTAATTGCAAAATCCATTAGAAACAAGCAGGAGCTGCCACCCAACACAAGCCTTCGTTTTATTTACCTCACATTATAAAGGCAATTTGGAATTACATCCATTTGAATTGTAATGGGGTGAGCGTGGCTGGGCTGCAGACAAACAGCATGGAATTTGTGGGGGTTATAATCACTGTAATTTGTATACAAGGAAAAGTTGATGAACTTTAGCATTTTGGTGTAAGGAGGCTGGACAGACCCTCAGCTGGAGCTCACACTTCCCTTACTCACTGTGGGTGTTAGCCAGCCTCACTCCCAGTGTGCAATTCCCATTATTCCATATTCTTCTCCCCTTACTAAAACAGAGTTTCGTGTTTTCCTGAGCTCTGCAGGTTTTATGAGCAGCTGCACATCCCCTCTGATGGCAGCATTTCTGTTCTGCCATTTACCAACCTCTGAACAAACTTTACTGATATTACTCAACTTAGAGACACTACTGAAATGGTACACATTAAAACAAGTAATTTTATATATCTAATAACATATATAACATAGCCTTGTCATAAGAACTAATCTTCATTTCCAAATTTTCTGTATTTCAAGGAGTATGAGGCCCTACAGTGATGAGTTTTCCTTGCCATGGCTGTGAGCTGGCTATGGCAGCAGTAAATGGTGTTTACTGAAATTGGTGCCAAAATTCTGCCAAAAACTTATTCCACTCTTTTATCACAGATTAAAATAATGGAGAAATGTGTTCCAAATTGCTATAGTAAGGTTTGAACACTGTAGAGGAAATCCAGAAATATTGCTACAGGCCAGCTTTATGTGTCAGTACTAAAACAAGCACAAAAATCCTTCAAGAGCACCCAGAAAAGGTTGGGCACCTCATAGAGTTGAATGTTTCATGGCAGATCTTTGTCAGATCAGCTGAGCTGGAAAGAGTCCAAAAAGCAGGACCTCCTTCAGCTTAATGGCTGTCACAGGGTGAGGATTTACAGTGTCATTTCTTGAACTTATCACTGGGCATTGATATTTCCTTTAGAGAATTTAGAGCCAGGAAAAGCAGATTTCCTATTTGAAAAGCAATTTTCCTATTTGAACAGAAGCAGAGGACACATTTCTGCTTAAACATTTCCAATCCAGTTTCAAATTTAACTGTTCAGTGCACCACAATTATTTATTTGGCTAGGAATATAAATGTTTGGGTTGTTTCTGAAGCCTGAAAAACCCTGTTGTTTGGATGGAGAGCAGTGAGGGCTGGAGGGTTATGGCATCACTGCAGAGCACACGTGTCCTTGGGCAAAACCCTGTGTGTGTGCACAGGTGAGGATGTATCCCAGTGCCCACAGGGAAAACCTGCCCATGAACGCTGACAGCTCCAGCCAGCATGGCCCAGGAAACTCTCTCCTTGGAGTAGCTGGCACTGCTTGGAGTAGCTCTCCAAGGTACCTGAATATGCCTCTGTATCACAGCTGGTTTGGGCCAACACCCTCCGGAGCTGGACTCAAGGATCTGGGATTTCCAGCTCCCATCATTACCCAGGACTGCAGATAATAATGATAATAATAACAATAATAATCAATACCAGGCGAACAGCAATGAATGCTCGGGAGAGCTGGGCTTTGGAAAATATTATGTAGCTCGACTCTAATCCCCACACAAAATTGCACTGTTGTGCAGCTGAGCTTGTTCCTCATCCCCACAGCCCTGCAAGGAAAGGCTGAAGTCTCCCTGTGAGCAGATACTGCCAATATCGACCACCATGGCCAGAAGTGGGGATATAAAATTAAAGCCACCCAGGTCATTGAGCTCAGGCTTTATGAGCCTCATAAAGAAGGCAGGAAAGAGTTAGATCTCCATCAGGTAACTCTTCCCACAGTGGTTGTGGAGCTCCCAGCCCTGCAGAGCCCCATGAAGCCCCCGTGAGGCACTGCTGTGGTGGGGGATGCCTGGCCAACAGCTAGGAACACATTTGCCCCTCCTTTGCTGAATTTGGCTGGCTTTGATGCTTCCAACCACAATCACAGTATATACTTTTATAGTCCATGTTTTAAAACAAACAAAAGGAAATATCCACACACCTGTTGTACCTGAGCTCGTGCAGAGCTGGCAGGGGCAGGGTTGGCACAGCCATCTGTGTGCTTGGGCTTGGCATTGAGAGGTGCAGGAGAAGTCAGGGGCATGGGGGGATCCATGTGTGACATCACTGCCCACACTGCCTGCTTCTCATGCCATGGGGAGAAGGGAAATAGCAGGAGAAGAGTCCTCTGGCACCCAGCCCCCTCCCCAGGGAGACCTTTCCCACACCATCAGTTCCAAAGCAGGTTTCACAGCACGGACTGTATTTCCAGAACAAGCTTTCCTGAAATTTGCACCCAGGTGTATTTTATAGTGTTACAGACACAGCAAATCAGGGGATCCCAGAGTAGTTTGGCTTGGAGGGGACCTCAAAGCCCATCCAGTGCCACCCCTGCCATGGGCAGGGACACCTCCCACCAGCCCAGGGTGCTCCAAGCCC
>JAWWEE010000001.1:118038213-118051243 GCA_035221455.1 Xenops minutus
CTTTCCTTCTTTCCTTCTTTCCTTCTTTCCTTCTTTCCTTCTTTCCTTCTTTCTTTCCTTCTTTCTTTCCTTCTTTCTTTCCTTCTTTCTTCCTTTCTCTCTACTTTCCCGGGGCCCTGGGGACACCCCCAGCCCGTCCTGGCACCGCACCCGGGGCGCAGGGTGGGGCTGGGCCAGGCTCTGCATCCCCAGGGCTCTGTGTCCACCCGTGTGCAGCTCCTGCTCAGCCCTGCCCGTGCCCCTTCTCGCTGCTCGTGTCCTCGCCTTCCCCGTGGGGAACCCTGCCTCGCTGCCTGGCTCGGGATGGCCCCAGGTTCAGGGCTGCAGTCCTCAGCTGTCCACTCCCACAGTCCTTCAGAGCACAGGGATGTGGAACTGCCGTGTCCCCCACCACGAAGCCATTCCTGACCATTTCGGAGTGCCTTAAAATTCACCACACACAGGGTTTCCGTGGTAGAGCTCTGTGTATGCTTGAAAACTCAAGAATACTGATCACATCTCTCTGGAGACTTTACAGAGAGAGTCCCTGCCTCCCATTCCATGTTTTTCTTTAAGGCAACACGCTAAGTTTCACTAGAAACTGCAATGAAAACCTTGTGCCTGTATGTTCTGCAAAAGGAGAGGGGATATTTTGATGGCCTTCCTTTGCTGGTGGTGATAACAGAGGCAGACAGATCACAACTTGGTTTTCAAAGTATGCACCAAGTTTTCGGTTCTAGAAAACTGCAAGCACTGGGTGGTTTATTAACTAGAAAAAACCTGTATTTCACCTCAGGAAATCTGACTGACTGGGGAGAAAGATGAGTGTGACAAGGTCAGAAGGGTCAAGGCACTTCACATTCACACACACATTCAGCTGTGTGACCACCACTGCCTGAAGGAAGGGGCTGCTTTTCTCTGCTCTGCGTGGTGCCTGGCCCTGCAACACCAGAGCTATAACCTGAAAGGCCTCGTGGCTGGCTGGTTGCTGCCACAGTAATTCCAGCAGCAGCAGCAGCCTCAGATGTGTGGAAGGAGCAATCCAGCCTTCCCTGGTCTTTGCCCAACCTGTCAAAGGAGCCACCCCAGATCCAGCTGCCCAGGGTGGTAAGGACTGTGCCATCCTCTGGTGAAAAATAAACCTGAAAATGGCACTTTAGGCAAGGGCCAGACCCTGCTCATGTGTAACAACCCCTGGGGAGGCCACCTTTCTGCCAGTTCCAGTGTCAGCAGCTCCAGCTCGGGGTGTCGTGGCTGCCTGGAATTCCCTGGGGGTGTTTGGGGGGTGAAATTCAGCCCCAGTTCCCAAGTGCAGGCCCTGGTAAGGAAGGGGAGGCCCTGGAGAGGCCATCCAGGACAGGGCCTCCTGGGTCAGCTGGGCTCCAGAGGTGCATGTGCGTGGGGAGGGGGCACAGCTGCTTTGGCTTCTCCCTGCCTGCCCAGGCCGTGCCCCTGTGACTGGGGGGCTGCCCAAAAGGTGCTTCTCACACAGCCTTGTCCAACCTGCACTGCTTGTCCTGCTCGAGGCACCTCCTCATGCTGTGACACAGCGCAGAACCGACCCCAGGACTCAAAACTGTGTCTGGTCTCTTTCAGGGGGACCCCGATTGTTTCACTTTATACAGTGCGTTGTTGTTCTTCTTCTACTTTTCGCAGCAACTCGTATTTAACTCAGTCACAAACTGCCTGGGACCTCGCAAGTTCCTGCACAGTGGGAAGCTCTATAAAGCCAAGAGTAACAAGGAGCTCTATGGTTTTCTGTTCAACGACTTCCTCCTCCTCACTCAGATCATAAAACCTCTTGGCTCTTCAGGCACAGACAAGGTGTTCAGCCCCAAGTCAAACCTGCAGTACAAAATGTACAAAACTGTAAGTACTGCTATGAGACGGGGGTGGTGACAGGCCATGTGTGCAGGGCAGCAGCTCCGTGCTGGGGGTGTGGGCAAGACTTCCCTAGGGAAGAGCTTTGAAAGCTTTGGAATATGCTGGCCATTCCAGGGACTGATGGGGAGGAAGTTTTGTTTGCTTTTGAAGTTTTGCTGGAACAAAACTCTTGAGCAAATGGTCACTTGTATCAGGCAGCGATGGGGAGAGCACTGTTTGCTGCTCCCTGTGGGGAAGGAGGGATTGCTGTGCTCCAGGAGCTGCTGCCTTCCTCCAGGAGAAGCCTTTCCAGCCTCTGGAGGCACCTCTACCTTTGTCAATTTTTACAATTTTCTTATTGTGAAATCTGAAGAAAGCTGGGAGGCAGGAGGGTGGAGATACTTCAGCTAAGCCTGTTGTAAATTCTCTGTGTTGAAAGCACCTGCTCAGACCCTGTGCAGTACAACTGGAGCTTTGCCTGATGTTTTACAGCCCATTTTTCTAAACGAGGTACTGGTAAAATTACCCACAGACCCTTCTGGAGATGAGCCCATCTTCCACATCTCCCACATCGACAGAGTGTACACCCTCCGGGCTGAAAGCATTAATGAGAGGTAAGAGCCTCCACAGGCTGTGCTGGGGAGGGGGTTGAGAAGTCTGCTGCAAGTGGAGGATGGGAATGGTTATGGTGGAAACTGGCAGAGCAGTTTTACAAGGCTGGAAAACTCCTTGAGAATGCAGTGATACTCAGTATATCAAAAGCAGGGAGAAATAGTGAGGCTTCCTGAATCCGAGCAAGAATGAAATGCCTGGGAGGGTGGATATTTAATCTGTATTTCACAACATTTGATGTTACTGTGAAGAAGCCAAAAGATGCAATTCTACCTTCTGCTGATAGAAGCTGTTTGTTTGGGCAGGAAAGCATTTGTATGGCTGTTGAAGGAGATCAAGGAATAGGCCAGAATTCAAATTTGAAGCAAAACCTACCAAACTAAATCCAGCTAGTTTATCTTGTTCAGTTCTTTGACTTGGAAAAGTCAAAGGAAAGACAACCTTAAAACCTGAGCTGATGGGGTTTATCTCTGGTGAGCTTACAGAGAGAAGACTGCACTGATTTATACAGAAAAGGTTTCTCTTCCCAAATGTAAAGTCTTTAAAGACAATTTTGTTAAACCCTGAAAGTGCAGCAAACCCCTCCCCACAGGGCAGACATTGCATTGTGGCAGCTGGGAGATGTACAGCCCCAAAATGCACAAAATGTAAAAACATCTTGAGGCTGTGGCTGCCCCTGGATCCCTGGCAGTGTCCCAGGCCAGGGTGGACAAGGCTTGGAGCACCCTGGGCTGGTGGAAGGTGTCCCTGCCCATGGCAGGGGGTAGGGCTGGATGGGCTTTAAGGTCCCTTCCAACTCAGACCATGTCCTGTGGAGCAGCAGCTCTTCATTTTGGGTTCAGAAATGGATCCAGAGCTTTGAGGTTCTCCCACGTTTCCCTGGCTCAGGTCTCAGGCTTCCCTGTACATCACAGCAATTCCTCTAAACCCTTGAGGTCCCTTGGGAGCCCCTCTGCCACCCTTTTCCTCTGTCACTCTTTCCATTCTTTCAGGCACATGGTGGGATTGCTGGGGAGGAGTGGGACTCAGTGATCCTTGTGGGTCCCTTCCAGCTCAGGATATCCTGTGATTCTGATTCTTAAGCATGAAATGATTTCCTAGAAGGGCCCATAAGACACTGTCCTCATTCACCATCCATGTACTCCCCAAGTTATGCTTTAATGTCCTGAGGGTCAGAAGGACTTTAGGATCAAACCTCAGGGATCAAGGAAAGGGGCCCCCTCTGCAACCCAGGTGTCTTGTACCTGCTGGCTACAAGAAGTTCATCACAATAAAGCAAAGGGCTTGGTGAAACCAAACCTCTTCTTTATATCTTTTGGTTTCTCACTGTCTTCTGCTTGTGGTTCTGTCGAGCTTTCTTTGAGTGGTGGGACCTGCTGGCTTGGGATGGTTCAGTTTCTGCAGGTGCTGTAAATTCCAGGAAGATCTCTCTTCCAGGCAGAGTGCTTTGGGATAGCAGAGGCTGGGATGGGGCCAGAGCCTTGGCTGGGAAGCAGGGACAGCTGTAGTTTTGTCTGCTGTGCTCCAGCGGGGGAAAATGGAAATGGCATTTTTCAACTTTGTTTTCTCCTTTCCTTCTGAAGGACTGCCTGGGTTCAGAAGATCAAAGCTGCTTCAGAACTTTACATAGAGACTGAAAAGAAGAAGAGGGAAAAGGCCTACTTAGGTACAGCACAGGTTGAGGGGGTCTCATCTTTTGTGGAGAAGTCCGTGGGCAGGAAAACCCGTTGATGACTTTTCTCTCTTGTTCCACCACAGTTCGCTCCCAAAGGGCAACAGGCATTGGCAGGCTGATGGTGAATGTTGTGGAAGGCATCGAGCTGAAGCCCTGCAGGTCCCATGGTGAGTGCTGGGCTTTGTCAGGACAAGCTCCATCAAAGGACATTCCCATTTGTGAGCCTGACTCTGGAGAAGGTTCTGTCCCAAACATGGGTCTGTTCAATGCCGTGGGTTTAACAGGTAAAACAAGCAGCAGTGGCTTTGTGCAGCTCGGCTGTTGTCCTGCAGTTGTCCAGCTTTTGTTTCAGACTGAGTTAGTTTCCAGCACATCAGCCATGGGCTGAGGGATCTCAGGCACAGAGCACAGCAGCAGGTTCTCAGCCCCCTGCACAGCTGTGTGTTCTCTGCCATGGCAGTGTGGCTCCATCCCAGGGCAGTGAAGCCAAGGCCTCTCCCCCTCAGCTGGCTGTAGGAGGACACTGAGGAGGAGGATCACACTCTGCCCTGTTTGTCCCCGTCTCCCCAGGGAAGAGTAACCCCTACTGCGAGGTGACCATGGGCTCCCAGTGCCACATCACCAAGACCATACAGGACACCCTGAACCCCAAGTGGAATTCCAACTGCCAGTTCTTCATCAAGGACCTGGAGCAGGACGTGCTCTGCATCACGGTGTTCGAGCGGGACCAGTTCTCCCCGGACGGTGCGTGGGGGCTGCCACGGGCACTTCCCAATCTCCTGCCTTCAGGAGGTGCATTCGTGCTGAGGGAAATCCTGGGCAATGGGCTGGGTTGGAAGAGGTTCTTTAAAGATACCCCACATTTGAACACCTTTGCATACTGGGAGATGACTCACCCTTTCTCCCTGGTGGAGTTGTGCTGGTGTCAGCAGAAACAGAATCCAGTTCTCTCTGGTTTTTGGGAGTTTCCTTTCTTGTGCAACTTGGCAACAACTAAAGTATGGTTTGTAATGCTGCTAAGCCTCAAAAAAACTCTGGATGCTGTTTGCAAACAGATCTATTCCTGCAGGGGAAAGAGAAATGCCTCCACCTTCCTGTTCTGTGCAAGAGTGGCAAAAATCAGCCCAGGATTCCAACCAGTAGAATTATGGTATGGTTTGGGTTGGAAGGGACTTTAGAGATCACCTAGTTCCAACCCCTTCCATGAGTAAGGACACCTTCCACTCTGCCAGGCTGCCCCAAGCCCTGCCCAGCCTGGCCTTGGAGACCTCCAGGGATGGGGAGGGCACAGCCTCTCTCGTTCATATTTCATACCCTGGGGTAAACACGTGGAGCATCAAAGAGTGTGATTTGGAGCCACAATTTCTGAGGCAGTGTTTGGATAGGACTGGCACTCCCAGGGCCAGAACCAGTTGGCCTGTTGAGCTCGCTGCTGGTGTGAGGCACTGCTTGGCTCTGGCATCTCCAGAGGGTTCACACTCAGGCTTAACTGTGCAGCAGCTTTTGGCCATTTTCTGACATAAAATCCTAAAATCCAGAAGTCCCTGAATTGAGGTAGGTGTGAATCCCACAGGGGGTTTTCTGCCCATTTACTTTGAGTGTTGCTGCTGTGTAACATGGTCTGGCTAAATCCTCTTCTGTGCAGCGTGGCAGCCTTGGGCCCTCTTCAAGTGCAAAGCCAGAGTTAGACTGAAGACTTGTTTCTCCTTTTGTTGTGTGTGGGTGGAAGTTCAGTTCCTCCTGCAAACTCCACTTTCCTTGTGGAGTAACCCAGATATGTTGTTTCTGAGCATTCCCCTTTTGCCTTCCAGACTTCCTGGGCAGGACAGAGATCCGTGTGGCAGACATCAAGAAGGATCAGGGTTCCAAGGGACCAGTCACCAAGTGTCTCCTCCTGCACGAAGTCCCGACGGGGGAGATCGTGGTGCGGCTGGACCTGCAGCTGTTCGATGAGCCGTAGGAGAGGAGGGAGTGTTGGCTTTCAGTCGAGTTCACTGCGATCCGTGTCTCCAGGAGCTGTCACAAAGTCCTTGCTGGTGTGGCAGGAAACCACTGCTCGCCCTTCACACCCCAGAGGGTTATCAAAGCAAACAGGAGCATCTTTGTGCCTTGATAATTCTCACTGAAAACACGAATCCCAGTTTAGTGAGGAGATCGCCCTCATTCTCTCGATGTGGAACTTGGCGTTGGTTTCCGGGCTGGATGAAACAACCCTGTTGTTCCTTGTGCTCCAGTAGGAACGGCTGGCAAACCACAGAGGTGGCTGTGCTTGCTCCAGTGGCCCTGCTCTCGGATTTCCATGGAGAAGGCAATGTTGGATGTTTGGGAGGCTTTCTGCAGGGTTTTTCCCATGAAGGAATTCTGTGCCTGTTGCTCAGCAAAGTGGGGTGTAAATGGGACGTGAATGGAAGGAGCAGTTTCACAGCAAGAAGATCTTGGAAGATCTTCGTGATGGTACTGAAAAGACTTAGAAAATAAATAGTCTATATCTATAAACAGAGAAGATTCTATTAACAAACCACTTCATGACTCGCATTGCCCCTGACAATAAGTGATGTCCAGGCCTCCTGCACAGAGATGAATTGCACTCCAGAAGAGTCCACCCCCTCGGTACCTTTGGAAGTTGCTGTTGTCCACAGGGCTGTGAATGTTGGCACAGGAAGCCAAGGGTTGAGCACAGAGCCCTGCTGTGTGTCCTGCTGTACCACTTGGATACTCCTTTACTGCTGCTGCTCAGGCGGGTGATCCGTCACCTGCAGTGGGGAAGCAAAAACAATCACAGCTCCAGCTCAGGAAGGGAATTGCCAGCCCCCAGAGTGTGGTTTCAAAGCAATCAGTGGTGGCCAGGCACTGGGTTGTGCTGGGCTCCCCTGTGTGGCACAGGGTGTGACGGGATCAGGGCAGTGTGACGGGATCGGCAGCTCCCAGAGGTTGCTGGCTCTGCTGGATGTGAGCAGAGACAGAGCTTGGGAGGGTGCAGAGTGGGGAAGCCCAAAGCCTTGTCAGCCAGGGAGTGCCAGGGCTGCCCTATCCATTCAGCCCCGGGGATACACACGTCCAGGCACACATCCCTGGGTGGCAAAGCACTGGCTCTGAGCGGGCACTTACATCCAGTGTCCCCAAAGCACCGGCATAGGGGCTTTGCTGAGCCTGGACTCGAGAGGGAAAAGAGCCCTGTGAGTCAAATTCCTCTTTGTTCTGCTTGGATTCCTGAGTTCATGCCCTGCCACACATCACTGGTATTTTTGTAAGGACTTCCTTGGGGATGGGAGGTGCCAGCCTGTGTCATTCGCATGTGAACGTTCTCGTGGAGCCTGTCGTTGGGTTTTGGTGTTCCTTGCATGTCCTTTCAGTCCTGGTTCCCACCTCTCCTGTGTCGGTGGTGTTCTCTAGCACTACAAGTCTTATTGGTTTCCATTAGGAAATTAGGATATATCCATAACAGGTAGCTAGATCCGTATGGTAATAAGTGTAAACTGTGCTGGGAAGTGTCTGTGTATTATAATTTCCTAAAAGACCACTGTAATGTTTCAAGCAATGGGAAGGAAAAAAAATGTATGTTGGAGGGACAACAAAGTTTACATTTCATACTTTTCAGAATCGCTTTATTATTTATTTATTGAAGATAGTGTAGAATTTTGTATCAGAAATGACAGACATACTTATGTATTTTTTGAAACAAAACAGAGATACACACTTTAGTTAGAAACTTTCAACTGACCACGTTTTAGAGGGAGTGTAACTTCCTAGGCATGCATTTGTTTACCACTAACTGGCTGAAAACACAATTAAGAGAATTTTAAGTTTCTATTTTTCAATGTTGTTAAGAAAATGGTTTCAATTAAAATATGTAAATAGTACTAAACCCATGCTTTCCTAATTCCATATCAAGACATTTTATTAAATATAATGTATATGAAAATACACATTGTTGTGGTAGGATAAAAAAAAAGTGATAAAATCTATTACTGGAGTAACATTAAATGTCATTGTCTAACCTTTGATCGCTGTCCTAATTTTACTGAGCTGCCAAGGGGGGTTCCAAAAGTAGCACCACGTCCTGATGGGATCGGTTCAGCAGCAGCAGTGACAGTGACACCTGAACAGACAAACAGGACAGAAAGCCGTGGCTGTGACACCGAAATCCTGGGCAGGTTCTGGAGGGGGTCCCAGGGAGCTGCACCTGCCTGAGGCTCAGCTGGGGCTTTGCTGTGGGACAGGGGTGTCTGTGCAACAGGGACTCTAAAGTCTTTAATGAGATGCTCCCCTGGACACTCCCAGACCCCACACCCCAGGTACCCCCACACCCCAGTGCGGGTCCCCCCCATGGGGCTTCTGAGGGGAGAACACCCACAAACACCTCGAAATAAAGCTAAAACTAAGCCAGCCCAAAGCTCACCTCTCCCTGAAAAAATTTATTTTATTTAACAGGCAATGCCGTGCTTGGCCTGGCTAAAGGTAGAAGCAACTTACAGGGCGACCTGGCCTCAAACTCCCCTGTTGCAAATGCAAACCGTTCCCTTTGGAAGAAGATTGAAGAATGGCATCCTGCTAGATTGGCATTTGCTTTTCCGGGCAGAAGAGCCCAGAGTGTTGCTCGGGGTGCTCCCTGTGGCTGAGGGACTGCAGTCTGGAGTGTGAGCAGGACAGGCAGGCAGGGCTGTGCCCTCCTGTGCCCTGCACACTGCGGGGCTGAGCGGGGCAGGTGACCCCACGGGGGGACAGGGCCATCCAGGGGCACCTGGACAAGCTGTAGGGGTGGCACCACGAGATCCTCATGAGGTGCCACAAGGCCGGGGGGCAGAGGCTGCCCTGGGCAATCCCAGAGTCACTGAAACAACAGGGCTGGCACAGACCTCCAGGAGCATCCAGTGCCACCAGCACCACCAGGATCCCCCCGAATCCATGTCCCCAGGGGCCACATCCAGACCCCTCTGGGACACTTCAGAGACAGTGACTGCACCACCTCCCTGGGACACTCATCCCAAGGCCTGGCCACTCCTGCAGTGCAACTCGAGGCCATTCCCTGCCCTCCTTTCCCTTGGGCCATGGCAGAACACACCTCCCCTCGGCGTTTGCAGCTCTGCCCCCCTTGATCAGCTCCCACATCACTCTCTCCGTGCCCTCAGGGGGAGCCACGTTTTCAAGCCGTGTCATGGAGTGTTCAGGGAGAGCTCCATGAAACTCAGATTCAGCTTCAGCACCTCCCTCCCTCAGGGCTGGTTCCCAAATCCAAACACGTGGCACCGTCTACTCGAGAAGGAAGAATTTTATTGTTTCCAGCATTCCCTGCCCATGACCAGGACAGTTTGCTAGACAGTCTCTCTCATGATCTTGCTGAGTTTCTGGATCTTGGACCTTGTTGACATATCCACGTACTTCTCCCCAATGTTGACAATCATCCCACCAAGGATCGACGGGTCGGTCTAAGCAAGGAATGTTGAACAGAAAGTCTATGAGCAAAAATTTCTCAGCCCAGGATACAGTTTTTACATGAGCAAAGAAAAGAATAAAGCTTTTCCAAGAGCCTTCTTTGAGATAACTCTGTGGTCATTGCATTCCCAAGTTAGGATTTTAGGAATTAAAGCATCATCACATGTACAAGAAAGTACAGAACTATGTAACAGCAACAGCATGCAGTGAAATCTTTTAGATCATTTTTTAAGCCCTTAACACTAACTTGATGAAATTTATTTACAAGTCAAAACTCCAGACCTTAGTCTCCAGCTTCAAGACCTCTCCCTTAGCCAGGAATCCATTCAGAACACTTTTCAGTTCAGTCAGGTTTGCATCATCCAAGGGCTGAAAAATAGGAACAACAGAGAAGGAAAATGAAGGCCCTGAAAATTTTCGAATTATATAACAAGGACCCAGATTTCCTACTCAGACCCTTTCGAAGACAGAGACTTCTACCAGGAGGGCAGATGAAGCAGCACTCTGGAACAGGGATAACCAAAGGATAGCACAAGAACAACAAGCACTCTGTGCCCTCCTTATTTCATGGAACATTTTCATTTCTGAAATAAGAACAGGGGCAGCTCTATTTGCAGACCAGGCTGACTTTTATCAGCCAGTGATTTCACATACAGGAATGAAACCCGTGCCCTGGAAAGTTGAAAAGGGAGGAACCGGTTTAATTTGGGGCAGTAACTGCTGGGTATCAGAACCCTCTTTGCAGAAGGATGTTCAGCTTGGCAGGGGCGAGATGTTTCCTCACTGCCCACACAGCAACCTCCCCAGTTCTAGCGAGCAGGGGGAGCCTGGGGAGGTTTGCCTGCCCTCCTCATGCCTGTTGCCATGGCCCAGAGGCCCCCAGCCCACCTGGGCCGTGGTGACCGTGCACACCACCTCTCCTCGGAACGCGCTCATGATCTTCCCGAAGGCAGCAACGATGTCCGGGGTGTGGCGCAGGCGGCCGTTCTCGGCCAGCAGGTCTGCAAAACACCCAAGCAAAGAGGGCTCACAGCACCCCCAGAGCCACAGCTGGGCAGCCACCAGCAGGGACACTGGATGGCACTGCCTGGGTGTCCTCCTGGGGCCCAGGGGTCACTCACTCATCAGGTTGACAGTGAGAGGGGACATCTTCTCTCTTGCCAAGGCGTCGCTCACGGCTTTCTGTTTCACTGCGCTTTTGGTGTGAGGGTTCATCACCACGCTGGACAGCTTGGGGTCCTTCAGGAGGGTCTGAGGGGAGACACAAGGATGTGGGAAAGGCCAGGAGTTTTCCAGGCATTCCAAGGCCCACCTGGAGCAGGAAACATGGTTATTCCTGCAGTGAACACTAAGAGCTCTGGAGCTGATGGGAAGGGAAACGGTAGCTCCTGCTATAGAATCATGGAATGGTTTGGGTTGGAAGGGATCTTAGAGGTTGGATAGACCTAGTTCCACCACTCTTACCATGCTGAAGAGACACCTTCCACTAGCCCAGGGTGCTTCAAGCCCCATCCAACCTGGCCTTGGACACTTCCAGGGATCCAGGGGCAGCCACAGCTTCTCTGCTCACCCTGTGCCAGGCCTTGCCCACCCTCCCAGGGAAGGATTCCTTCCCAATATCCTGTTGAAGCAGCGGGGCACAGGGCAGGCAGCAGAGGTTCCACTGGGCTCCACTGAGTGAGAGTCTCAGAGGTTGCAGGAGCCAAGCCCACCACCCTCCTGAGGAGCAGCAGGAGCAGGGACACCCCTCTGGCTCCCACCCTCTGGGAGCTCCAGCTGTGGAACACTTACCCACACCCGGCTCAGCTCCTTCTCCACCTGCTCCAGCTTCTTCTGCTTGCTGGCTGCAGAGTACAGGGCGGTGGCATAGCGCCCTTCCAGCCCATACACCTGGATGGGTGGCTGTGGAGACAGTGGGGGTGCTGAGGGGGGAGAGTCTGGGGCCAGAGACCCCCCTGCCTGCTCGGCCCCACCAGCCTGGAGACCCCCATCTCCTGTCACTGTGACTGGGCTGGAGACTCTGCATCTCCTGTCACTGTGACTGGGCTGGAGTCCCCCATCTCCTGTCACTGTGACTGGGCTGGAGACCCCCCCATCTCCTGTCACTGTGACTGGGCTGGAGACCCCCATCTCCTGTCACTGTGACTGTGGGCTGGAGACCCCCATCTCCTGTCACTGTGACCGTGGGCTGGAGACCCCCATCTCCTGTCATTGTGAATGGGCTGGAGACCCCCATCTCCTGTCACTGTGACTGGGCTGGAGACCCCAATCTCCTGTCACTGTAACCAGGCTGGAGACCCCCATCTCCAGTCACTGTGACTGGGCTGGAGAACCCCCGGCCCCTTCACAATAACCCGCCTGGAGACCCTCCCCCTCCCCCCTCCCCCGCTCGCTTTGACGATCCTGGAGACCCTCAGCGACCCCTCACTTTGACCAGCCAGCAGACCGCCCCTACCCCTTCACAATGACCAGCCTGGAAACCACCCCGTCGCCCCTGCCCCTCACTCTGACCGGCTCGGCCACCCCCCTGAGCCCTCACGACCCTTCCTGCCCCTCACTCTGACCAGCTCGGCCACCCCCCTGAGCCCTCACGACCCCTCCTGCCCCTCACTCTGACCAGCTCGGCCACTCCCCTGAGCCCTCACGACCCCTCCTGCCCCCTCACCTTCACCAGTTTGGACACGGGCCTGGCCGCCGTCGTGCTGAGCTGCCGCACCTGTGGGGCACAAGGGGGATACGGGCGGGGTGAGCGCGACGCAGGGGGCGTGGGGCGAGGCTGCAGCCCGTCCCGGGGCCGGGGTCCCGCCGGCAGAGCCGCCCCCCCGGTTTCACCTTCAGCGCCACCCCCGCTGCCGCCGCCATGTTCCCCGCCGCCCTCAGGGTCACGGCGCACGGCGCAGGCGCGGCAGGCCCCGCCCACCGGCCCGCCCCACGCGGCGCCGCCGCGGGGCACGCTGGGAGATGTAGTGCGGGTGAGGGAGAGGAGGGAGGGCCTGGGCCTTGTCGTGTCACTGTCTGTGGCCATGTGGTGTCACTGTGGTGTCACTGTGCCCCTCAGTGTTACTGTCAGTGTCACTGTGGTGTCACTGTGCCCCTCAGTGTCACTGTCAGTGTCCCTGTGCCCCTCAGTGTCATTGCGTGTCCCTGTGCCACTGGTGTCACTCTCAGTGTCCCTGTGGTATCCCTGTGTCCCCAGTGTTCCTGTCCCCTCGATGTTACTGTGCCCTTGGTGTCCCTGTGCTCCTCAGTGTCCCTGCAGTGTCCCTGTGCTCCTCAGTGTCACTGCCAGTGTCACTGTGGTGTCCCTGCAGTGTCCCTGTGCTCCTCAGTGTCCCTGCAGTGTCCCTGTGCTCCTCAGTGTCACTGCCAGTGTCACTGTGGTGTCCCTGCAGTGTCCCTGTGCTCCTCAGTGTCCCTGCAGTGTCCCTGTGCTCCTCAGTGTCACTGCCAGTGTCACTGTGGTGTCCC
>JAWWEE010000001.1:118083080-118098619 GCA_035221455.1 Xenops minutus
TTTAAGAAAAACATAGTTAGAGTGAGGCATAATATAAATCCTTGTAACTACAAAGGAAATGAAAAAAAAGGAAAAAGGAAAAAGGAAAAGGAAAAAGGAAAAAGGAAAAAGGAAAAAGGGAAAGGAGCAGGTCCGCTGCCCAGTTCTCCCTCCCCGGGACCCCCGGGAGCTGCCGGGATGGTCCCACAGGGCCCCGCAGCTCCGCAGCCCCCGCCGCGCCCCCTCCCGCGCTCCGTGCTCCCTTCTCCGGGGCGCCGCTTTCCTCGGCCATCCCTTCCGGCAGGTGACCCCCTCCTCTGCTCCACACCCCCCTCCGCAGCCTCCGAGCCGCCCCAGCCCACCCCGGGCCGAGGAGGCCGGCCGGTCCCCGGGGCTGCTCCGCGGCTGCCGCAGACCCGACGGGGCGGACGGGACCCCCCACCCGCCTGGAAGCGGAGGGGCGGCGGATCCGACCTTTTAAGAAGGAAAGATCCCAGCCTTTAAGAAGGACAATTACCGAGCCCTGGGAAGCGGGCAGGAGGCGAATCATGCCGGTGTTTTCCTGCTCCTCGCCCCGGCACCGCGGCCCGGGGTGCGACCGCCCCACCGCCGCTGCGGGCCCGGCCGGGGCGCGCTCCCCCTCCCCTCGGGGAGCCGGCGGCCGGGGGAAACACGCCGGCCCTTCATTAGCTGTGCTCGTTGTGGCCGTGTTCTGTGCGGCTCCAACAATGCGCCCCGGAAGAGCCATCAGCCAAAAGGCAGAGCCCGGCTTGGCGCTGCCGCCCCGCCGCTCCCCCCACGCGAGAAATGCAAAGTTTGCACAGACGTGTGTCCTTCCCGTCCCGGTCCCCACGGCCGGGGCTCAGCCCCAGCTCCCCCCTCCATCCCCGGGGTGTCCCCGCTCCCCGGCCGGGCTCCGCAGCCCCGCAAGGAGGTGCGGGCAGCGAGGACCGCAGGGAGCTCCGGGCACGTCCCTGGTGGCCAGGCCGGGGCCGGGAGGCAGCGGGACACACGCCGGGCGGCGGGCCCGGCTGTCGCTGGCACAGATTTTCCTAATTGACCTGTTACGGATCATCCCCGCAACCGTTGGGAAACACATTTCCACGCTTCACTTCTTAACGTTTTAAATACATATTTAACGGATGGTTGAGGCTTGCCGGGCCAGCTGGGAAACACACGGGTGTAAAAATAATACAACAAAGGCAAAGGGGCCGGGAGGGAACGGCGGGGAGGGGGCGGCCGGGGGATTTTCCCCGGCGGGAGGAAGCCCCGAGCCTGTTTCGCGGAGCTGCCGGGGCGAGGGGGCTCTCCGGGAGCCGGGCGAGCAGCGGAGGAAGGCGGGAGGCACTTCCGAAGGTCATTTTTTGTTGTCGTTGTTGCTGTTCTTGTCCTTTACTCTTTCTTTCTCTCTCTCCCCTCTCCGGTCTCGCTGAAGGCTTCTTTGGGGGCAAGTTTAGGTGGCCGCTCCGAGCACTTCTCCAGGTGGCTGCGGGGCCGGAGCCGGGGGCTCCGCGGGGAAATTCGCTGCCGGGGGAACGGAGTGGCCGAAATCACTCTTTTCTCCGCTTCCCTTTGCTGCGTTTAACGGGGCAATAACGCCGGGGCTGGGGGCAGGAGGGGACACCGGCCGGGGGAAGCGGCGGCTGCCCGGGGCGAGCGGCTGAGCGCTCCTCGGCGGGGCGGGCCGGGGGGCAGGGAAACACCGACGTGCCGGCGGGAGCCAGGGGCTGTTTGGTCCCGTCCCCGTCCCGTCCCGCCCCCCCAACAGCTGTTCCCGGCGCTGTCATTGTTGCATTTTATTATGGATTCGACAAAAGTCCCTCCCCCCCACGGCGCCCCCCCCGCCGGGCTCCCCGCGCCGCTGCCGGCCGTCTACCCCCCGTCCGCCCGCCCCATCGAGCCGGAGCGGCCCCGGTGACATCAGCCGCCCCCCCGCCGCCGCCGCGGATTGGCGCAGCCCCCCTCCCGCCCGGTGACATCGTTCCTCCCCGGCGCGGCTATAAAGCGGCCGCGGCCGCCGCCGCAAGGTGCGCGCTGCTGCCGAGCTCGCCCGTCCCGGCGCGCCCTCCCCGCGGCCGCCCCGCGCACGGTAAGTGCCCCCCGCGCCCCCCGGCGCGGCACCCCCCGAGACTCCGGCCCGGCGGAGAGGCGCCAGGGCAAGGACGGGACCGGACGGGGCGGGATGGGACGGGATGGGGCGAGACGGGACGGGAGGTGCCCCCCCGGCGGCAGAAGGGAGAGCGGGCAGCGCGGGCGGTGCCACCGGGAGAGCCGCTCCCCGGCCCCGCGGAGCGGCCACGGACCGGCCGCCCCGACGGGGCGGGCGGTGGAGCCCCGGCGAGCTCGGGCGGGCGCTGACGCGGGGCCGCCTGCGGGCTCTCTCCCCTTCCCGCAGGCACAGCCCGGTGCGCGCCGCCGCCCCGCCCGCCGGGCCATGGACTCGGACGCCAGCCTGGTCTCCAGCCGCCCGTCCTCCCCGGAGCCCGATGACCTCTTCCTCACGGCCAGGAATAAAGGCAGCGGCGGGGGCTTCACGGGCGGCACCGTGTCCAGCTCCACGCAGAGCGACTCCCCGCCGGAGCTGAGCGCCGAGCTGCGCAGCGCCATGAGCGCTGCGGGCGTGGTGGTGGTGGACAAGCTGGGCTTCAAGTCCTCGTCGTCGTCCTCCTCCTCGTCCTCCTCTTCCTCCTCCAAGAAGGACAAGAAGCAGATGACGGAGCCGGAGCTGCAGCAGCTGCGGCTGAAGATCAACAGCCGGGAGCGCAAGCGGATGCACGACCTGAACATCGCCATGGACGGGCTGCGGGAGGTGATGCCCTACGCCCACGGCCCGTCGGTGCGCAAGCTCTCCAAGATCGCCACGCTGCTCCTGGCGCGCAACTACATCCTCATGCTCACCAACTCGCTGGAGGAGATGAAGCGCCTGGTCAGCGAGATCTACGGCGGGCACCACGCCGGCTTCCACCCCGCAGCCTGTGCCGGCGGCATGGGCGCCCACTCCGCGCCGCTGCCCGGCCACCCGGCGCACCCGGCCTCGCACCCCGTGCACCACCCCATCCTGCCCCCCGCCGCCGTGTCCAGCGCCTCCCTGCCCGGCTCCGGCCTCTCGGCTGTCAGCTCCATCCGGCCGCCCCACGGGCTCCTCAAGTCTCCCTCGGCCGCCGCCGCCGCCGCCGCCCCGCTGGGCAGCGGCTTCCAGCACTGGGGGGGGATGCCGTGCCCCTGCAGCATGTGCCAGGTGTCGGCCCCGCCGCACCACCACGTCTCCGGCATGGGCACCGCCAGCCTGCCCAGACTGGCCACCGACACCAAATGAGCCCCTCGGCGGGGCCGCCCCGCCGCGCCCGCGGCCCCCGCCGCCTCCAGGACCTACAGACGCTGCTCCCCGGGGGCAGCGGGTCCCCCGCTCCGCTCCCGGGGCCGTCGGAGGGGCGGCGGGAGGGGACGGAGCCCGGCCGGGTCTGCCCTGCTTCCCGAACGGCGGGGACACCCAGCGAGGCACGAGTAAAGCCCTGCGCATCTTCTCTCTTTTTCATTTCCCGACGTTGCCGGTAACTCCGCCGGGAGGGGAGGGTGGTCCCCGGGCTCGCCGCGAACGGAGGAACCAAAAGTGCAGAGGGGCTTTTGCTCGTTTGTTTGTTTGTTTGCTCCCTCCCCTCTGCCGCTTCCGTTTCTGCCCGCAGAGCCTTTGGAGCCGCTCCTGAGGCACATTCCTCCCCGCAAGGCGCATCTCCGGGGCGCCCGGAGCCGGCCGCTGGCCGCGGGGCTCCGGCTCGAAGTGTCGCCGGCAAAGCCAGTTCATTCTCCTCCTTCCCCGCTCCCCCGCCCGCCGTTCTTTTCCTTTTGTCGCCTTTCTGTCCGGTTCGGGATTTGTAAATATACCGATAACGACGCGAGTCCGCTCTGCCTGAGCTTTCCGTCCGTGCACTTGTCCTGTGTCAGCCTCATGAGTGAAAAAGGTGTCGGTCTGCCTTGATTTCGTTGGTTTGGGTTCTTGGGGTTTGTTGGGTTGGTTTTGTTTTACGCGGATAACACGTTTGTTTTGGTTTCTTTCCGTTCCTTCCACCTTTAACAAAGTTTCAACTCTTTAATGCTCTGTCTGTGTAGGAACTTTTCACCCTGTCCGTGTTGCAATACTGAGAACTTGGGCTTGTTTCTGAAATAACAACTTTTCTTATCGCTGCCCCTTGCAGAGATTTTATCATCTGTTTATTTTTGTAAAAAAAAAAAAAAAATAAGAAAAAGAAAAAAAAGTTGCTAAATAATATTTATTACTTGTTTGGTTGCAAAAAAAAAAAAAAGTGATCCACTGTTGAGATTTTAAATAAAAAAAAAAAAAAAGAACCAAAAAAACCAACAAAAAGCATTTAAAAGAAATGTCCTTTTCATCTTTCTCGCTGTTCTGGGGAGACGGAGGCAGGTGGGGAAGGGATGAGACCATTTTAGGCTCATCCTTGTCTTTTCCTCAAGTTTTTTGTTAGTTTGCTTCGCCGGCTGATCGAAATCATTTGGGGGTTGGGTTTGGCTTTTTTGTTGGATTTTTTTTCCTTTCTCAAGTGCCCCTCGCAGATTCAGGGCGGCAAGGAAGAAAAACCGACTGGTACCGTGTTCGGAATGTGAAAATTTTTGCCTACCGAACCCAGAGCTTGGCAGGGGCTAAATATTAATTCAATATTAATTCGGGGGGGAGGAAACATTAAACTCGGCAGTGGGGAGTTTGCTCACTGTAATGGCTCCTACGCACTTGACCTTCAACCAAACCCCCTCCAAACGAAAATCCACAGAAAAGGCAATTATTTCCTCACCAAGTCGATGGTGTCTCTCGCCCGGGTGTATTTTAGCGGGTCTGGGCAGGGATTTGGGCAGGAATTATTTCCCCCACGGCGAGGAAAGGGCTGTGGGCACGGAGGGTGCGGAGCAGCCCGTGGCTCCCCCTTTGCTGGGGGAGGAGAAGGGGAAGGACCCAAGTGAATCCCATGATTTGGAGGAAAAGGAGGTCGGCAGCCCCGGGGGGCGCCGGGACGGGCGGGGGTTCCCACGGTGCGGGGGCCGGTCCCGCATCGCTTTCGGGGCTGCGGGTGGGCAGGAGACCCCAAACCCCGCGTCCTTCCCCACCAAATCCCTTCCCATCTCTCTCTCTAGTCCGACAAATGCCCAGAGAGCTGTTTAAAACAACCAGCTGGCTCCCTACGCATGAATCCAGAATTATTGATGTATTACCACGGGTCGTGAAGGGGTTTCGAGCGCACAGACACCCCCGAGGGAACGAGAGAGTCGCGGCCCGGGGGACTTTGTGTCCCTGTGCAAGACGAGGCGGTGTCGGGGCCCGGGGCTGGTTGGGGTCCCGGCGGGGAGCGAGGCGGTCCCGGCCCCACGGCCCCTCCACGTTCTGCCCCGCCGGGGTCACCCCATCCTGCTGCGACCCACCCAGCGCCCGCCCCTGCAGGAATGGGAAGCGGGCTCGGGAAAAGTGTCCCCCGGCCTAGGCACTGTGAGAAACAACCCCCGCTTTTTCCACCCAGCCCAGCCTCTCCCGACCCCCGGAGAGAGCCTCCCCTCCCCAGCACCCTCGACTCGGCCCGACAGAACCCCTTTGGCCACAGGAGGGACGAAGCCGCGGGGACCAAGGACGAGCATCGCTGATCCCCCAGGTGCCTTCCCCTGCCGCGGGTGGTCCCGGTGCTGCCCCTGGTTTCAGGGACCCCCTCAGGGTGCCGGTTCAGTGCCGGTGTGCGGCTCTGAAGGCGACCCTTGCACCACAAGCCCCCCCGCTCCTGACTTCTCCGACGGTGGGGCGGGAGAAGTGGGGACCTGGCAGCCAGGTGTCTGCCAGCGCCCTGGGACGGTCCCCACGACGGGCGCCCTTCTGCCAAGGCTGCGCTGCCAGCCAAGGGCCGGGCAGGGCCGGGGAGGGGGCAAAGACCACCGCAGTGCCCGCCGCTCCTCCCCAGAGCCCGCGGCAGCCCGGGGGTGCCGGGACTGGCATGGGGAGCTGCCGCCAGGCCAGAGCCGACGGGATGCAGCCCCCCTGTCCCGGTTTGGCTCCCGGAGCCCCGCTGCCGGTGTCCTACACCCCCACACACACGCCCGCCACACAGACACATGAGCAGGGAGGCCGCAATAAGCAGAGCAGCTTTCCCAATTAGCAGGGCTCGGCGAGGGAGCGCTGCTGCGGAAGAAGGGCAGGAGCAGGTGAGAATTAGAGGGAGCATCATTAGGAGCTGTTCTTTGTCTCTATTAAAGGCAATAATTAGCACCCTGACAGATGCAAAAGTCGGCAGCGGCCAGAAGCTGGTAAATCCTGCTCGTCTGCCTGCCCGGCTCCCACCCGGAGGGCCTTTGCCGTCACTAACAGGTGGTCCCGGGGAGCCCCGACGGGCAGCCCTGCCCCGGACCTGGAGGCTTGGAGGGATCCTGAGGATCCCGCTTGTCTGCGGGGCCATTTCAGCCCCACCGGTGGCCAAAGCAGAGAGGGCAGGGACCCCCTGTCCCGCTGCCGTTCGGGCTGAGGCTGCACATCCTCCCCCGGCGCAGAGGGAGCTCCGGGGCCGCTGCCCGTCCCTCGGCCGAGCCGCGCCGGGCAGCCAGCTGTGCCCCCTCGGCCCTCGTCCCGGGGGGCTACCTGCAAATGGAATTAGCAGCGCTGCCGGGCCCTGCCGCCAGCCTTGCTCCCCATATGCTGCCCCGCACCTGGGAGCGCCCGCGGGGCTCCCTCGACGGCACCGACGGCAGAGCACGGGCGGCTCCGCGGGTTGGGTTACGGGCAGGGGGGGCAGCCCATATGCTCAGCACACCCCGGGGGGCTGTGCCGGGGGTCACCCGCCCCTCAGCCAGGCCAGGAGGCCCAGGGAGCCTCATTCCGCAGGCAGCCCCCAGCCCCTCGTGCCCCCCCAGCCCCTCCGGCATCCTCGAGCAGTCACTTCCATTCTCAGCGTCCCGCTGACCCCTGTTCCTCTGAATTTAGCCTTGTTTTTCCTGCAAGCCACACAGATCCTTCCCTTCAGCCTTCTGCTTTTTCAGGCTGTCTCGAGTCTGTCACGATCTGTCCCGACAGAAGGAGGAAGCCCCTGGTCGGATATCCCGGTGTCCGAGCCGGCTCCTTTCTATGGCCCCACTCACCCCCTCTCTTCTTTCCTCTCTCCTTCCCTGATCTCCTTCTCACTTTCCCTTCTCTTTCCCTCCTTCCCCACTATCCTTTTTCTCTTCCATTTTCGTCCTTCTCTTCCCCACCCGCCCCGCCAGGCACAGAATGTGGCGAGAGGGGCAGCCAGGAGCTGAAGCGACAGGAAAAGGAGTGATGGGCTCAGACTGAAAGAGGGAAAGTTTAGGTTCAACATACAGCTCCATTCCTCCCTGAGAGGGTGGGCAGGCCCTGGCACAGGGTGGGCAGAGAAGCTGTGTCTGCCCCATCCCTGGAAGTGTCCCAGGCCAGGTTGGACAGGGCTTGGAGCAATTTGAGCTAGTGGAAGGTGTCCCTGCCCATGGCAGGGGGTGGCACTGGGTGGGCCTTGAAGTCCCAACCCAAACTATTCCATGATTCTCTCAGCACATTTTAGGCAGAAACTGGAAGGCATCAAGGAAGCTCAGGGGAAAGGAAAGGTTGGTGACATGAGGGCACACAGTCAGCTCCTCCAGCTTTATCCCCTGATGTTCTTGTTTCATTTCAACAGATTTCTTCAGCCTGGAAAATTTTGAGCCAAGTAGCCCAAAATCTGCTGCAAACCCCTGACTGAGGCATTTGTCTTCCTCAAGGAGGTACCAGGGCATCAGCTCTGCTCGCTGCCAATTCGGTCCTGTGGGAGAGGATCTGTCAGAGCCTCTGTGTGGGGCTGCACATTCCCTTCCTCTTCATTGGGAATGAATGTTCAGAGTAAGCATCCAAATCCCCCTCGACAGCTTTCTAAAATCAGTCTCTCACAGAAAAATGTGGTTCTTTTTTAGCTGCAAACCTCTCCCGAGGAATACAAACCAGGGTGGGCAAGAGCCATGGCAGGGGGAGGTTCACAAGCACAGCTTACACAAGATGGAGGCATAAAATATTTATCTTTTTCCCCTTGAAAGCTTCATACTGATATTCTGGAGCCAAACTCCCCTTGGGCATCCCAGCACTGTCCCCATCCCAGACTTGGGGTGCTGGATGTGGCAACTGGGGTGTCATTCCAGAGACAAGAGCTGTGGCCCAGCCCTGGGGTGCACAACCCTGGGGTGCTCTTTGACCTCTATTGGAAAACAGGGCTGGTTTAAACACTTGCAGAGGTGAAAGACCAACATCCCATATACTGTCTGAGCCAACCCCTGGAGGACAGTCCCCAGGGCACTGGTGTGACAGGAGCCAAACTGCCTCTGATGGTGCCAGCAGCTCTCACCTGGTGTCGCAAGACAGTTCCTGGAGCAGAGCTCTGATCTGCCTGTGCTGGAGTGGTGTTTCCATCTCTGTGTCAGACAGGGACCTCCAAGCCTGTGACCCAGTGTTACCCAGATTATTTCTGAATGCCCAGGTGCAGCTGAAGGCTCAGAAGAGTTATCACAGACTCACAGAATCCTTGTGGCTGGAAGGGCCCTCTGGAGATCCCCCAGTCCCACCCCCTGCCCAGGCAGGGTCACCTGGAGCAGGTGGCACAGGGACACCTCCAGCTGGGTTTGCAGTGGCTCCAGAGAGGACACTCCACGCCCTCCCTGGGCAGCTGTTCCAGGCTCTGCCACCTCCGTGGGAAGAAGTTCTGCCTCATGCTGAGGTGGAACTTGTTGTGTTCTAGTTTATTGCTCCTTATCCTGTTTCTGGGTAGCACTGAACACAGTCTGGGACCATCCTTTCCCCACCAGCATCTCCATAAACACTCTGCACCCAAAACCCAGCTCTGAAAATCTGGTTGCTCATGTTGGGGTTGAGATGGGAAGGGAGGTTTTCCCAAAGCCTGATTCTAGCCCCTTTCTAAACCTCCAGCCAGGCAGGTGGGGTTTATAAGCAATCCTCCAGCACAGTCTGCCAAGTGCCTGGGCATCAAAATGTTGCCCAAACTGAATTTTCAATGTAATAATGTTCAAAGATTTCTACTAAAAATTAAATAACTCTAACAGTAACTCTAATGATGGCAATGGGGCCATGAGCCTGTGACAGCTCCACCTCTACAAAAGGGCATAAAGTACTCAAATCCCTCCTGGTTTGTTTCAGAACACCCAAACTTTGCTTCATTAGAAAGAATTCAGCCTTTAACAATGGATGAACAAGGAAACTGCAGTATTACACAGATAACTTTTTTTGGTAGACAATGGGACACCTCTAAAAACCTCTCTCAAGGCAGTGAGGTCTAAATACTTACAAAAAGAAAGTATTGTAATTTGTCCCCTTTTTAAACTTGTAGAGTTGTGGGGTTTATATGACCAGGCAATACAAAGCATAAATACCCCACACACCAGGACATAAAGATAAACTCTCTTCAGTATCCAGAAATGAGGAAAATCTTCCATGAAATTTCATGAAGTCTTCATAAGACTAAGTTACAATAACATTATTATTGTAGGTTATGATGAGTAAAAAAGGCAGCTCATTAAGAAAAAGTATATAAAAATATCTTGGCAATTCTGTCTGGAAAAGCATTCTCTTGTAAAATTTATTAGAATAAGGAGAATCTTCAGCTGATCATTCATTCAAGACCTATTTCCTGACAAGAAAATAAGCACATGAATGCCAGTCCTAGTCAACACATCAGAGATAAACTGGTTACAAATATGGATCATTAATTGATGCCAGTCATGTTTTATTCATTTTGAAAACTGGGAACTCAGGCTGAGCTTTAACAAGCACTAGTAAGATACTCTCATTTTATAAAAACCTCTCTGAAGTGCCAGACCTGGTGGGATTTTTGGGGGTGTCCTCTGCAGGCCCAGGAGCTGCAGTTCAATGGTGCTTGTGGGTCCCTCTCCCCTCAGGATATTCCAGGATTCTGTGACTCCACTCACTGTTTCAGCCTTCGAGAGCCCAAACTTACCCCGTGGCTTTTACCCTAAAAGATGGATGTAAATGCAAAAGAGTGTTTCCCTTTTTCATTCATCCCCATTCTTGGGATTAGCTTTAGAAGTTTTGTTCTGCCATTTATCTTCACTTGTTGGAGATGTCTTGACAAACTCCTGAGAATTAATTTCCCATCAGCTTTTTGCCTGCTCTCCTTGAACTGGCAGGTCAGATCTCACCATATGCATTAGAAGGGGTTATCTGGATGGGCCACCCTGCTTCATTGTCCCTTCTCCTCCCTGGCCCTGGCCCAGCAGGGCACCAGTGTCATGCACATGGAGGGAGCACTGGGGGAATCAGGCTCCTCTGCCGAGCAGCCCTTCATCCCCTGCCCGTCATCAATCATTGCATCCCGCTGCCAAGCCCAACACAATTGGATCAGGCCCAGTACACGGGGTGTTTCCTGCGAGTCAGGAGCGTGCCTTTTACTTTAATATATTCCCAATGTTGATCCTATTAGCAGGGAAAATCAATCAATCACTGTCAGCAAACATCACCAGCCTGCAGATTGATCACAGTGTCAGGATTGTTGGAGGATTCTGCAGATGCAGAAGGCATTTGTTAAATGCTATTTTCAGAAAGACATATACATATATGTATAAGACACATTTATACACCTCTTTGTCTGCTTAAAAAAAAAAAAGAAAAAAATGGAAAAACACACAGCTCCTTTTTTTGTGTGTGTGTGTGTGGATTTTGCTGTTTTACAAGAGCAGACCCAGGGTTTGCCACTTTTATAAGAAAAATCCTTTTGAGTAGAAAATTAGCAGAGTTTTGGGAGGGGGGAATCTTGTTTTGTTCCTCCTGAGGGACTTGAGCAAGGTTTGGCTGTCTGTGCCCGAGGGAAGGAGTCTGGAGATGTGTGTCCCAGAGGGATGGGAAGACTCCAGACTCTTTCCAAAGAACAGGGCTGGGGTGGCAAAAGCCACCAGTGTGTTCTGTGGGAGACAAACCCCTCCAAGGTGGGAGTTCAGCCACCCCCCAGTGCCCGGCCCTCAGCTGGGGCTGTGCTGAACAGCACACAAAGTTCCTCTCCCCACACCCTCTGCTCCTTTTTCCCAGCAGGAACAATTCCACTCTTTCATGCTTCTCAAGGTATGTAGAGGGGAGATTTCCTCTGCAATGGGCAGCACTGGGGGCTGAGCACAGCGCTGTGCCAAACCCACTCCCCAGCCCAAACCTGGGACAGCCCCATGGCCCCCAGATCCAGGCAGAATCCAGACTTTCCCTCTCCATCCCCACCTTCTCAGGGGCAGGGAGAAGAGAGACAGCTCCTGGCTCTCTGTGCCCCCAGCACAAAGGGCACACAAAGAGCAGGCTGAGGGACCTTGCCTGGGGCCAGCATCCTAAAAGGGATGGGGGAAGCCTTTTTCTAGTCAGAATGTCAGACACGGGGCACAAAAAGCAGGAGGCGGAGGGGGAAAGGAGCTGCACTAAGTAAAAAATTGATGGGCTCTTGAGACACCTTCTCTAACCTGCCCAGAGAAGCTGTGGCTGCCCCAACCCTGGATGTGTTCCAAGCCAGGCTGGACGGGGCTTGGAGCACCCTGGGCTGCTGGAAGGTGTCCCTGCCCATGGCAGGAGTGGCACTGTGCAAGCTTTAAGGTCCCTCCCAACCCAGACGAGTCTGTGACTCTGATTCTGTATGAGATGTCAGAGCAGAGGCTGAATAACTGCAGCCCCTTCCCTGTGCTCACTGGGATGTTTTTGGAACTGGCTTTCCCGCAGTGTCTGTGTCTCTGCCAGGCACCAGCAGAGGTGCTGTGGGGAGGAATCTGCCCTTTCAGGACCCTCCCTCTCTGCTCCTCACTTTTCCAGGATGACCAGTTCAAGCCACCCAAGGCTGAGCTTGCATGAGCCTTACACCAGCATTCCCTCAAATCCAGCCCCTGTTTGAGTGCCTGAAGGGGGCTCAAGGAATCTCCTGTTCCCTATAAAATATCCCGGGAATCCCACAGAGCAAGGTGCTCCATGTCAAGCTGGTCTGTGTGGTGGAGGGACAGTCTGGTGTGACCAGGGGAACATAAAGCAGGAAGCTCCAACACATGTCTGATCAGTCTTCCCTGTTAGCAGCAGCCCCCAGGCCTCTCACAGGGATTAAAGGAGGGAGGGAAAGTGGGATAAAATAGGGAAGCAGCCCCAGGGACTGACTGTGTCCTGGCTCTTGGCTACACTGAGGGCAGAGCTGGAAGTGAAGAGCTTTCCCCAAGCATGTCTGTCACACATCACCAGAGTGCTGGGAATGGGACAACTCTCTCAGGGTCAGGGAGGGATTGCTGGGGTGTCCTGTGCAGGGCCAGCAGCTGGACTGGATGATCCCTGAGGGTCCCTTCCAGCAGAGGATACTCTGGGGTTCCATGATTCTCTGAATGGCTTATTGCTGCCTGACCAAGGCCTGTGGGAATCACCCCAAATCACACAGCTCTCCCCACCTGCAGACTTTGCTCATGCAATTGTTGCACAGTTTAGTTAGAAATGAAACTGTAGAAATGTAGACAAAGTGTCAAAACACCTTAAGTGGGAATGGAGCTCTGGTGGGAAGAGGAACAGGCTACAGTGCCCCAGGCAGCTCTTCACTGCTCCAAGGTTTTGGAGGTGATGGGGCAGGAGGAAGGAAGCATCAACCACCTGAGATGCCCTCAGAAAAGCTTCATCAGGTCAGGACTCACCCTTGGGTGCTACTCAAGCACCAAACAAGCTCACAGACCTTGGCAGGAGCAGGGCATTACCCCCAGGCATCCAGCCTCAGGGTCACTGTCTCCTGCCCACAGCAATGGGAAAACCTCGTGCGGGAGAGGGGAGGTGGGAGAAAGGGAGACACAGATCCCTGGCAGATGTATCCTGCAGAAGGGAGAAGTCACTCCTGAGGTGGCGTCTGAAGAGCAGGATTTGCCTGAGACAACACAAGAAACACACAATTCAGATTTCGTTTCTTCTCTCAGGTCTGTGGGGAAAATGCTCCGTAGCTCCATCAACAAACCTGTCCCTAATCCTGCCCAAACCGACCCTTCTGAAAAAAAATTATATTAGCTGCAATCCACCCGGTCCCACAAAGCCTGGGAGTAAATGAACTTTTAATGCATTGAAAACATATTCATTATAATGTATAAAGAGGCAATTTTCATTTTGTTTGTGTTCTTAAGAGTGTGACAGCGTCTTGTTTGCGACTGCCCCTGGGTATAAGCCAGCATTGTGTGACTTAATTAGATATTCTCCGTGCTAGTGTGAGGGACATATGTCTATTCACTGTAACAAACATCAAGAGTCTGCCACATGCTTTCATGTTCCTGCTACGTCGAAATAAAGGCAGAGCAAGTGCAAGCTCTCCCAAGGACCTGTGGCCCCAAACAGCTTGAACACAACCCGCCGGCATTCACCGATTGGTTACAGTTTATTAACAGCCCATAAAGTCCTCATCTGCTCCCGGGCACTCGCTGGGGTTGTCACCTGCAACTGCGAGCGCTGCCGTCGATGCGCAGCGTGGGAAGGCTCCACTCCTGCCCTCCTTCCCAGCTCTGCCAGTGCTTCCCTTAGTGCTCCTGCTCTAAGGGGCCGAGGAGGGATGCAGGGGACCCGAACACCAAAATGAAAAAGGTTGGGTGGGGGAAGCCGGGGCTGCCTCGTCCCTGGAGCTCACAAGGCTCCAGTGACACGCTGAGGTGCCAAAATTTGATTTCCAAATTCCAGCCTGGGCACCACGGGCATCGCCGGGTACGTGTGCTCAGCACCACCCACCCTCCGGCCCGTGGTTTGCTTCATCAAAAGAGCCAAAGCCTAATTTGGGCAACGTTAAGGGATTGAAGAAGGTGGGAATGTCTGGCAGTGAGGCAGATGAGACGGGGCAGGATTCCTGATGCAGGCGGGGATGGAGGTTCAGAGCCCGGGTCTGAGGACAGAGCAGGGTGAAACTGCCACAGGCTGCCCAGAGAAGCTGTGGCTGCCCCTGGATCCCTGGCAGTGTCCCAGGCCAGGTTGGACGGGGCTTGGAGCACCTTGGGATAGTGGGAGGTGTCCCTGCCCATGGCAGGGGTGGCACTGGATGATCCTCAAGGTCCCTCCCAACCCAAACCAGTCTGTGCTTCTGTGCAAATAGTACCCCCTCACACACTGTCCAGGCATCTGAACATCTCAGATACCACTAAATACTTCAGGGGAAATCAGTCTTTGCCTTCACTGGGTGTCTCACACAGGCAGCACAACCACACCAAAACACCCAGGAGGCACATCCCATTGAGCTAGGAGAGCACAAAAATCCAGCCCTCCGTTCCCCTTCCAGCCTCTCAGCAGCTTCATGTTCTGTAGAGCCGCGTGTTGGGAGCTTCATCCAAAATCAGGCCATGCCGACCCATCCCAACCATGCCTTCACAGGAGCCCAGAACAAGCCCGTGTAAATGGGAGCCGGGCAGGAGGGATATCCACACCACACCAGGCTGGGAAAATCGGGTGGGACAATTAGTGGGATTAATGCTCCCCTGCAGCAGACTCAGAGTCCAGATACAGCAGCTCAGAGCAGGTAGAAACAAACCCAAGGGTGTGTTTTTCCCAAGAGTTTCCCAGTGCTGTTGCCCAGCACTTGGCTGCTCTTCACTGGCACAGAGGGAACAGGTCCCTGACGGCAGCCGGGGAGCTCTGCCCACCCCACGGGCACAGCTGAGCCCCGCAGGAGCCACCTCAGGCCAGCTAAGGGATAGTTCCCAGCCTGGCTGCTGGCACCAGCTTGGATTTCTGCCGTCCCAGCAGCACTGGGCAATGAGAGGCAGAGAAAACCCTGTTGGCACTGACCGTCCTGGGAATGCTGCATTGGATAAACCCTTTCCAAGGTGAATGTTATTCAGCTGAGTTTGTGGCAGGACTTTAGTAACAGCTTTATCATTAAAATAGTACTTCTCTGTTATTTTGAAGAGCTTCAGCACTTTGAATGTCTTTCATGAAGCAGAGATCTGCACACACCCACCCAGGAGTGCAGCAGCCCCTCAGTCCAAAGGAGTTCTGTGGGGCCCTGGGTGTGTGTCCCTTTTCCACAGAAACCATGGACAAGCACCACTCCAGGGCCTGGGCTTTGTCACTGGGACTTTCTTTCTGGTGTCCCCCCTTCTGCCTCTGATCGAATAGTATAGCCAGAAGGACAAGGGTGAGGATTTACCTGGTGTCTTCAGCCCAGCCAAACGCTCTTCTCATCCTCCTTCAGCACAGCTTTTCATCAGGGACCTCAAATCAGCAGTGACCTCAAGGCTGGGGTCTGCTCGAGGCCATGCCAAAGGCAGGGTCCAGCCAACGAGGGTTAATTCAACAACCTTCAAGGTTGATGCTGAACATCAGCCCTTGCTTTCCTTGCCCACCTCAGCTCCTCAGGCAAGGGACTCAGGAGGTGAAAAATCATGGAATAACAGAATGGTTTGGACTGGAAGAGCCTTAAAGCCCACCCAGTGCCACCCCTGCCATGGCAGGGACACCTTCCTCCAGCCCAGGTGGCTCCAAGCCCCGTCCAACCTGGCCTGGGACACTGCCAGGGATCCAGGGGCAGCCACAGCTTCTCTGCCCACCCTGT
>JAWWEE010000001.1:118160096-118179927 GCA_035221455.1 Xenops minutus
GGGCAGCCCCTGCCAAGGCCTGACCACCCTTTGCAGGCACAAATTCCTCCTGCTGTCCCCCCTGGCCCTGCCCTGGCACAGCCTGAGCCCGTTCCCTCTGCTCCTGTCCCTGTGCCCTGGGAGCAGAGCACAAACCCTCCCCTCCCCAGTTCCCCCTCCTGGCAGGGAGTCGCAGAGAGTGAGGTCTCCATTTCCCTGTAGGAACCAGCACAGGAGCAACAACAGGACCCTGTCAGCACAGACACTCATTTTTAATAAGTGTTCCCAAGATACCACCACTCATTCCATCGACATTCCACATTTTATTGAGTTTGGCTGGACTAAGGGTTGGTTGTGTGGTTCATGTTCAATAAATACTGCAGAACTGTCTGGTGAAGCCCCATCGTGTTCAAGCAGGGAGTACAGGGGTAGTTATGACATAGGAGGTTTAAAAGATCTAACACTAGCTGGGTAGAGGAATGCAGCTCTACAAAAAGAGATGGCAAATGATCTTCAGAAATGGCATGTGACCTTCAAGAGATGGCACGTGACCCATGGCCAAGGACAGCATGGATCCCATTGCCAGGAAACTGCCTGAGAAATTCAACTAAAGGAGTAAGTGTAATCCAGAATAAAATGCAGGGCAGCAGCTCTGCCACTCCTGGCCAGACTGCAGAGGGACCTTCACCCAGTGCCACGCTCTGCCCTGTCAGGTGGAGGGATGAGACGGACTCTTCCAGGTAACAACACATCTACCACCCCTCTGGTCCTTCCAAAAGCTCTTTGGAAATGGCACAGGAGGGGACAAGGAGAGGCAGCAGCAGTGGGAGGAGGGTCTGGCAGGTGGGCACAGTCCAGGTGTCAGCAGCTGTTCTTGTGCCCTGGCAGACCATGAACACACCTACATGAGGAAGGTTTCCTTGATGTGCCTGTCCCAGCCAAGGAAAAGGGATCAGCCACGTGTGCTCCTTCCTCTGGGACCATGTAACAGCCTCCAGTGAATGGAAGTCCCTGTCTGGAGTGCCCAGAACAGAGCTGGGAGTGGCCTCAGCACCTGCCCTGGCCTTGGTCCTGCCTCCAGGGTTCCTTGCAAGGCCATGCCAAGGCACTGAAGCTCCTGGGAAGCCCAGCTACTAAAGCAATATACACATTCCTTGCCCTCTATCTATGCCTGTGCCCAACCCCATGGATGGGGAAGCTACACTACCCCTCCCTGCCCCTGCCCCAGCATCCTCATGTTCCACGGGATGCTCCGATGCCAGCAGGCTCCAGCCCCGTGGAAGGGGCTGATCCCTTAGGAGCCACACATCAGACACTCCTCCCGGTTCTCCAGGGAGCACACCATGGCTGCCTTGTTCCTCTCCTTCTCCTCCTCTTCCCTGGAGTTCTTCTCCCGCTCCCGCAGCTTCTCCTTGTTCAGGGTGAACTGGATGGGGTTGGCAGCCGGCTTTGTCCGCAGGTAATACATGCCAGTCTTCAGGCCCTGGGGAGCAGGACAGAGCCTGAGGCTGGGGCAGCTGGAGCCTCCCAGGCACGGCTGGCAGCCCCCAGGATTAAGGGGAGCAACACTGCAGGCAGCAGAGAGTCACTGCCCTACAGACACTCCATGGGGACACTGGATTCTTGAGAGGGAACAGCCATTCACGCTTCCCAGAACCGGCGAGACCAACTTGTCATGCCAGACTTATCAGCCCTCATTTGTTGGGAACAAGCTCCTCAGTCCCAGGTACCACCCCTGTTTGATGGGAACAAGGCCCCCAGTCCCAGGTACTGCCCCTGTTGGATGGGAACAAGGCCCCCAGTCCCAGGTACCACCCCATTTATTGGGAACAAACCCCTCCAATCCCAGGTCCCAGTCCTATTTGTTATGAACAAGCCCCTCAGTCCCAGGTACTGCCCCTGTTTGTTGGGAATGAGCCTCCCATTCCCAGTGCCTGAGTCCCCATTCCCAGTGCCTGAGTCCCCATTCCCAGTGCCTGAGCCCCCATTCCCAGTGCCTGAGCGCCCATTCCCAGTGCCTGAACCCCCATTCCCAGTGCCTGAGGCCCCATTCCCAGTGCCTGAGCCCCCATTCCCAGTGCCTGAGCCCCCATTCCCATACCTGCTTCCAGCCATAGAAGTGCATGCTGGTGAGTTTCCCGTAGTTGGGCTCGGCGATGTGGATGTTGAGGGACTGGCTCTGGTCGATGAAAGCCCCTCTGTCTGCAGCCATCTTCAGAATGGTTTTTTGGGAGATCTCCCACACTGTCTTATAGAGCTGCTTCAGGTCGTCTGGAATCTCAGGGATGTTCTAAAAGGAACAGAAAGAGTTTTCCAGTGGGGTGTAACCACCAATGGCACAAACGTTGGACCGGATGATCCTTGTGGGTCCCTTCCAACTCAGATATTCCAGGACTCTATGACACTCCCTGCTATGAAATCACCCCTTTATAATCTCTGTAAATGGGAATCCAAAATGAGCAGAGCCTGCCTGGCAGGAATCCCTGTCCTGCTCCCCCTCACACCTGGATGGAGCCGTTGTGGGCGATGATCTGGTTTTTCATCTCCTCGTTCCACAGGCCCCTCTCCGTGAGGTCCTTCAGCAAGTGGGGATTCACAACCTGTGAGGGGCAGAAGCCAAAGCTTTTTAAATGGTTCAACAAGACCCTGCACAGCCCTGAGAGTCTCACTCTTGGGTCAGCACTGAGGGATGTGTGTGGTCAGGCAGACCTGGCACAGGGATAACACTTCCACCTCTGGAAATGTGAAGGCCAAGTGGGACGGGGCTTGGAGCAACCTGGTCTAGTGGAAGGTGTCCCTGCCCATGGCAGGGGTTAGAACTACATGATCTTTAAGGTCTCTCCCAACACAAACCATTCTGGGATTGTACCAGACATGCCAAAAGGGAGACATCTTGCTGTTCCAGGCCTACTGGCCACAGCCTGAGTTACTAAACAATCACCTAGAGTGGAGTCAGGAGGGGGAAGAACAGAACAGGTGCAGGCTGAGTATTTGGGAAGCACATACAGCCAACTTTTCCTTGCTGGGACTGGGTCCCTGTCCCACAGCCCCCACCTGCCCCACACAGGGAAGAACCTGCTGCTCTGGCCACACCACTCATGTCTGGTGTGATCTGCAGCCAGGGGGCTGGAGAGCATTCCAGAATATCACTGAGGAGACTCCTCGGAAGGGATGGACACACCTCCCAAAGAGGCAGAGACTCCCTTTGTCTCCAGAGGGGTCTTTGCTATCTCCAGCCTCCAGAACTCAAGCTGTTCCACACCCTTTCCTAACTGACAGGCCCCTCTGCATCTGTGAAGCTCTTCCATGGCCCCTTGTTCCTCAGGACCATGGTCTTGGTTGCTCTTCCCACAGCACCCATGTCCTTTCCATCACGTCACTAATCCCTCCTTCAGCAATTACTCCTGCAGGCCATCCCAAAGCTCCATAAAGGCTTTTCCCAGTCAAAAGCAGCACTTCTATCTAATTCCACATATTCCAGGATGACTTGTGGAATACACAAAGCTCCATGACCCCTTGGTGCTTGGACACAACCATTCAGCTGAAGTGAGCCACCAGTGGTGAGGCCTCCACCTGGTCTTTGTGATCAGTGACAGTGATGAGAGACAAGGGCAAGTCTCTCCCCGCAGTGCCTCCCTCACCTGGAACTCTCCCGAGAGGACCCTGCGCGTGTAGATGTTGCTGGTGTAGGGCTCGATGGACTCGTTGTTGCCCAGGATCTGGGCAGTAGAGGCAGTTGGCATGGGGGAAAGGAGAAGGCTGTTCCTGACACCGTACCTGGTGACAACAGGCAAAATTACAGAGCTGCAACAGGGTAGACAGGACAGAGCAGAGCCAAGAATAGCACACAGACTCGGAAATCTGGGGGAACCTGTGAACCCTCACATCAGGAAAGGGGAAGTGCCACTAAACTGGTATTATGGGTCAAGTGGGAGCAGAATGAAAGGCTTTGCTATGTCCTTCTTAAATCAGAGGCTTTCCCAAATGATTTGGCCATGACACCCTGTGCACAGCACACAACCTGTCAGGCACTGCACAACTCCAGAGTGCTCAGGCAGAACCGACCCAGCAGGCCAAGGAGGGCCTGAGACTGGAGGCAGATTCACCACATTTGAAAATTGGTGCAAACAAATGGGATTAATTCGTGACAGGCACTTCAGGCTTCAACAATTCCTGTCTTCAGCATGTTCAAGGCTCAGCTTCATCCTGGCAGCAGGGAAAGAGTTCTCAAGCCTGGCTGACAGTGCCTCACTCATCACTACAGTTATTTAATGGGAACATAAATCCTTCTGCTGATGCATTTGAGATTAAATTAGAGCTCAGCTAAAGCAGAGCAGTGAGGGTGGGCTCCTCGCCTCAGAGGGAAAAAATGAAAGGAAGCCACCCAAAAAACACTCTGAAGATTTGCTGGGGTGAGTGGGAACACAAGGGGCTGTTTTTACACTTGGACCCTGCCTTTAGTTTTCAGAAGACAGAACATACCAAAATCATGTCCCAGGCCAGGTTGGACGGGGCTTGGAGCAACCTGGTCCAGTGGAAGGTGCCCCTGACCATGGCAGGGGTGGGACTGGATGAGCTTTAAGGTCCCTCCCAACCCAAACCAGACTGGAATTCCATGAATGCATTTCACTTCTACTCCAAAGTGTGCAGAGCTACTCACTTGGCAATCTTCTCCTTCAAAGCCTTCCAGTCCCAAAGGTCAGAGGGGGTGACGTTCCACATGTCATACTGAAGGATCTGAAAAACACAGTTTAGTCCAAATTAGACAGGGCACTCTTTTCTCCACATTTTATAAATCCTATTGGAAATGGACCTGTTATTCCCACTAATTCTTCTGTACAATTCAGCCTCATTGAAGCTCCTGTATTACGACCTTACAATGCTCTGACTGTACTCCAGGGCAGAGCCACCTCAGGCTGAGTCTTGCTTTCTTTTCAAACCATAGAATCACAGAATATCCTGAGCTGGGAGGGACCCCCAAGGATCATCCAGTGCAACTCCTAGCCCTGCCCAGGACACCCCATCAATCCCCCCTGTCCCTGCCCTGGTGTCCAAAGGCTCCTGAAGCTCTAGCAGCCTTGGGGCCGTGCCCACTGCCCTGGGCAGCCTGGGCAGTGCCCACCACCCTCTGGGGGAAGAGCCTTTGGCTGAGATGCCCCCTGAGCCTGCCCTGGCACAGCCCCAGCCCTTCCTGGGTGCTGTCCCTGCTCACAGGGAGCAGAGATGGAGCTGCCCCTCGGGAGGAGCTGCAGCCCCTGCTGAGCTCTGCCCTCAGTGTACTCTGCTCCAGCTGGACAAGCCAAGTGCCCTCAGCTGCTTCTTGTGTGGCCCATCCAGGCCCTTCACCATCCCTTGTTCCTCCTTTGGACCCTCTCCAAATGCTTTAGATCTTTCTTACTGTGATGCCCAGAGCTGCCCCCAGCACTCGAGATGAGGCTGTCCCAGCACAGAGCAGAGAGGGACAAACCCCTCCCTCGATGCTGGCTGGGCCTGATGCCCTGCAGGACACCCATGTCCCTCCTGCCTTCCAGGGCACACTGTGACTCAGGTCCAACTTGCCATGAACCAGAACTCCCAGGTCCCTTCCCTCCCCTGCACTAGCCCAGGCATATGAGGAGCTCTCCAGGCTTTTCCCTGGCACTCACCCCCTTGCTGACGGGAGAGCCCTCGTAGGTCTCGTAGGGGCCCTGCTCCCGGGCCAGCTCACAGCTGGCCTCCAGGGCCCCGTAGTAGATGGTCTCAAAGATGTGCTGGTTCAGGCGCTGGGCCTCGGGGCTCTCAAAGGGGAACCTCATGAGGATGAAGGCGTCGGCCAGGCCCTGCACGCCGATGCCGATGGGGCGGTGCCGGCGGTTGGAGCGCTCGGCCTGTGGGCAGAGAGCACAGTCACCCTGAGCACAGCTACAGGGGGCAAACCAGGCTGCAAAGGGCCCCTGGCAGCACAGCCTGCTGCTGCAGCCTGCCATCTGCTCTGTGGCACCAGCCCACCCTTCCGTCTGACCCAGGGCCCCTCTGTTTGCTGGGGCAGGAACTGGAGGCCCAGACTGAGTTTGTTAGAACTGTCACAGATTGTAACTCTTTAACTTGGCCAAGGGAGCCACAATTTACAAGTGAACACTCAGCATGTTCTGAAAAACTAGCCCATGCCTGTAAACAGGTTCGTTTAATAGAGCAGAATCATAGAATTACTGAGGTTGGAAAAGGCCTCTGAGTCCAACTGGTTGCCCAGTGCTGCCAAGGCCACCACTGACCCATGTCCCCAAGTGCCACATCCACATGGCTGTTAAACCCCTCCAGGGATGTGACTCCACCACTACCCTGGGCAGCTGTGCCAGGGCTGGACAGCCCTTTCCAGGAAGGAATTATTCCTGATGTCCAACTTAAACCTCCCCTGGCACAGCTTGAGGCCGTTTCCTCTTGTCCTGTCCCTTGACACCTGGGAGCAGAGCCCGAGCCCCACCCAGCTCCATCCTCCTGTGAGGGAGTTGTAAAACCAACAGGACTGAGTTACGTCTTCGTGGGATCTTCCCAGGATCCCTCTCTTTGCTCCAGTTCCCATTCTGTTCCTAGTGCTGGTCTGTGCTTTACGGAAATCCTCAGACATGAAAAAATTCCCAAGGCAGAACCATCTCAAGGGGATGCTTTTCCTGCAACTGCTTCACTATGGAACTGCTCTGGGTTGAAGCTCAAGCTCCACTAAGAGGCCCCACCTGGGAATAGGTTTATGAAGTCCCTCGATGGCTCCTTGTGTCCCAGACTGCTCTGGGATTGCTCCAGCCCAGGTCCTGGGCAGGACTGGGCCCTCACCTCTGGCACAGGGTAGTAGTTGATGTCGATGATCTTGTTGAGGTTCCGGACGATGACCTTGGTGACCTCAGCCAGCTTCCTGAAGTCGTAGGTGTGCTCGGGGGTCACGTACATGTTCAGGGCGATGGAGGCCAAGTTACACACAGCCACCTGTGGGGACAGCACAGGGACTTGGGCATGGCAGCAACACCCTGTGCCAGGACCACACAGCTCAGTTCCAGTGGGCTCAGGGTCCAAACTGCATGGAAACAGCTACTGGGAAACTCACAGGGCTGGGAAAAGGCACCCCTCATTCCTGTGGTGTCTCAGGGGTTGTGAGAAAGGGAACGACAGCTCAAAAAGGTTTAGGAGAAATTGGTGTCATGAGGAAAATTCTTGCCTGGTCAATCCTATTGCCTGCAACCCATCCTTACACAGGATCCAGAAGGGTTTGGATTGGAAGGGACCTTAAAGCCCACCCAGATCCACCCCCTGCCATGGGCAGGGACACCTTCCACTAGCCCAGGTTGCTCCAAGCCCCAACCAACCTGGCCTGGGACACTTCCAGGGATCCAGGGGCAGCCACAGCTTCTCTGCCCAACCTGTGCCAGGGTCTGCCCACCCTCCCACACAGGAATTCCTTCCCAATATCCCATCTAACCCTGCCCTCTGGCAGTGGGAAGCCATTCTCTGTGTCCTGTCCCTCCATCCCTTGTCCCAGGTTCATCTCTAGCCCCCCCGGAGCCCCTTTAGGAAGGGGCTTTAAGGTCCACATAAATGAAACCCAACTCTTGCTTGTGTTCCCAGAACTGCACCTGATCCCAATGAGATCCAGATACTCCAGGGCATTTTCCTGGTCATTTTTTAACACCAGCTTTACTTCTAGCCCTGGGAGAACTGAAAGAAGTCAGTTAAGGTTTCCTGTGCAATGCAGGCAAGTGAGATGACTCCACCTCTTCCAGACCCTCAAGATTTGATGAGTATTCCAAAGTGTGTGAATTAAAGAACCGCCAGCAGCACAGGCAGCAGAAACTGATCCTTTCAGCTACAGCCTCAGAGCTTGGCTGCTCTAGAAGAACTTGTCCTGTACTAGCACTGACCCATCTCTGTGTCCTTCTTCACCTTTGTTAGCAGTGCTGCAGGCCAGGCACAACACAGCCATGGAGCTCTCAGATCAGGGGAGCACATGGGGAACTCAGGGAATTGTCCCTGGGACCAGAGAGGCAGTTTTACTAAAGCAGGAGCTGAAAAGCCACTTACACCAGCAGCCAGCAAGACAAACAGCTCCCTCAGCTCTCAGAGTTTCCCTTTCATGGTGTCTTGTGTTATCCTGAATCCTCCATAGGAGTGGGAAGGGGGGGAACCCACACAGTCAGTGGAAGAGCTGAATGCTCTAGTCAGAAGTTTCTCAGCTGCCTGTTTCCTTCCCCAAGCCACAGGTGGACAATATCCCCAAGGGCTGCCACAGGAGCACTGCCAGCTCCCCCAAACACTGCGAGTTCCTGCTCTCCACCCACCTCCTCGTTGCTGGTGTACTCCACGATCTCAGTGCACAGGTTGCTGCACTTGATGGTGCCCAGGTTCTGCTGGTTGCTCTTCCTGTTGCAGGAGTCCTTGTAGAGCATGTAGGGCGTGCCAGTCTCCGTCTGGGACTCGATGATGGCGTACCAGAGCTGCTGGGCCTTCACCACCCTGCGCACGCGGCCCTGCCGCTCGTAGCTGCAACAGGCCCATGATGCTCAGTCAGCCCAGGCTCCCAAAGGGCAGGGACAGAGCCCTTCCTAACACATCAGGTTCTTGGGCAGCCAAGACCCCCCTCACTGCTGAACTCTGAGCTCTGCAGCACAGGGAGCCCTCAAAGTAGGGCATCAGAACTGTCCTTGTTTAAAGGAAGCAAATCTTTTGCTACAACATCCACACAAACAAAGCCATGGAGTGCTTTAGGTGGGGATCACTTCAGGATCTCCCTCTAATAAGCTTAAACAATCATTCACACACAGCTCTACCTTGAGCAGGTCACAGTGTGAAGGACACATCCCCCATCTTCACACTTTTATCAATCTGATCACAGATCCCCTGCCCACAAACCTGTGCCTTGCTCTGGATCCCACGGGACAGGGGCAGCTCCATGAGAGGATGACACAACTTACAGGTCTATTCACTCTTCTTACCTCTCATACAGTTTCTCAAATTCCTCTCCCCAGACATCATCCAGGCCAGGACACTCATTTGGACACATCAAGGACCAGTCCTGTAAGAAGGACAAAGTATTCAGAGGAAATCTTTAGATACCCTGTTAATTAAACCTGTGGCTGCCCCATCCCTGAAGTGTCCAAGGCCAGGCTGGAAAGGGCTTGGAGCAAACTGGAATAGTGGAAGGTGTCCCTGCCCATGGCAGGGGGTGGGATGGGATGAGTTTTGAGGTCCCTCCCAACCCAAGCCAGTCCAGGATTCTGTGTGAAATACAAGCAGGCACAGAGGAACAATTTACTGAGAAAATGTTGGTGCTTTAAGGAAACTCCAGAGGAAAAATTCAGTCTAATAGTCTGAGTACATAAAACAGGGCTGAAGTGAAGTATCCCACTGGAGTTGTCCAGCTCCACTCTCTACCTGATCTGCCAAGTTCTCAAATGAGGGGCAGCAGTTCTTTCAGGAAATTCCTGGAAGGAACAAGGAGCAAGGCAGCTCTGCAGCCCTTCTTGAGCTCTGCCCTGTCCCTCCATTAACAGACCTATTCTGTGCCAATCAGGCTTCTCACCTGGTTGGTTTCGACCCGTTTCATGAAGAGATCAGGGATCCAGAGGGCAAAGAAAAGGTCTCTGGCTCTCTGCTCTTCTTTCCCTGTGTTCTTCTTCAGGTCCAGAAACTCAAAGATGTCCAGGTGCCACGGCTCCAGGTAGATGGCAAAAGCCCCAGGTCTCTGGTACAGGGAACACAGTCAAGATCAGAACAAACTGTCCTTGGAAAGAAAACCTCCTGCTCTGCTCCTGAGTGCACACAACACCCCAAACCAGCTGGGAACTGAAGGGGAACATCAGAGTAAAAACACAATGGGGAAAACGCCCTTTTTTAGTTATGTGTCACCCACAACCACTGCATTCTCCCTGATGTTACTGAGACAACCTTTCTCAGATGTGGAACCTCTCCCTCTGACCCAGGGCTCCTTCTGGACTCTGTTTAATGGAAGGCCAGTACCTTGTTTCCACCTTGATCCACGTAACGGGCAGTGTTGTTGTAGACCCTCAGCATCGGAACGAGCCCATTGGAGTTTCCATTTGTCTGCAGAGGCACAGGAAAAGCATCAATGCTGAAAAGCAACTCCCTGAAGGGACAGGTCTGTATTTCCTGAGTGTCTTTCAGTCTGCAGAGCTCTTACACTGATCAACCCCAATTATTTGCAGTGTCTTCCCCACAGCTCTTTTTTAAATAAAAAAACCTGTATATAACAGCTACTGGTCCCAGAGTTAATAAAATGTCCCTCCTAACTTCCTTCCTCTGTTATGTCACCTAAAGGCTTGCAGGGGATACACACACTGTGACAAAAACCCCCAAACACACATCCACAGAAGGTGTGGGGCACTTAGAGATACAGGAAGGCAAAGGGCTAATGCACCAGGGGGTATTCCTAGTCTGCTAAAACATAAATAAATTGGAATTGTCTTCTCAAACAGTGGAATATGATCCTCTTTTTGGAAAGGTTAGGGTTAGGGTTTAGGAAGCCAAAACACCAAGGGAAACCAAACTTTCTGCCTTAGGGCAAGGGAAGGAGTACTGAGTGAGCCTCAACGCTGGGTTGAACTGAGTCAGCAGAGGCAGCTCTGCTGTGAGATGATGTGAGAGAGCAGCAGCAGCAGCAGCAGCCGTGCCAGGCTGCCCTGCACACCCACCCCAGCAATGTAGCTGCCCGTGGCACGGATGCAGCTCACGGCGAGGCCGATGCCCCCGGCAGACTTGGAGATGAGGGCACACTGCTTCAGGGTGTCGTAGATGCCCTCGATGCTGTCGTCCTTCATGCACAGCAGGAAGCAGCTGGGGGAAACAAAGCGGGACAGGCAAAGTCAGAAGAGTTTCACCAGGCTGCAAAAACACAGGGTAAACATGGAGCATTCAGCGTGCTCCACAAAGGAAATCCACTGGTGTGAAGTGGAATAAAGGACAGCCTCAGAAAATATCACAAGCAACACTTGTATTGCTGATATCTCCCTTACCACACATTTTAATCAGAGAACCGTGGAATACCCTTGAGCTGGGAGGGACCCATAAGGATCATCCAGTGCAACTCCTAGCCCTGCCCAGGACACCCCAACATTCCCACCCTGTCCCTGTCCCACTGTCCAAAGGCTCCTGGAGCTCTGGCAGCCTTGGGGCTGTGCCCACTGCCCTGGGCAGCCTGGTCAGTGCCCACCACCCTCTGGGGCAAGAGCCTTTTCCTGATACAGTGATATAAACCTTTATAAAACATAAACCTTTTCCCAATCTATATGATATCAAAATGCTACTAGTTATACTTGCTGCTTTTAGCATGTTGTCTAAAACAATCACCAGGATTCATTCTGTAACCTGCAGCAGACCGTGCCTGGCAGGAACTTTTCAATACAATACAGCCATGCAAAGGTTTCCATTAGCTCTAGAGTTCACAGACACCCCTGTACTTTTCCCCAAATAAGGTTTCCATTAGCTCTAGAGTTCACAGAGACCCCTGTACTTTTCCCCAAATAAGGTTTCCATTAGCTCTAGAGTTCACAGACACCCCTGTACTTTTCCCCAAATACAGCTTAAATTTGACAGCAGCTGCTCAAAACTCCCCAACACACTCACAGGAAGGCAGCTGCTGGTTTCAGAGGCTGTGAAAGCCTTTCCCTGGAACAGACCTGAGCTCTACCCGCCCCTGTCTGCCAGCTGTGCCCTGAGGGGTGGGAGTAGCACGGGTACCTGGAGAGCTGGGGGCGGTTGGTGCCGGCGTTGAAGAGCGTGGGGGAGGCGTGTGTGAACCAGCGCTCCGACAGCAGGTTGTAGGTCTCGATGGCAGCGTCGATGTCGTCCTTGTGGATCCCCACAGACACCCTCATCAGCATGTGCTGAGGGCGCTCAGCAACTGTGGTGGAGCAGAGCAGAGTCAGACAACAGATTGGGTTGGGTTGGGAGGGACCTCAAAGCCCACCCAGTGCCACCCCTGCCACGGGCAGGGACACCTTCCACCAGCCCAGGGTGCTCCAAGCCCCATCCCGTCTGGCCTGGGACACTTCTGGGGATGGCACAGCCACAGCTTCTCTGCCCAACCTGTGCCAGCGTGTTACAAACTGCCCCAGAAGGCGAGGGTGACCCAAGTTCTTGGTAACAGATCCCATGGGGTGGATTAGAGTGAAACGACACTCAATGGTTGGTGTTTCTAAATATATATATATTTTAGAATGATTTGGTTACAAAGGAAAACAAGAACCTGTCAGGGGCAAAAGTTTCCGAAATAGTTGCTCAAGGAGGGAAAAAGTAGCATTTGCTCAAAGAAACTTTGCTATCCTGGAAGCCCAGCCTGGGAGAAGACCCTTTCCCAGAAACAGCTTTATGTGTCCCTCTCTCCCTGCCCACCAGGGAGGGTGACTCCTGGTACAAGGAAAGGGTTTTCATGGCCTAGGGCTGCTGCTGGGAACAGAGATGATGAGACACAGGAGAGAATGGTACCTTGATCTGAGAAAAGTCCAGAGAAAAGGCACCAAAGAACAGGAGAGAAAAGGCACCAAAGAACAGGAGAGAACAGGCACTCTGTGTTTTGTCTGCTGGTGTAAACTGGCACTGTACTGATCAGTGTTTTGGACTTTGAGAAACAAGCTTTTCCCAGATCCTTTGCTGTGGCTTGGTGTCTGGGGCACCTGCTTGTGTGTAACTCCTCACATTTGGAGCAGTGGACTGTCCCCCCAGAACAACCATGTGGGGGCTGTGGAGAGGCTCAGGGCCAGGGCCAGGGCCAGGCTGGGCAGAGGGGGCGACTGCCCGTGTCGTCAGATGGTCCAGTGATGAGTGCTGCACCCCGTGGCACCTGCACCGTGGCACCTGCACCCTGTGGCTGCTCTCCTGCCAACAGTGACCCCCTGCAGGCCTGGCAGGAGATCCAGTCTGTGCCAGAGACGGGCCCGCAGGCCATGGAATCAGTTCTCTCTTTTTTTCTCTCTTTACTCCTTTTCCTTGTCTTAATCTTTTCTCTTTCTCTTTACTCCTTTCTCTTCTCATAGCCTTCTTCTCCTTTTACTCTTTTAATCTCTTTTCCTACTCAATATTTTGGGTAACTTAAAACCAGTGGGTTGGATGCTGCTAAGTTGTGTGGGTTGGCGTGTGCTGGGTCAGTGCTTTGTGGAATGCTCTACTGGTATGTTACCCCTCTTAAACTTTTGCCAAGATGCCTCAATTACAAGTATCTCTTGGCAAAAGGTGTGCAGCACTCCTCTTGACGCTGCCTCAAGGTGTAAAGAACTGTGGGCTCTGCAGGAGTTCGGTGGGTGACCTTCTGGAGTCTTGAATGTATTTTTCAAAAGCAATATGCCAGGGTAAGCACGTGGCTCTGGACCCGGGGTCTGACATGCAGAAATTGTGAAACTGGATCCATATCCCACTGGACTATTTTATTATTGGGAGGGCCCAAGCATTCCTCCTCTTCTCTCTTCTCTGGAACCTGATGCTGCCACGTGGAGCCACTTCCAGAGGATTCTTCGGTGATAAATACTTATTTTTCTCTTCATATCTTATCTTAATCTGTTTCTTTCTTAATCTCTTGTGGGTCACTCGGAACTGATGGGTTGTACTTTACTATGCTGTGTGGGGTTGGTGTTTGCTGGGTGCTTTGGTGAAATGCTTCTCCTTGGTTGTACATTACTCCTGTGAATCTTTGGCCAAAATGCCTATTTTTTCACTAACTTAAATCTCTTGGGAAAACGTATCAGCTCTTTATGCAACTTCAAGGTATTAAAAAACCAAAGGCTCTGGAAAAGTTCAAGTGAGAACTCTGGGAGTCTTAAATCAAAGCAATGCTTCGGGACAGGGGTGTTCCAGAAGTACCTGCTCCGTGCTGGGGATTTCCCACTCCAGTGGCTGCTGTGCTGCCTCGTGTCTTGGTGCCATTCCAGTGTCATGTGCTGGTTCCACGTGAGCACTGAGCCTGCTGCCCCCACAGGGCCTGGGACAGGGCGGGTTCCACCGGGACTGAGGCTCCCTGCCCTGGGGTGGGGCCCTGCTGGCTGCACGGATCGATACTGTGAGAGGACTGGGGCGTTCACCTCAGAGCATTAGGTGCTTGCTCCTTCTCCTACACGCTGGGCCAAGCGCCCCTGCACATTACTATGCCCCACAATTCCTGTCCCAGCAGGAACACTTCCTCCAGCAAGGGGGTGGAACATCAGGGGCAAAGGTTTTCGGAAGAGGTGGTCAAGGAGGGAAAAAGTAGTGTTTGCTCAAGGAAACTCTGCTGCCCTGGAAGCCCAGCCTGGGAGAAGATCCTGTCTCAGGACAGCTCTATGTGTGTCTCTGTGAAGTAAGATAATGGGCAGGTACCCCCAAAATATCAGGTAGTGGCAGGAGTGTAGGCAAATTTGCTTTCAAAGTTGAGGTGACAAGACTTGCATAACATTATTCTTAATGGCATTTCAAATACTGGGCCTGGGGAAAGACACACCCCCCGTTCTTCACAGGGCTTTTATCATCCCTGGTCCCCACTCTGTGGTGACTCTCAGCATGTCTGCAAAGACTTATGGGTTTCTTATACCAAAGGGAGCTTCCCTGGAATGCAGGAGGAGAAAACAACTACAACTGTCTTTGGGAGAGATGCCTCTTCTAGGCAGGAAAGTCTTCCTAAGCAAAAGCAAGCTCTGAGCTCCTCACCATAAATCTTCCAGAAGCACCTTCTACCCTTACAGTCTCTCTCCCTGCCTACCAGGGAGAAGCACTGATAGAACAGAAGAAGTTGCAGAGGCTGATAGAAAAGTCACAAGAGAACTGGCGCTCTGCATTTTGTCTGTTTGGTGTAAACTAGCACCCCATTGATCAGTCTTTTTGAATTCCAGAAAAAAGCTTTTCTCAGTTCCTGTTCCAAGCTGTGGCTTGGTGTCTGGGGCACTTGTGTGCATATTTCTCACACAACCGTTTGGTTGATATTATCTATAGTGATAAACACTTAAGAAAATGTACAAGAAAAGCAAGAGGCAGAAGGGATGGAAGCAGAAAGATAGAGTCAGACGGGCTGGATCCCACGAGATGTGGTAGTTGCACATTCCATGTCTCCTGGTTGAAGTGGTGGTCGCAGTCCTGTCACAGTGATGGTTTAATCCATGGGGGCAGTCCACCAAACTCAGATTGCATGAGCTACATATGCTCAGGTTCAGGTGGTACCTCCCCTGGGTGGGGAGTTACACAGTGGGTGAGGGTCAGGGACAGTCCTGAGCCTCTGACTAGGTGTGAATGTCTCAGGTGCTTCCCGAGGGGTTTTCACAGCTGAGTCATCATATAGGGATCCACACTGGCCTGATTAGAAGGACCATCCCGGCTCGTATGATTTGCCTTTTATCATCCTCTTCCCCTCTCTGAAAATCCAGTTTGTAGCTTCAAGTATGGAGGTCCTTCTGCACCTGGGAGAATTGGACAATAGCACCCCCTTATCTATCTTATCTTTTCTTATCTTATCTCAGGGTCCTTCCCAGTCCAAATTAGGAGGCCTATTCAGGGAGGGGTGGGCTGGGTAGATGAGCAGCTGTTTCTCTGCAGTTCAATACAGTGGACAAGTCTTGCTGATCTTGATGTTTAAGCCATTAACCATTTCAGTCTCTGACTCAGGGCTTCTGTTGGGATCCAGTTAAATAAAAGATGCCTCTGCCCAAATTAAGTTGCAAACAAGATCATATGCCAAAGTCAATAGTATGATTTTATTTAACTGTAAATGTGAGGGGGAGAGAGAGAGGGAACTAAAGAGAGAAGAAGGGGTGAGAAAGTGAGAGACAGATGAAAGCAGATGAAGATATCACCACCACGTGGATCCCAACAGCATCCCTGTGGGTGCTTCTTCTGCTCTTCTTGGTGGTGAGGGTTCCAAAGTCATGATTCTGGGGTACCACTTTTACACAGTCCAAGTCCTGCATATTCACAGGGAGTCTCAGTTGTCCCCACAACTGGATGGCATGGGTGCAGGCAGTTGCTTTCTTTCCCACAACTTGCACAGTGGAATTTTGTTGGTGTGCCAATTTCAAACCTTCACCTTTTTTTAGGTCTGTAATTAATGCTTTCCTTTCTGTCAGTTTTCCATGGTGGGAATTTTTGTTCAAGTAGGTTACCCACATTTGCCTTACCAGGCCTGGTTCCTGCTGTTGCCAGTCTGTGCTTATCACAAATTCCTGTCATGGTGGCTTATCTTATGAGTATTTTCTTCTATGACAGTGTTTTGAAACAATTCATTGCATTCTTTAAGTCCTGTCAGTCTCACCACCCTCACAGGGAAAGATTTCTCCCAATATCTCATCTAATATCATTCCCTCTGGCAGTGGGAAACCATTCCCCCTTGTCTTGGAACTCCAAGCCCTTGTACATAGTCTCTCTCCATCTTTCTTGCAGGCTCCTTTTGGGTACAGTTAGGTCACCCCAAAGCTTCTCTTCTTCAGGCTGAACAATCCCAATTCTCTCAGTCTTTTCTCATGGCAGAGCTGCTCCAGCCCTCAGAGCTTCTCTGGTGCCTCCTCTGGACTCACTCCAACAGCTCCATGTGCTTCCTGTGCTGGGTCCCCAGGGCAGGAGGCAGCTCTGCAGTGGGGTCTCACATGAGGGGGAAAAGCGACAGAATTCCCCTTCCCACACTGTGGGATCAGCCCAAGACACTGGAATTTTGGGGTCCCAGTACACATGGCCAGGTCCTGTCCAGCCTCTCACCCCCAACTACACCTAGCAAACCAGGGAGGAAAAAAGGCTCAGTGTGACAGCCACGGTCAGCACAGACACACACAGGTCATGGCAACAAGCTACAAACAACATGCAGTGGGACATCTGAGAGCCAGAGTTCTCATGGAACTACAGAGTAATTCCAATTGGAAGGAACCTGAGGTCTCCCCCCAGAATCCTGCCTGAAGAGGAGCCGGCTAAGAGCACCAGGCCTGTTTATTCAGGACTTTATCCAGTCAGGCTTTGAAAAAGCCAAGGAATAACCTGCTTCAATGCTCTTATAGACCTCACTCGTACTAACAGTTAAAATCCAATCAAGTATCCAACCTAGAATCCAATTATCTTTCAGCTTTATGATACTACAATTCACCTCTGACCCTTTTGGTGCCTGAGGATTCCCAAGCAAATGGCCTGCAGTAACCATCACTGACAGCACAGAAGCGAAAGTTAATTAAATTAACTCAAATATATGAAGAAGTGCTTAGCACGAGGAGCAGCTCTTACCTTTGGAGTTGATTTTCAGCAAGTAGGAGCGTTCGAGAGTCTTTAAAAAGAGAGGATGGATTTTAGCAGACAGGCAGATTTGAGATGTTAAATAAAATCCTGTTATTTCCCAACATGAGCAGCTCCTCAACCCAGGCCTCTCCAGCCCTGCATTCTGCTCCTTCTCTCCTTAGTACCATAATTAGGTGATTAATGACTAGAAAGCCACAAGTCCACTGGAATATTACAATACTGAGGACTCTGGGTTATGGAGTGCAGAGCACAGTCATGAGGTTCCACACTGCCCCTCAACCCACAGGACCTCTCTGGAGTCCCCAGAGCTGTGGAAGAGTGAAACACTCCAACCAACCCTTCAGGGAGCCCTAAACCCAGAGCCATTTCCAAACCCAACCCAGCATAGCACAGCAGGGTGTGAGGGAAGCAGGAGGGCAGGGCTCAGCACACTGGGCTGGTGGCAGGGAGATGTTCCAGCAGCATAAGAGAGGATAAATGTGTGGGATGACACACTGAGAGTAACTGCTCCACAAAACAATGAGGAAAGAAGAGATCCCTTTTTTGGTTTAAGGATCAGATTATTTCCTTAAGCAATGGCATTCAACAGCATTCAGCGTGATCTGCTGTGAACAGAGCCCAGCAGTTACAACACTTCAGCAGCAAGAAAAGCTCCAGGATTTATCCCATTGGGAGCTACTTTGTGAAGGTTTTCACTCTTTGTCCTTCATAACCCCAGCAATGTCCCACATCTTGCAGTGCCCACCTTGCCCCAGCCCAGACAAATCCACAAGCACTCCCATCCTTCCCAACAGACTCTGAGTAATGTGCTCTTTACCTTAAAGCCAAAGTAGTTGTAGGAGAAGTCTCTGTCATAGATGATGGCAGAGTTCAGGCGCTGACAGAGAATAACAGACAAAACTGACATTTACATTCAGCCCTTGGGGCCTCATTAAGGTGCAACAATGTTATCCCTGCCTGGCATTTCTGACCCCAAAGCTCTGGTGAAACAGGCACGGGAGCAGAGGAATGAAGCAGGAACAGCACTTTCCTTGAAGCAACAAAAGCACAGGTTTAACAACCTTTATTCCATGCAGAATGCTCAGTTTTTGGCTAAATTTACTGAAATCTAATTGGACACCAAGAAACACAGAATGAAAAGACAAATGTCCTTTCCTGTAGGAACACAGATCTGGGATGACTTGAATCCTGAACCCAGAGCTCTGTCCCCTCTGTTGCTGCCTCACTTTGCTCCAGCAGAGGGTAGTTTCTCTCTAATCAGTTGTAATGATCATGGCAATAGGGAAATCCAAGGAAATAAATTCTACTATGGAAACATCCTTATGGGAAGGAAACTACTCCATCCCCTCTTTTAAACTCTCTAGTCATCCCCTACACTGTTTTCTGCATTGGTTTTCTTTGCCTAAAACAAACATGGCTTGCTTAAGAAATAAGAAAAATAAATTATCTGAAGTATTTCACCGAGTTCTGAAAACTTAGAAGTGGAAAAAACATGCTACTTACATCTTTGTTGGCCAAAACTATGTCCAGAGTTTCTTTGGAAATCATTGGGGAGTGCTTCCCATTGTGAGGGTTGATGTAGTTGTAGAGATCCTCCATCACATCTGCAGTGGAAAGGGAAGTGAAAAGGACACCCCCAGCCTGTACCTGCATCACCTGGCACTGGGATTAGGGATGCAAGAGGCAGGAATGCCCATCCTCTGAAATACCCCCCTCCAGGCAACAAACACTGAACTGTTCTACCTGCTCAGTACTAACAGGTTTACCTTAACAATGCACTTGTCACAAATTCTCTTAAGGCCCCATTGTAACACACAACAAATGGGGAGGAAAGTGAGTGTAACCTAATCTCAACCCATCACATTTTCCCTCATTCCATTTATACAGCTGCTTTTCACAAACCAAGCAATTCCATTTTCCTTCTGACATGCCCAGAACTCATGGGTTTCACTTCCAGGGCATTTTCACCCAGCCTGGGCCCTCAGGAAGCCCCAAGTAAGAGATCTCCCCATTTCCAACCCCCCAGCTCCCACTGCCCTGTCAGTAACTCTCCCCCAGGCAGCCAGAGACTTTCACCCACCACTGAAGACCTTCTTGGTTTCCTTGTGCAGGTTGGAGACGGCGATGCGGGCGGCCAGGATGGCGTAGTCGGGGTGCTTGGTGGTGAGGGTGGCGGCGGTCTCGGCAGCCAGCGTGTCCAGCTCCACCGTGGTGACGCCGCTGTAGAGCCCCTGGATCACCTTCATGGTGATCTGTGCCTGCAAGGGCAACACCCACAGCTCAGGGACCCTCAGCCTGGCGCTGCAGCCAGGGAGACAGGCCCTGCTCCTGGCAGTGCCGCTCACTCTGCCCCAAGAGAAAGGCAAAGCACAACACCAACAGGCTGGGACAGCTACAGGTGTCCAGCCTGGAGAGGAGAAGGCTCTGGGGTGACCTCATTGTGGCCTTCCAGTCCCTGGAGGAGCTGACAAGAAAGATGGAGAAAGACTATTTACAAGGGCCTGGAGGCACAGGACAAGGGGAATGGCTTCCCACTGCCAGAGGGCAGGGGTAGATGGGATACTGGAAAGGAATCCTTCCCTGTGAGGGTGGGCAGGCCCTGGCACAGGGTGCCCAGAGAAGCTGTGGCTGCCCCTGGATCCCT
>JAWWEE010000001.1:118184191-118205867 GCA_035221455.1 Xenops minutus
CTCTGAGTGCCACGGCCAGTCCTGCCTTGGGCACCTCCAGGGCTGGGCACTCCAACCCTCCCTGGGCAGCCCCTTCCTATGTTTAATCTCCCTTTCCAGGAAGAAATTCCCACTAAAAAGCAGAGGAGGAGGATCAGGGATCTGCTGCAGCCTCCCCTGAAAGATGCAGAGGAAAGGGGGAGGAAATGCTCCCAGGAGCAGATGACTCAGTGCCTGGAACGGGGAAACTGTGGGAGCAATCCTGGCTCCTTCATGCAGAAATCCCAGCTCTGAGCTCCTTCAGAGCTGCTACTACTGCTGAGGCTGAGCCTGTGCGAGGGTGGTGCCAGTCTGGCTCCCAGGGCACCCACACCACCGTTCCTGCTCCTCAGCTGTTCCCAGGAAAGGGGCCAGGAGAGCAGACACTGCCTGGGAAAACAGGGCAACAATAACGAGTGTTTGGGGGGACGAGGCCATCAGAGCTAACCTGGAATGATAATGATGCCTCTGCTCCCTCCTGCAACAGGCAGTGGGGTGAGCAGCTTTCCAGGGGTTGTGCAGGCTGGGGGTTCTGGAGGTGTCATGGGCATCCCACCACAGCAGACCCCTCATTCCAGGGCCAGCGATCTGGAGGGACCTGACAGGCCTGGGGATGTGGCACCTGGGGACATGAGTGGTGGCTCTGGCAGTGCTGGGGGACAGGCTCGATGAGCTCAGGGGCTTTTCCAACCTAAACAATTCCATCATTCTGAGGTTCCATGTGCTATCCCATGTCTGGACCCCACGGGCAGGCTGCAGGCACAGTCCCCAGGGAACCCCTCTCCACCACCAGCAGGCACCCAATGCCCCAATCCCCCAAACTGGGAGCCTGGGAAGGGCTGGAAGAAGGGAGCAGCAGAGGTGGCTCGTAAAATAGACTACATGCTTTTATTGGATTGAAAAGTTTTATGAAATGACAAAAAAAAAAAAATCAAATCAAGAGTTGGCAGATGCGTCAACAGTGGGTGGATCCCCAACCCCTTCTCCAGAAGCATCCACGGGTCTCCGCCACCACAAGCAGCTCCAGCCCGGGCAGCCCCTGCTCGTGGGGCACCCACGGGACCTCAACCCCGCTGGCGTTCCCAGGGCACCCTGCCTGTCACAGGGGTGCCCAGGACTTGGGGTGCCCGGGCAGCAGCCCTGGCCATGGAGGCCGAGCACATCTCCCCCCATACCCCAGGGAATTGCAGGCACTTAGTCACTGAGAGGAATTTTTCACTTATCTCAAAGCAACAGGAATTGTTTAACTCCCATCTACTGAACAAAAAACACCTTTATAGCCCTTCCTGTATTGTCAGGACACAAATATATTACTCTGGCATAAAGCAAGGCCCCGGGGGCTCTCGGCATCCCATCCTCCTCTTCCTCCCCACATCGTGCATCCTCCTCTGCCTCGGCAGGACGGGCCCCCTCCCCACCTCCAGGGATGTGGGACAGCGGCTCAGAGGGCTGGGGATGGAGGGGGCAGTGGGAACAGGGACCTCGGGCTTTGGGGGGTGGGTGTGGTGCCAAAGGAGCCACCTCGAGGGGAGCTGGAGGGGGCCTGGGGGCTATGGAGCTGAGCCTGGAAGGAGCTGGGAGCAGGGAACAAGGGACCCAGGATGGAGCAGGGCCCGGGGATGGAGTGGGGGTCATCCCTGGGGACAGAGCAGGGCTCTGCTCAGGGATGGAGTGAGACTCACTCCAGGGGAAGGAACAGGGCTCATCTCTAGGGTAGGCTCTGCCCAGGGATGGAGTGAGGGTCAGCCCACAGCTGTTGTTCCAAATGGGGACCCTGTCAGTGGCCAGAGCTGTGCTGCGACACCCATCGAGCCCAGGGCTCAGAGCAGCAGGATGTGACCCGTGGGGTGCCAAGAGAGGATGGGAGAGCCCCTGATCCCCAGGGAGTGGCTCAGGACAGACTGAGACCCAAGGCTGGCTGTGCTGGCACCAGTCACGGGTGGGCACAGCTGGGGAGACCCTGGGGACACTGCCACATGAGCCTCCTGCATCCCCTGGGGAGGGCACTGAGCCCCAGCCCGCGCCAGGGGAAGGGCAGAGGGTGTTTTCAGGGTCCTGCCAGGCCCAGCCTCTGTCCCCAGCCCTGGCCAGCCCTGCTCTGTCCTGCCCTGGCCAGCCCTGCTCTGGCCAGCCCTGCTCTGTCCTGCTCGGGCCAGCCCTGCTCTGTCCTGCTCCCTCCCTCCCTCTGGCGCTGCCGAGCCGGGACAGAGGACACGGGCACAGGGAACGGGCCCTGCTCCCGGGAGCCCCCTCCTTTTAGTGTGGACCTGGCCGTGCTCCAGCACCCCTCCCTGCCCTCCCTGCTCCTCATCACCAGGGTGCCCGCTGGGGCCAGAGGAGTCCTGGACACCGGGAACGGCCCGGGGCAGTAAAGCCGGGGCCAGGCGTGGGCTCCTTCCCCGGATCCAGCCCCACCGAAGGGCAGAGCAGCGCAGGGACAGCCCCAGCCCCTCTCCCCCAGCCCCAGCGGGGCCCCCCGGCACGGGCGGGCCGTGGGGACAGGGGACACACAAGTACCGGCAAGGGCAGAGTCCTCCCCTGCTCCTGCTTAGGGAGAGCGGCTCAGGAGGGGTTCCCCCTCCCGACGGCGTTGCCAGAGGGGCCGGGGTGGAAAAGCGACTCGGAGAAATGAGGGAGAACCGCTGTGCCCTGAGTCAGCCCGAGGGGAGCGCCCCCTCCCCTCCCCTCCCCTCCGGCCAGCCTGTGCAAAAGTCGGGGGAGGCAGGGAAAAAAAACAAAAAAATCAACAGTAACAACAATAAAAAATAAAAATAAAAAACCAAACCCACATTGAAACCAAACCCAAAGGCCGCGTGGCTGAGCGGAGCAGGAGTAACTGGAAGCCATGCACAGCAAAGCCGGGAGCGCAGCGCTCGGACGGGACGGGCAGGGCAGGGCAGGAGGGGTGGGGAGGGCGGCTGTTCTCCCGGGGGAGCCGGCGGCGGCGCGGCTTTTCTTCTCGGAGATGGGGAAATAAATAAGTTTAAATAGCTCCCCCCGTGCCGGGGTCCCCGGGGGTGCCGGGGCCGCGCTGCGATCCCGGGGCGCTCCGGCCCGGCCCGGCGGGACGCGCTCCTGGCGGCTCCCCCCCCGCTACTTCTTGGGCTTCTTGAAGATCTTTAGGGGGAACTTTTTCTTGCTCTGGCCCGGGTCAACCTCGTCGCCCGTGAGGCTGCTGTCCTCGTCCCCCGGGCTCTTCTTGGCGGCCAGCTGCGGGATGCGGGTGCTCTTGGCGCCGGGGGCCCGGCAGTCAGAGATGGGCGAGGGCGTGTCGGGCTCGGGGGAGCTGGGGCTGTGCGACCGCGACGAATCCGAGTGGCTGTGCTTGCCGCCCGTCGGGTGGCTGATCTCCCCCAGGCTGGAGGCCTTCTCCATGCCGTGGTTCACCATCATCACCTTCTTCATCGCCATGGGGCTCTCGGGCAGCCGCTCCGGCAAAGGCGCCAGCGCGGGGGTCTCCACGTGGCGGCTGCCGCCGTTGGGGGTGGGCGCGGCGGGGCCCGGCGGGCCGGGGGCAGCCTCCTCCATGGAGCGGGTCAGCAGCGTGGGCCGGGCAGCCAGCAGCTTGGGAGCACAGCTGGGAATACGCTGGTGGTCGCTCAGGTGCGGGATGGAGGAGTCGGAGTCGCAGCGAGTCAAGTCTCTGCCGTGGGAGGGAGGAGAGACAGGTGTCAGTGCCATCCCGGCTCCAGAGCCCGGGCACCAGCACACAGAGGGACAGACACACAGGCAAAGACACGTACAGACACACACACAGGACACAGGCACAGGCACAGACACATACAGACACAGACACACACACACAGACACGGACACAGGCACAGGCACAGACACACACAGACACAGACACACACAGGCACACACACATACAGACACAGACACACACAGGCACACAGAGACAGACAGACACAGGCACACACATACAGACACAAACACACACACAGACACACAGACACAGGCCCACACACATACAGACACAGACACACAGGCACAAACACACACACATACAGACACAGGGACATACACACACAGACACACACACGGATGCAGTGGCTGAGGGTGGGCAGGGAGTACAGGGGGACCCCTCCAGGACCCCCGGGGAGGGGCAGTGGGGCAGGTGCCCAGCCTGCTCTGCCACATCACCCGCGTTCTGCTCCTCTGTACCTGCTGGGGCACCTACAGGCAGGGGTCACATACAGGAATGGGGCACATACAGGGATGGGGCACCCACAGGAGGGGGGCACATACAGGGATGGGGCACCCCAGGGACGGGGGGTCTCATCCTGCCTGGTGCCAAGTACCAGCACACAGGGCCAGATGAACTCCCAAGTGCAGCCCCAGCACGGGGCCCATCGGGGCTCACTGTGAGCATGCACCGAGCAGAGGGAATCAAGTGAATACAGGGGGCAGAATGGAGACCCCTCCCTCCCCATGGATCCCAGTGGGAGCTGGGGATGCTCCCAGTTTGCCCCAGTCTCGGAGCCCCCCCAGGTGCAGCCGTGCCAGAGGGTTCCTCAGCCCTTGCCACATCCCTGTGTGTGCCCCCCCTGCACACAGAGCCCCCCCGACCCCCCTCTCCAGCCTCTAATCCCGGCAGGAGGAATTAGAGCTTGGCTGTTCCCACACAAAGCCATGCCCAGCGAGCCCGACAGTGGTTTGTGCCCAGCCTGGTGCCTACCGGGGATGGCAAACGGGGCAGGACCCTCGGGGCTCCCAGAGCCTTTTGGAGAGTGGCAGGAAGGGGGAAATGGGAAGTCACAGCTCGCTCCTCCCGGCCAGGGGGGTGCTGGCCCCACATCCCCGGGATCCCTGCCCAGCAGCCGGGCCAGCAGTCCCACTGCCCCCCTGGGAACACCGGGCACTGCAGGGACACCCCTGGCACGGGCACAGGGATGAAGGTACGGGGGGACCCGGCCCCTGCCCCAAACACAGGAGGGTGGTGTGGAATGGCAGGGAAATGGAAAGGAGCAGAGAGCAGAGAAGCAGAGGAGTGTGAGAAGAGATGGGAGGTGCTGCCCTGTTCCTCGGCCCTGAGTCCCAAACTCCCTGTTCCCGGAACAGACCCCCAGATCGGGGGCACCAAACCTGCCTGGCACAGCACGAGGAGCCCCCAGATCCTCTCCTACGGTTACCACCATAAATGACATCAGTTTGGAAGCAGCAACAGAGGCAAGACAAGAGAAAACATCATCAAGGCAGAGCCAGCACCTAGAGACATCCAGGTGGTATGGAGGAGATGTTCAGCAATCCCACAGTGGTTTGGGTTGAGAGGGATGTCAAAGCCCATCCATTCCTACCCCTGCCATGGGCAGGGACACCTTCCACCAGCCCAGGCTGCTCCAAGCCCCGTCCAACCTGGCCTGGGACACGTCCAGGGATCCAGGGGCAGCCACAGCTTCTCTGCCCACCCTGTGCCAGGGCCTGCCCACTCTCACAGGTAAGAATTCCTTCCCAATATCCCATCTATCCCTGCCCTCTGGCAGTGGGAAGCCAATCCCCTTGTCCTGTCCCTCCATCCCTTGTCCCCAGTCCCTCTCCAGCTCTCCTGGAGCCCCTTTAGGCACTGGAAGGGACTCTCAGGTCTCCCTGGAGCCTTCTCTTCTCCAGGTGAACACCCCCAGCTCTCCCAGCCTGGCTCCAGAGCACCTCTGTGGGGTCTGGACTCACTCCAGCAGCTCCATGTCCTTGCTGTGCTGGCCCCCAGGGCCGGAGGCAGCTCTGCAGGTGGGGTCTCACCTGAGAGGGCAGAATCTCCCCCTGCCCTGCTGCCCATGCTGTGGGATCAGCCCAGGGCACGGGGCGTTTCTGGGTCCCAGCACATGTGGCCAGGGCATGTGGAGCTTCTTCCCCATCCACTCCAGCTCCTTCTCCCCAGGCCTGCTCCCAGTCCATTCTCCAGACCCTGTACTTGTGTTGGGATTGCCCCAAGGCAGGTGCAGGATCTTGTCCTTGGCCTTGCTGAACTCCATGAGGTTGGCACAGTCCCACCTCTCCAGCCTGTGCAGGCCCCTCTGGGTGGGTGCCCATCCCTTCCCTCCAGCCTGGCACTGCAGCACACAGCTCTGTGTCACCACATGTGCTGCGGGTGCTCTCAGTCCGTGTCTGTGTCGCTGCCAAAGCCATGTCACAGCACCCATCCCAGTCCTGAGCCCTGAGGAAGCCACTTGTCCCTGTCTCCACAGAAAGGGATGGCACCCCCAGAGCCCCAGCACAGGGGGGCTGCACAGGCAGGAAAGATTCTCCTCATCCTGGGCCAAAGGTATTTTGTAACAAAACCCATGCAATAGAGCCCTTGGTTACCAGCTCCATGGGAATACATGGAGGACAAGGATATCCCAAAACCCTGTGGATGGCTGGGATACAGCCCTGCATCCACTGTGGGAGCCCAGCTCTGGAGAACACATCTCATCTTGCCCAGAAGCAAAGAGCCCCCAGCACTGCTGGGACTGCCCTTGTCCTGTGCCCAGGGAGCCGATCCTGGGTGATGTCAGCGCTGGAGCCGCATCCTGCGGTCAGGGGCAGCAGGAGAATGGAACAATGCGGGTGGTGTGAAATCCCCGGCTATTCTGAGCGAGCAGCTGGAGCCCATCCAAGGCAGGCACCTGCCACCGATCCCACGTGTGGAGCCACGGAGCTTCCAAGGCCACCGGCGGGTCCCATGGAAGGTCACAGCCGTGGCTGGTGATCCACAGCCTTCACTGGGAGAACTGGGCCATGGGAACAGCAGCAGCCATGGCAGTCGACAGGGATGAACATGGGGGGTGTTTGAGCCAGTTCCCAAAACTCAGACACTGGTGGGACCCACACACCAGGGCTGGGAGACCTTGGGATGCTGCCAGTGCCTGCAGACAGAACCAACTGTGATCACAACCTCCAACTCCTTCCCCCTGAGGAATTCAGGAGTCTCCTGCTCTTCCTGAGTGTTTCTGGCTTGTGTTGGTGCTTAACACACCTGCAAAAGGGAAACTTCCACTGGGAATTTCTGTCTGGACACTCCCTCTGTCAGGAAGGAGTGGTAGAAACCATCACATGCCTGTGCTGAGCCATTGGTGAGATGCTGCCAGGGCTGAACACTCACCTCCAGAGGTTCATTTCCTCCACAAATCCCTGGAAAGTGCCCCCTTTCCAGTAAAACAATGCACACTTTGGCTGCAGGGGTTGGCACAGCCCGATGCTGAGCTGGGCCAGCACTGGCTCCCAGCACAGCCAGGAGAAGGAGTGAGGCTGTGGGGCACCTTGGCCTGGGAGTGGTGTCAGCCAGAGCCAGGATCATCACCGAGGAGGTGGGAGAGCCCCGAGGGGCACAGCATGTCCCAGACAGGCATGGCAGGCTCAGCAACACCTCCTCCCTTCACATTCAACCTTGTAACTCCACCAAAGGATCTTCTTTTCCATGAAATCCAACCCATCCCTTCTGGCTGCGACAATTCCACAGGGATCCGGTTGAGGGTCCATGAAAAAAATCCTTTAAAAACAAGTGAGTGAGTGGCAAATACAGCAAAACCTGGAGTTTTTTAAACTGAGGTGACCTCAGAGATGTGTGAAGACAGTGAGTTCTCCCAGCTGGGCTCTGGAGAGTCTCCCTCTGTTGCACAAGTCCTGCAGTTTTCAATCCAGAGGGGACCAAAGCAATCCCACGGCGCTGGCAGCATGTGGAGAAAATGCCCCCGGCAGCTGGAGCGCCATCCTCTGCTCCAGGGGGAATTTCTTCCCTGCCTGCAGACGCTGGGAACCTGATCCCTGGACAGCTGGGCCCGCAGGAGGCAGAGGTGAACAGCAGGAGCAGGCCCTTGGTGACACCATGGCTGCTGTCACCTCCCAGGACTGCCCTCCCTGCAGCAGAGGGTCCCTGGGCACCAGGGGGTGGTTGGTGTGTCCATGTCCCCATTCCTGGTGTGGCTGGTGCTGCTGTGCCTGGGATCCCCTCCTTGGAGCAGACACCGGCCCCGTGCCAGGTCCCACCTTGCTGGACCCCTGGGTTCTCTCTGGGCTCGTCATCCAGAGGGGACTGAAGGAGCTCATTGGGAATCAGCCCAGGAGGACACACTTCCCAAGTATCCCAATGGTCTGAGCTAACCCACTGTATTCACAGCCTACCCAGCTGTAACTCAGGTATATATTCCTGAAGGATAGAGGGAAGATCCAGTGACTGCTGACACCAGCACTCAGTGCCACGTCCCTGGGGGGCAGCAGAGCCCACCCTGCTGTGCCAGGCTCCAGGGACGTTCCTGCACATGGCACAGACCCACCATGCCAGGGACAATCCAAGGGACACCTGACAGACCAGGACACCTGGCACATGCACTGGGACCTCCTGCTCTGGCACCCACGAGCTGATGGTGGGAGCTGAACAGCAGCAGCTGGTAACTTCTGCTGGGATTTTCTGCAGCCCCAAATGACCCTTTTGCTGGCAGTTCCCCCAAGGAACAGACGACTGGGGCAGTGTGCATCCACGGGACAGGATTTCTGGGACCACACTGGCTGTGTCAGAAACTGCAGGAGGAGGGGACACTCCTGAGCTCAGAGCTGGGACAAGAGGGAGGTAAGAGCACTGCCAGGGTATTTCCATCATCTCAGGTGAGGCTCAGTCAAGGCCTCGCCTGCCTCCCACTGATTTCCATGAGGATTATGCTCCTGAACTACTATGGCACACAGTCAAGAGGAAAAGCTGTCCCAGGACACAGCCAGGCCTCGATGGGATCCCAGGAAAGAGCCTTCAGAGGAAGCGCTTCTGCAGAACAGCAGGAGCCACTGATAGCTCATCCCTCCTGGAAACTTCAGAGCAGAACAGGAAAATAAGCAGAGCCTGAGCTTTCCTCCATCCCAGCAGTGCTCCCTGCTCTTTTCCATGGATCCAGGCACATCCACAGCCTACAAAGCCCGACACTGATGGCACTCACCTGCCTGAGGGCAGGAAAGATCTGCTTCCACCCTGCTTCCTACCCCACTCCACGATCCCACCAGACTGCAGGGAATGAGGGAGGGTGAGAAATGGGATGGACTGACTTGGCAAACAAAAGAAGCAGAGAGCAAAGCATGGAGTAAGGAAAGCCTGGAGTACAGGAAGTCTGGGAGCAGAGGAGGAGCAGGGAAAGGGGCAGGAAGAGGATCTGGAACAAACCCATTTTTCCCCAGCCCTGCAGCCCACGGGGGAGTTCTCCAGGGACTCCTGCTTGGGCACATCCTGGCCCTCGGCTGAGGGAAGTCCAGGAGCTGCCCTGGGCAGGGTTTGCTCCCCCAGCCCTCGCTCCTCACCCCTCCCTGCCCAGCACCCTCCTCATCCTGTGCCCAGCGCATGGCACCGGAGCACAAAGGCTGCTCCTAAGGCACATTCCCAAACTTGCTGTAGGGCTGAACTCTGGAGCAGCCTCAACACAAACCCAACAGCAGTTTCCTCCCTTCCACCCTGCAAGAGCTGTGAATTACTCATTTCCCTGGATTCCTGACTCTCCCTCCCTTTGCTTTGGCTGCCACCTCCCTTCCCAGTTGGCGATGGGCCTTAGCATGGGGATTTGGTCCTACACTCCCATTCCCATAAGCTTTGTCCACCTGAGGCAGGCACTGGCAGCAGAAACCTCTGTGCACACACAGCCCCTCCAGCCCCTCTCCCCCTGGAGAGCCCAGGATCCCGCAGCAGCCTCCAGCCCAGAACCGCTCTGACCTTATTTGCGCCGGATCCTCTGAAGCCAATTGCAAAAGAGAAGCAAAGAGTGAGGAGTTGAGGGAGCAGCTCCTGCCAGGATAACCCCAGCAGGACTCTGGAGACAGCGATCCCCAGCCTTGGAGATGAGCTCTCCCCAACACTGGGCCTCTGCTGGATGTGGGGGAGGCCAATGAGACCCAGCAGCCCCAACACTCAGGGTGGCACTTTCCTTCTACCAAGGGAGCCAGGGATTTTTGGGGTTGCACTCTGGTCCTTGGAGTGACTCCCTGGAAGGCCTTTCTCAGCCTCCCCTGCTATCCTGCCTGCCTCCCCGGGAGGCTGTGGAGGTCCAGGGCTGTATGGAAAGGCCTCCAGGACTGGGGATATCAAGGAGGAGGAGCGATCCATCAGCTGCAGCGGCGTTTTTAGGGATGCATCAAAGCAGGATCTGCTGATGATGCAGTTGGATAGAACAATTAACAGCAACAAAACAACACCTTTGGGCACCCAGCTCTTGGTTTCTGCTGTCTGGAATGAGCAGGGATGGATGAGAAGGGTTGGAGGGTCGCTGCTATTGTGTAGCTGGAGCAAATCCTGGGTAAAAGGTTTTGACTTTAATTAATTATTCTGCCTCAATGGATGGACTTTGCCATGGGAACAGGGAGAGAAAATTCCTGCTGTACCCCAACAGTGACCAGCTGCTAATGGGGACCAAGGTGAGGACCCCAGTTCTTCCCTCCAAATGACCTCTCAGCACCATCCCTTTCCCTCCCTGGGATCCCCAAACCAGATCCCATTTCCCTCTGCCACTCTCGGGGCTCCACAGGGTCTTTCACCTGGGCAGGAATTCTGTGTATTACAGGCCCCAGGTGGACAGAAATCATGTTTAAGCAGCTGTTTTGGACACAAGACATCAGCCCAGGCTCCTGGGAGGAGCAGTTCCTCCTGCAGAGCCAGCGAGGCCAGTGGAAACAGGCACCAGCAGCATTCCCAGCTTTTACCAGTCAAACTGGGACAGCTGTGACTGAGCTCCTATGAGCAGGAATTAATCCAGAGTTTAATTATGCTGCTTCTCATCATCCCCAAACAAACATTACTGAATTAAAGCTGCTCTTTAATTCTCCATTGTGGAGCAGGTGCAGTAATTTCCCCCTCGATATTCCAGACTCCAGAGTCTGCCTGGGGCTCCTTGGCTTTGAGACACACGAGCCAGAGAAGGGGTGGAACATCCAAACCAGAGACTGTGTGAAAGGGTCAGGAGAGATCCCAACACCTGGGGGCACAAGGACCTGCAGGTAAAGGGATAACGGGACAACGTGCCAGGATGGATGAATATGTGGTGACTGGGAATGTTGTCCTGCCTGGATAAATAATGTGGAAGGACATTTCCCCTACCCATTACCTCACCCAGACAATTCCAGCCTTCTCCCAGCACTCTGCTCCCCAACACTGAGCATTAGGAGGCTATTTCTAATTTTGCCAAGGAGAAAGCACAGAATGGAGCTGGAATGGCCAGTCCAGGGTCACAGGCAGCACCTGGAGGGCAGGAGGACAGGACAGGATTCCCTGATGCTCCATCACAGCCCTCCCACTGAGTGCTGTGACACCCTGAGACCGTGAACACACATCCCACTGCTCCCAGCCAGGGGGGATGCTGTCCCTGCAGGGACACAGCACCTGGGGCTGGCCACATCCATGACCCTGTGGGACAAGAACCTCTGGGACCTCACTCAGATCAAAGCCACTCAAGGAACAGGATCCTCTGCTTGGGGTCCAGAACATTCCTGACCTGATGGGGCCCCCTCAGAGCAGCCCAGCTCGACCAGGCAGGACCTCTGCACCTGCCCAGTTGTTCACCTTCCTAATGCCAGCACGGGAATCAGGAGAGCTCAGGGATTCAGGGATGTGCAGGATAAACAGTCCCTGGGATCCTCCAAGTCTCCAAAGAGCCAACTCAAAGGGACCAAGCTAAAGCCAGTGATGCAGCAACAGAAGCTCCAACTCCCTCCTCAGATGTTCCTTAGCCAAAACACACCCATTCCTCATCCCTACAAAGCTGGAGTCACTCTGAAACACATTCCTGAGCTCCTGCTTCACCACCTCCTAAAACCATCCCAAACTTCACAAGCACAACCTCACAGTCCCACCTGTCATGTTGTTCCCTTTGCAATTTGCTTGTGGAGACCCCAAATAAGCCCAGGCTTCAACTCAGGCCAGGGTTTGATGATTAGTTGTGGTCCCTCCCCAGGGGTGAAACCTGACTTGTTTAGGGATAACCCAGTGCCTGGGAATTCTCATTTGCTCAGCTACAGTGGAACAACAGCACAGCCCCTTGGGAATGCCCCAACTGAGCTCCTGAGCATGGTGGGGGTGGCCCATGGAACGCTCCTTAGAGGCTCCAGCAGCTCAGGAGAGCGGTGGAAAGAACAAACAGGTGGGTAAGTCATGAAATAAAGGCCCAAAAGGAAAGGGCAGGAGGAATGTGGGAGCAAGAGCCCCCGGGCAAGCGGCAGCTCTGAGGCCCAGCAGGCAGGAGGCAGCTAGAAAAGAAACAGCAATATACCCAAAGCTCCCAGTGCGACAGCGAGCTCCAGAGGTGACATCAGGAGGGGGCAGGTCGGGGGTGGAATCCATCTGGAGGAAATAAGAGGTGGTGTGATGGTAATAGACAGGGTGGACATGGCAAGCAGGAGCAGGTGCGGTGGTGGTGGATGAGGAGCAGGAGGTGGAGGAGGTGGTGGCAGGCGATGGGCCGGCGCCGGGCAGGTCGGAGCTGAAGGACTGTCCGGAGGAGAGGCTGTGCATTCGGCGCAGGGACACTCGGCCCGCCCGGAACGGGGCGGCGGGGCCCGGCTCAGGCTGCCCCGGCACGTGACTCTCTACCAACCTCTGCGATCCGTGGGCGTGCTGCGTGTCCACCAGGCGCTGCCGGACCGTGCTGGGCAGGGCAGGAGCTGCAACGAGACACAGGAGCAGCTGAGGGCACGGCCCGCCAGCCGGGAACGCCGTGCCAGAGCTGCCACCCACCAGGAACGCAGTGCCAGAGCTGCCACCCACCGCCCACCAGGAATGCTGAGCCAGAGCTGCCACCCACCAGGAATGCAGTGCCAGAGCTGCCACCCGCAGCACCTGCACCGCCCCACGAGAGCCACAGTTACACCGTTTAATGCAGAAGCAGCTTTAAGCTGGTGCTGAACATGCTGGATTAATGCCCAGCCTGTGGAAGACTCTGACATTCCTGATGGAGGTGCCTCTGAACACCTTATCTGAGCATCTTGCTTGAAGCAGGAACTGGCTGTGTGATTCATCCCCCTCCCTGTGACTCACCCACCAGTTAATCCCACCCAGCCTTACAGCAGAGCCGACACCTGGCTCCCAGAGAGCCAAGAACTGGGCACTTCCATGGCATGAGCCATCCCACCTTTGTGGACATCACATGGCTCCTGTGTAGGTGGCACCTACATCCCGAAACAGAACCTCAGGTGATCAGGTCAGTGTCAGCACCTAAAGCTGTCAGGGTGAGCTCCACTCCCAGGAGCTCAGCACCAGCATCACCGAGTCAGTGCAACACCAGGAACAAAGCACTGCAATCATGGAACCACATCGAAGGGTTTGGTTTTGGAGGGACCTAAAAGCATGGACAGTCCAACCCCCTGCCATCGTAGGGACACCTTCCACCAGCCCAGGGTGCTCTAAGCCCCATCCAACCTGGCCTTGGACACTTCCAGGGATCCAGGGGCAGCCACAGCTTCTCTGGGCAACCTGGTCTCGTGGAAGCTGTCCCTGCCCATGGCAGGGAGTGGAACGGGATGATCTTTCAGATCCCTCCCAACCCGAACCTCTTGGGATTCGTGCCTGATTCCTCCATGCCTGCAGTGGTGGGTCAGGGCCCAGAGTGGCCTCATCTGCTCCCAGCCTGTTCTGTGACCATCATTCCTCAGCTCCTGCACTCCCTGTGCCCCCCACCTGGACCTGGAGCTGGGCTGGGGCCACCCCAGAGCCAAGGGAGGCCCCTTTTCCCACCCAGAGCCTTGGGCACCATCCCCTCCATTAGGCTGAGCATTTCATGGAAAACTGAGGATCCCAGGCCTGCACCTCCATCCTGGGCCAAGCAGGCTGGTTGTGTTTCATCCCCTTGCTGTCATTCCATACAAGATGTTCCTCCTTTTGCAGGAGATAAGGTGTTCAGGATTGTCCAGATTTCTTATGTGCATAAGAAATAAATGTATAAATAGGTTAAAAAGGTGCAGAGACAGGAAAGCTCAGAAATGGAGAAGGAGGAGGAGAGCTCCTTTGGGAATGAAGAACCAGCAATCCCTGCTCTGAAAGCTCCCAACTGGGACACTCCTCTGACAGCAACTCATTCTGAAGGATCCATGGGGACGTATTTCAAGTGGAAGAAGGAATAAGAAAGAATAATTCTGAATTCTGGCAACTTGGCTGTTTCCACATTCCCAGGGTGAATCCCAGGCTCTCGCACTGCTCAGGTTTGTTGCTCTGTGTTTCCTGCACTCCCAGCCACAAACCTGTCACTGCAGTTTTACACCATCCATTTGCTATTTCAAGACATTATTTCTTCAGCTCCAGAGCTGCAATTCCAGTTTGGGAATCTCAGTCTGGGGGTCATGGGGACCTGACTGCAGAGTAACTAACTGGGGTAATGGGTTTCTCCTACAGGTTTCTCTTTCCCTTGGGCTTCGCTTTTTTCCCTGAGGATTCCCTGGGTTTTTTCCTGGTGTTCCACTATTTACCAACTCAACACCTGCCTCCTCTGCACTCGCCTTTTCCATGACTTATCCTGCAATGAGCTCCAGAGTACAGGCTGGGACCTCGCTTCCCAAAGCCACCATTTCCCTCCAGCCACAGGTTTTACCAACATTCCCCAAATAACCTGCCCAGCATTCCAAGGAGAACTCCTCATGGCACACCCTGGCCAAGGCTGGTGCACACCCTCCTCCTCCTCCATCCCACCTCAGCCACATTTCCAAAGGGAAGGTTTCCAGCCGAAGCCAGGGGTCTATGTGCCATCCCCATGGCACCAGGGCACAGGCTGCCCTAAGAGGTGGCACTGCTCCCTTTATTGAAGGCTTCCAGGGGAGCACAGCACAGAGGGATGGGGGAGCCTGGCCAGCAGTCGGGAAGGAGGTGGGATGGGAAAGAGAATGCTGTCACCTCCTCCTGACCTCACCTGGATCCTTAATCTCCACCTCAGGGGTAGAACCCAGTGAACCCAACCCTCCAGAATTCCTAACTACACCCAGGACACATGAGAGCTGCAGCTGGGATTCTTCTTCATCCCACCAGACTCTTCCTGGGGTTAGTACAGGCTCAGTGAGGAGAGTCAATTCATTAGTGCTCCGTGGCAGAAAGGTGGAAAATTGGTGGATGTATTTTAGTCCAGAAGAAGGCCAGAGGGCAGATGAAACAACTGAAAATATAACTGAAGAGAACCAAACCAGGGTATTTCCAGAGGGACTGATCCTCCGAGGACAGCGAGGAGCGGTCGCTGAACCGGCGCCCGAAAAGCCAGGCTGCGTCTGGGGGGCAGCCAGGGGGAACAGGAGAGAGAGACATGGGATTTACTGGAAGAAGCACCATGGGGCATCAGCAGCGTGTCTGGGCAGGAGAAACTCTGCACTGCTCTCCTGAAGGCAGGGCTGCTACACAGAGAAAGGAAAATCCTACAGGGAAAGGCTCCCTTGCTCAGGAATTTGGGTGCCCAGTGCTTGTTGTCACCCACAGGGAGGTGGGCAAGAGAGTGGGCAGGTGGATGGGCAGAGAGGGAGAAGGGAGGTGGGCAGGGTCACTGCCCCGCTTTGGGAGGGTGAAACTGCAAGTGCTCCCTGGAAATGTGTCACTCAAGGAGTCTCAGGCACAGAGCAGCTGAGACTGAAATTGGGGCTGCAGGCTCAGCCTGGCCCAGCTCATGGAGCTCATGCCCTCAGGAGCTGCTCAGGTGTCCCTTGGCACTGTTCCCAAACATCCCTGCCACCAGTGCCCAGCTTGGGCCTGTGCCAGGGCTCTATCAGAGCTGTCTGGTTTGGATTCTGATGGGATAACACCACAGACCAGGAACTCACCATTCCCTAAGGCTTTGACATCCCCAAGGACATCTGATCCCACCAAGCACCGGCTCCAATCCCCACATCTGCTGAGCCCCAGGAACACACAGGTACCTCTGGTCCTCCTGCCCTCACCCAAATCCCCCATGCTCTGCCTTCCTCCCTCATTGTCCCGAGTCCCAGTTCAGCACCTGCCTCCAGACCTTCCCAGCACCAAACTCAGGCATGAGGGGGATGTGGCCATGGCACACAAATAGGCAACCTTGAGATTCCTCTGCTCCTCTCTCCACCTTCTACTCACCCAAACTGCCCTGGCATTAAGTCCTGGCACAGGCTGGGCAGAGAAGCTGTGGCTGCCCCATTCCTGGAAGTGCCCAAGGCCACGTTGGATGGGGCTTGGAGCACCTTGACCTAGTGGAAGGTCCCTGCCCATGGCAAGGGTGGGACTAGATGGGCTTTAAGATCCCTTTCAACACAAACCATCTGTGATTCCATGATTCTATGGAAGTGACAAAGAGGGACAGGATGTCCCCCTTGATGAGCACAAGAGGTGGGAACTGGGGGTTCAGCCTCTGCTCCAGGAAATGTTTGGCAGGTCCCTGAGGATGGCAGGCTGCTGCTCCTACCTGAAATGGTGCAGGATACAGGTCCAGCTGTGCCTGAGGAGGGGGTGGCCTTGAGTCCTTTAAATACCCCCAAAAATGCTCAGGTCAATGGGACATGGGGACAACCCCTGTTCCTGCCTCACTGCCCTGTCAGCCCATGCCTTTGGGTGGGTTTTTTTGGTAAATGTTTAAATTCAGTGAGTTGACCAGAACAGCACAGAAAGGGTGAATCAATGATTAATAATCTATAAATTACCAGTTCTCCTGGAATTAAAAGGCTCTGAACAACCCCAGCAGTGGGGTCTGACCTGAGTGAGTGTTCCTGACCCTGAATGACCAACTTTGGTCTTTGGGGATTTAAAACCCAGCTGTTTTAAATGCTGGTTAATGATTCCAAATAGATGTGACTACTGATCCAGGTCTGCCCTGCGTCACAGCCCCCAGCAGACACAGCCCCCCAACTCACAGAGACCACCCAGCTCACAGAGACCACCCAGACCCCAGACACAGCCCCCCAGCTCCCAGAGACTACCCAGACCCCAGACACAGCCCCCCAACTCACAGGGACCACCCAGGCCCCAGACACAGCCCCCCAGCCCACAGAGACACCCAGACCCCAGCCCCAGTCCCCCCAGCCCACAGGGCCCCCCCAGCCCAGCCCGTACATTGGATGGACATGGGAGACACGATCTCCTCGTCCAGGTCGTCCACGTCGTCGGTCATGATGAAGTGGGAGGGGTTGGGCCGGGGGGTGCCCACCCAGCCGGGGTCGATGTTGAGGGCCGAGGCCAGGCTGTGGATGCCGGGGTTGTTGACAATCTGGAAGCCGCAGAGCAGCTCGATCTGCTGCCAGCGGTGCAGCCGCTCCCGCAGCGCCGCCGTCACCTCGCTCAGCGCCTGCCTGCGGGCACAGGGACAGGGGAATCAGGGGAGACACCCCTCAAAGCAGCCCAAAGCAAGGAGTCTGAAGCCAGGGACACACAGAGGAAGGGTGGGGAATGAGGGGAAACAGCCCTTAAACCAGCCCAAGTAAGAGAGAGTCCAGTGGTCCAACTTTTATCCTAAAACCTGAGATGCTTTTCATTCCACTTTCAGGATTGAGGGAATTAAAAAACACAGCGCCCACTGAAATATCCTGGGATAATGACAAGGCAGAATGGTTTCCCACTGCCAGAGGCAGGGTTAGATGGGATATTGGGAAGGAATCCTTGGCTGGGGGGGTGGGCAGGCCCTGGCACAGGTTCCCAGAGAAGCTGTGGCTGTCCCTGGATCCCTGGAAGTGTCCAAGGCCAGCTTGGAGCACCCTGGGCTGGTGGAAGGTGTCCCTGCCCATGGCAGGGGGTGGGACTGGGTGGGTTTTAAGGTCCCTCCCAACACAAACCATTCCACAATTCCATGATAATGCCTTAAGCATCCTGCAGCCTCCCAAGACCTCCCTGGACTTTTAATTGCCCCACATAACTGTGATCCCTTGTTTCTCACAGGTAAAATTAAAAGATTATTGATGCAAAGGAACAAGTCCAATCCCAGGCCACCTAAGTCAAGAGAAGCTCAGCCAAAGGAGCCAAGAGCCCCTGCACAGGTGACAAGGAGCCTGCAGCCCCTGACACAGGAGGGATGGCAGAGGGAGGCAGGGACAAGGGAAGTGTCACCAGACACTCACTTTGCAGTTAAGATCTTATGATCGACATCGTCCAGGGAGGAGCTGTGAGCAACGTGGAACGTTCCAAACAGTGTGTTCCGCTTCTTTTTGATCTTTTCAGCCTGGAATATCAACAGAGAAGGGTCACAGGGTAAGGATGACCTGCTGTCTCCTCCAGGACACGAACATCCTGGATGAGCTGGGACAGGAATAGTCCCTGCAGCTGCCTGCACACGTGAGAACAGTGGGAATGGTGGTGGCACTGAGGGATGTCATTCTCCTGGTACAGGGGTGAGGAATTCACCAGCAGCGAGCACCAGCTTGGAGGTTTATGCTCCCTTCTGCCAGCTTCCCAAAAATCAGAGGGAACTGAACTGAAATGGGAATTTTGAAGGCAGGGCTAGAGTTCCCATCCCTGGAGGGATTTGACAGCCATGTGGATGCAGCACTTGGGGACACAGGTTAGTGGTGGCCTTGGCAGTGCTGGGGGAATGGGTACACTCGAAGGTCTCTGAGGGCTTTCCCAAACCAAACCATTCCATGATTTCATAAACCAAGTACCTCACTCAGTGAAGGGTCCTCTGAAAGCCTTGGCTTGTCTTTTCCATGAGTAACCACCAAACACACCCCAGTGATGCCCGGGGGGGTGTTGGGTTGGGGAATATTTTTGATTTCAGGTTGTGTTTGTAAAAAATTAGTCTCCACCCATAGGTCTTCAGTTCCCAGCTCCAGGGGCATTAACTTGGGACTTAGGGAAGCCAAAGATATGGATGTGAGAACTGACACAGCCAAAGGAAACCTGTTGAAATGCTAAAATGTTCCCAATAAAAGCAGATTAAGGCAAACAGATTTCCCCCCTGCCAGCCCTGCAGGCTGTGTACAGCCACGGAGACAAGGATGTGTTCCAACAGCCTCCCTGAGCTCATCCCGTGGAGCTGGCACACAAAATCCAGGGGACTGGGAATGCAGCAGTGATTCATGCTGTGGATGGGCAGCCACATGCTGGGATTTCACTGCCTGTGCATGTCCATCACCTGGAGCAGGGATTATGCTGAAGAGGTTCAAAGCCTCCTGCTCACTGATTACGCAGGGCAGCAATCCCTGTCCCACACCTTCCCAGGGCTCCAGTGACACCCAGGTCAGGCCCCATCATCACCCTCATCCTCAGTCCCTGTCACATCCCAGTGAAGGTTTGTGCTGCACTTTTAAAAAATGCCAGTTTAGACCATGGAAAGAGAAAGTGCCTTTGAGCTGAAGGAGGGCAGGGATAGATGGGACACTGGGAAGCAATCCTTCCCTGTGAGGGTGGGCACAGGGTGCCCAGAGAAGCTGTGGCTGCCCCTGGATCCCTTGAAGTGTCCAAGGCCAAGTTGGACAGGGCTTGGAGCAACCTGGACTAGTGGAAAGTGTCCCTGCCCATGGAAGGGGTGGGACTGGACGAGCTTTAAGGTCCCTCCCAATCCAAATCATTGTGGGATTCTGTGATTCCATGAAACAAAGAAGGTGCAGGGAAACCATCTGTGCAGGTTCCACTCCCCAGACCCTCCCTGCGGACCCAGGACAAGGATGGTGAAGCTCTCACCCCTTCCTTGGCCACCAGCAGCTGCTTCTCTGCATTCTGCTTCTTGATGTTGTAGTACTGGACCTCCACCTCGTGGGTCAGCTGGAGCCACTTCTGCAGGGCCTCGGGGGCAGCCCAGCTGCAGTGGGACTCCAGCTCCTTCTCGGCGTTCTTCAGCGCCATCCGCACCTGCAGGGAAGCACTGGCATGTGGAACAGCAGAGAGAGGGGACACGCTGCCCTCCCGCAGCTCATCCCACCCCCAGCTGCCAACCCACCGCTCCCAAGGCACCAAAAAAAAGGACCAAAGTCTCCCCACAGCTCCATCTTTGGCACGGCAGCAGCAGAAGTCCTGGGGAGGAGCGGTGGCACCCTGGACCATGGGGCCAGGAGGGAGTGGAGCGCAGCCACCCACGGACCAGGCTGCTGCTCCGAGCACCAGAACCACCTCCAGACAATGCCTTTTATCCTACAGTTGAGCTCCTTCCTCAAATTCCCAGCCAGCAGGATGCTGTGCTCCCTCTCGACCCCTCCACAGCAGCTCCTCTGACACAAACCACGGGAAAACCCTCTGGAGCTGACAGCATGAGGGACTTAAAAGAGAATTGGGCTGGAGGTGAGGATGCTCAGGGTGTTCACTGCAGCCTGTAGACACCTCTGCAGAGCCTCCTGCCTGTGTGTAAATCCCACGGATCCTCCTCCAGAGGCAGCACCATGACAGGATCCCTGTCTCGCCCAGCTCCGAGCCAAGCACAGGGAGCTCGTCAGGAGACGACTTCCAAGCTGGAGCCAGAGCAATATTTAGACACAAAACATGTGCTGCTGGTCAGGAAAGGAACAGCACGGCTGGAAGCAGCTACTCCTGGGGTCTCTCCTTCACCCCCAGCCCAGGCTCCTCCACACCCTGGCTCATTCCAGAGAAGGGAGAGGGTACAGGATTAGGAGGTGGGTGAGAAGCCAGCTGAGGACACCCAAACCTCACAGAAAAGGCTTTAGTGCTGGAGACCATCAAGAATTAACTCTTCCCTTCCCTTCCCTTCTCCACCCGGTGGAGAGGCTTTGACACACCTGAAGCCTGACACAAGCCCTGCAGGAAGTGAATAAATCCCACCCTGGAGCAATGCAAGGATGGGAACACAGTCCCAGGACAGCCCAATCCATGGACAGGACTCCTTTGCCCCCACAGCCCCCCAAGGCTTGGGAGGGGATTGGGTGCTTTCACAAGGTACAACAGGTTTCATTGCTGTCAAAACCAACCCAAAGCAGCTCCCAGAGCTCTCCCTGCTCCTGCTCATCCCAGCCCACAGACAGAGCCCTTCTCCTCTCATGGTGGGTGGATGGAAAGAAGCATTTTTGTCAAGGATTGCTCAGACTTGGATCTTCTCCCTTAATGTGTTATTTAACTCAGTCACGTCTCACCAAGCTCAGCATGGCTGTGTTTTTCTAAGGAGCCAAAAGCTCCAGGTTACAGGTGGACCCTCTGAAATTCTGTATTTTATCCTGAAGGAACATCCATCCAGGAGCAGTGCAGAGGCTCAAGAGGTCAAACACTTTATCACGTCTGTGGGATTTAGGCTTGTTGAGTATAAAATTGCCTAAATGAGTCCAAGAGTTCCAAATTCAAACTGGCAGATCCCAGTTTCTTCCTGGATTTTCCCCAAGTGCTGCTCCACCACAGAGGAACTGTGACCACCATCTACAACCATCTGGAATTTGGGGATATGAAGAATATGTGGGCAGGAAATTTGGCACTGGGTGTTGGGGAACAGGAGTGCTCAAAACACAGAAACAATGTTTTTAGGGAGTGGTGGGAAGGGGAAGTGGTGTGGAACAACAGACAGGGACCAGTGGTTGAGATGAGTGTCCACAACTCAAACCCTACTGGTTCTGAAGAGAATCAGTGCAAACAGGAGTAATTTAGTGTGTATCCATTCTCCTGGGAAGATCTCTAAGATCCCCTTTGGATCACTGACCCTCTGTCTGTGGCCAGGCTGGGAGAGCTGGGGGTGTTCACCTGGAGAAGGGAAGGCTCTGAGGAGACCTGAAAGCCCCTTTCAGTGCCTAAAGGAGCTCCAGGAGAGCTGGAGAGGGACTGGGGACAAGGCATGGAGGGACAGGACACAGGGAATGGCTTCCCACTGCCAGA
>JAWWEE010000001.1:118227180-118239264 GCA_035221455.1 Xenops minutus
GATAGATAGATAGATAGATGATAGATAGATAGATAGATAGATAGATAGATAGATAGATAGATAGATAGATAGATAGACACACATAGAATCATAGAATCATTCACAATGGAAAATACATCTACAGAAGAAGATCATACAGAGAGAAGAAGAAAAGAATGAAAAAAAAAATGAAAGTGATAACATGAAAGTATAAAAATGAAAAAAGAAAGGACAAAATCACCCCTAATAATTAGCCACAGTGTTCTGGGGGATGGCACAGCAGTTCCCTTCCCGACCACTCCCAGGAGCAGGTAAAGCCAGAAACTGAGCTTGGGATTATCTGATGGCCATGATTTTGTTCTGAGTGTTTCTTCCAGGGTTTCAAATGTCCTGGTGACACCAAACCAGGCGTTTCCAACCTCCAGATGGAATCACAGAATATCCAGAGCTGGAAGGGACACACAAGGATCAGCAAGTCCAGCTCCTGGCTCTGGGCAGGGCACACCCAGGAATCCAACCAAGGACACATCTTGGGCTGGGGACATCCCTGCATCTGTGGGGAGGGATCCCTTGCACCCCCCACTTCCCAGGATGTGGTGAAATCCAGGAATGATGGTTCCTGCAGAGTCTTGCCTTGGTTGCTCAAGGGATGCCCAAGAGCTTTCCCAGCATAATTGCTCTTTTCCCAAGATTTCCCTCGAATTAATTAGTTGATCTGTATTTTCACCTCGCCATTCTTTCTCCCAGAAAGCTCTCCTCGTGTCCACCAGGAGGAAAATGCCAGGCTGGTGCTGGAGCTTCCAGTCTTTCCCCACGTGGGGGTGCCATGTGGATGGGAATCACACGGTCCCTACAGCCATGGAAAAGGGATGTTGATTTTGCCTTTTAAGAAAAAAGAGAAAGAAAATACATGGATTGGGGGAAAAGGGTTAAAAAAGCATCATTTCAAAAAGCGAGGAATTACATGGATGGGGAAAAAAAAAGATTCCCAGAACACGATGAGTTTTTCCAAATCCAGATATTTTCTTGCTGCTTGCATTCTTTGGCATCCCCCGTGGGAAGGAAAAATCCCTCTTTGGAGCTTGGGGCAGATTGAGGAAACCTGGAGGCAGCAACCCAGGAGCCCAGGGGATGGAATCAGCCTCTCCCAGGTTAAACTGGGGCGGAACGACCCATCCTGCAACCGAGAGGGCTGTGGGGGACAGAGGTCCAGCCCTGCCACGTCCTGCCTGAGCCTGTTCCACCACATTTTGGTGCAGGCTGGTCCACCCCACTAGGCTTTGTTCCCCTTGCTCTGCCGTCCTGGCCTCTTCCCATACCTCACTGACAATGTTTATTATACCTGGAGGGGTGACACTGGGATTAATTTCCATGAGAACACGCCGAAAGTGTAAATATCTCAGAGCAGGTTGGCTTGGCAGGTTCGTGGGGTTTGTTTTCCTCCAAGGGCTGGCAGCTTTCCTGCTCTCCTTTCTGGTTGCACGTCACCAGATGTGACCATGAGTGTCACTGGAGGCAGGAGGCGCCTGCACATCTGGAGCAGGGCTCGCTCCCTGCCCTTTGTCCCATCCTGGGCTGGCATCACCACTTTGCCAGGCTATGCAGGTGCTTCTTGGGGCTCTCAAGTGGCTGTGACCTCTCTGCTGGTGTCAATCAGGTAAGTCCCAGCTCAGCCTCCTCCTCACACCGGTGTTATCTCCCATCCTGGGAGCTGGGAGGTGAAGAGAGGAGCTGTCCAGTGATGGGTGGGAGAGAATCCGTGGGCTGGTATAGAGTGGGACCCATAAAAGAGCCCCGTGGGGTCCCAGCAGACACTCATGGGTTGGGTATTGACATGGAGCAGTTCTGCAGGAGGAGGAAGGAGGGCTCTGATGCTCCTGGGGTACAGCAGGCACGGGAAGAGTCTCCAACAACACCCCTGAGGTCTGGGAGTGTTTTGACAGCTGTCCAGATGGGCTCCAGCTGTGGATCCCATCACCCCTGGCATGTGGGCACCCTGGGATGGGTGCAGTGCCTCTGCCAGGAGCCCACATTGCCATGTCCTTGCTAATGCAGGGGGACAAGGCTGAGGGGACACTCACTGACCTGGACCTATGAGAACTTCCCCACACCTGGGGGTTTCCCACATCTGCCTTGGAAGCGCAGGGTGTTGGCAGACTCACAAACTCCTACTCTGGACCCGCATCTGATCCCAAAGCAGCGTTTTCCCTGCTTTGCTGGGCACAGTCTCAGCATCCCCAGCCCTCCTGCTGCAGGGGCAGGTCAGGATGGGTCCATCCCCCTAGCCCAAGGTGTGCATTCCTGCCCCAAATGCCCATAAATCCCGCAGCCTGGCGTGAGTCACGGCTGCTCCCCCATCCCTGGTTAACCTGTAACTGCAAACTGGCCGGGGCACATTTCTGCTGTCACACAATTATCTGTTCCCTGCCAGCCCCATCCCTGCCTGCCCAGCCTATGGCTCTTTGCATCTACCTTGGGATGGGACCACGGGAAAGGCAGAGAGTGGGGAGGGCTGAGCGTCTTGGAAGGGTGTCCTGGATCCTTCCATTTTATTCCCAGAAGGTCTCCTTGGGGTCTTTTCAACAACCCGGAGAAGAGAAGGCTCCAGGGAGACCTGAGAGCCCCTTGCAGTGCCTAAAGGGGCTGCAGGAGAGCTGGAGAGGGACTTTGACAAACTTATTGGATTATTTCAAACACTCAGAAATGAGCAGATTCATGAAATGGGATTTTCTGGAGTTTTTTTTCATAGAATCACATATCAGCATCTCCCGAGTTGGAAAGGACCCACAAGGATCATCCAGTCCAATGCCTGGACCCACAGAGGACACCCCAACAACCCCACCATGTCCCTGAGAACATTGTCCAAACTCTCCTTGAGCTCTGTTTTCTGTGGTTTTCTATCTGCAGAAACTGCAACTCCTGAAATGATTTTTCAGACCTTCCCATCCCTCCCACATCCCTGGATCTGTGCCCACCCCCCTCCCCAGCACCAGCTCCCGGCTGTGCCGGCGCCAAGGGCCAGATGGGCTGTGTGCCGGCAGAGCTCCCTGTGCTCCCGATTTTAACAGCTTTCCTCAGCCTTCAACTCCATTAAAATACAGAAAACTCCTGTCTCCAAGGCCCCTTCCTGCCCAGGGACCCCGGGCACTGGGATCAGGGGCTGAGAGGAGACAGACACCAATGGAGCAGCAGCACAAACCTTATTTCCTCAGGGAAGCAGGATCAGAGCACCTGAGAGCCACTGGGAACCTACATCCCAAAGAGCCAGAGCTGCCTTTGGAGTGAGCACGGAGGGCAGAAATAGATCCCTATTTAGAAGACTTCCCCATGAGGGAAAGTTCTTTCATTTATAATTGAGGCCACTGATGTCATCTGAAACTTCAATGAAAACTCACTTCCCAAAAGGAAAACAGTAATGATGATTTATGGACAATGTGAAGTTGTGGGACAAAATTCCACCTATACTTTGGATATTTTAAAACCACAGTTGTCTGTGTCTCCATTTCTGCCCAGTCAGGGCTTTCAAACAAAACATTCCCGTAACTAAACCCCAAGGAGAAGGGGAGAAAATAATAAATGAAAATACAAAGTTCTCAACCAAACCAGGACAATGCCCATCCCTGGAAGTGTCCCAGGCCAGGTTGAACAGGGCTTGGAGCAACCTGGGCTGATAGAAAGTGCCCCTGCCCATGGCAGGGGGTGGCACTGGATGAGCTTTAAGGTCCCTTCCAACTCAAACCATCCTGGGATTCCATGAACCCCATAAAAGGTTTAAATTTGAGCCTCCTGCATTCTTCCCAATAATCCCACGGCAGCTGTCCCGCTGCACAGCCATGGAGTTAAACCTGATTACAGGGTCCATGTGGGGCCAGAGGGGTAACCTTGACGGAGAGAACCCAACAGGAGCCGGCTCAGGGAGGCACATTCCTGAAATACCTGATTCAGTGGCTTCAGAGCCTATTGGAAGGTGAATTTAATGCAACTTTAATAAAAGCTTCAAGCTTAGCAGAAGTAAAACAGCAACTGCATGTACAGAATCACAGGGACATGGAACCACTGAGGTTGGAAAAGACTTCTAGAACCTTTGAGTCTGACTGTGAACCCAACAAGGCCAAGTGCAAAGTGCTGTCCCTGGCTCAGGACATCAATTCTGGAGGCTTTTAGAAAAATCCATTCAATTGCTCATGCCATGGCAGTGTCTGTGTGCCAAGGCTGAGTCTCAACGAACCAAAATAAACTTCTACAGCAACCAGACTTGATGAAAAAATCACACTTTTATCTCTTTCTTCAGCCTCCCCACAACCAACAGCAGGACCAGGAAAATGTTTTTTCCATTAACTAACAGAGACACCACCATGTCCTTCATATCTTAAGGTGAACCACCACCTTCTGCTGGGAAGCAGAATTTCCAAAAAACTATTCTGACACAATTCCTGTCCCCAAGAGCTTGGAGAATGACCCTGAAGATGATGGAAGCAGTGGCTGACTCCAGGGCAGTGCTCAGGCACCTTCCCGTGGGGTGCTCAGGAAGGGCCCAGCAATGAATCCCACTGGGATGAGCAGAGGGAGCTGGCACATGCCAGTGCCAGGGAGTCCATGTCTCTGGAAGCAGAGGGCAAAGAACGAAGAGGTGGCAACTGGGACAGGCAGGGGGAAACTAAGGGGAGAGCACTGGGAACACCCAGGGAAGGGACACTGCCAGGAGTCCCAGCAGGGACACCCCAAACCTGCAACACCATCCCACAGCTCTGCTTCCAGTGGGGAGGGAGGGACAATGCACATATGGAATCACTGAGGGGGGAAAACCCCCAGTCCACGAGTCCAGCCATTCCCCAGCACTGCCAAGGCCACCACTGACCATGTCTCCAAGCACCACTTCCACACAGATGTTAAACCCCACCAGGGATGTGACTCCACCACTGTCCTGAGCAGCTGTGCCAGGGCTGGGCAGCCCTTTCCAGGAAAGAATTTTCTCAATATCCAACCTGACCCTCCCCTGGAACAGCTTGAGGCTGTTTCCTCTTGTCCTGTCCCGTGTTCCCTGGGAGCAGAGCCCGACCCACTCCCTCCAGCTTCACCCTCCACTCCCCCCTCCTGTCAGGGACTTGCAGAGCCAGAAGGTCCCCCCTGAGCCTCCTTTTCCTCAGGCTGAGCCCCCCCAGCTCCCTCAGCCCCTCCTGCTGCTCCAGCCCCTTCCCCAGCCCCGTTGCTCTCCTAAAAGCAGAGGAGCTGCTGGAGCAGGATTGGCACTGCCAGGGCTCAGCACCACCTGGATCCAGCCCGGAGGGGTTGGAAGAGCAGCTGTACTGGCACCAGGGCAGCAATTCTGGAGCCTTTGAGGAAAATCCATTTAATTGCTCAGCCCATGGCAGTGTCTGTGCCAAAGCTCTGAGCAGACATTCCAGGGAGTGTTTGTACCAGGAGCTCAACTATTCATCGAGAGTGAGGGCAAGACTTGCTCAGAGAGACATAAAATTGCCAGCTGTGCCCAACCCTAAGAACATGAGGCTTACTCCTAATTTAGTGCCAGGGGAGCAGCACACACAGTGGACTCCAAAGCTGCCCCAGGAGCTGGTGGGAGAGGCTGAGCTGCAGCTCCAGCAGACCAGGGAACTGCCTCCAGGGAAAACACCTCACCTGAGGAACTGCAGCTGGAAGTTTTTCACTTGTTTCCATTCCTCCATCAAGTGGTATTGAGGCAGAAGGAATGGCACTGCAGCCCAGGAACAGCCGCCCAACTCCAGCAGCTCCTGCCACATGGGGCTGTGCTGTGTTCCCAGGGAATGTCACCACTCCCAAGGGCCATCAGGATGGCTGGATTGGCCCAACAAACTGAGCTGGAAGTTTGGTGGGAGATTTCACCCCTGTGAGGGTAAATTCTTTATGTGAGGAACTCTCTTCCAGTGCCCAAAGGGGCTCCAGGAGAGCTGAAGAGGGACTTTGGGCAAGGGCCTAGAGGAACAGGACAAGGGAATGGCTCCTCACTGCCAGAGGGATGGGATGGGATATTGGGAAGGAATTCTTCCTTGGGAGGGTGGTGAGGCCCTGGCACAGGTTGCCCACAGAAGCTGTGGATGCCCCAACCCTGGAAGTGTCCAAGGCCAGGTTGGATGGGCTTAGGGTAACCTGGGCTAGTGGAAGGTGCCTCTGCCTGTGGCAGGGGGCAAGACTGGATGGGCTTTAAGGTCCCTCCCAACCCAAACCAGGCTGAGATTCTGTGACCTGGGACTGCAAACTGCCTGTGAGTGGCAGCAGATCCCTTCCTCCGTGTGCTTTCTTTCAGTTCCAACACTTTCCAGTTTAGATGCCAGTTTTCCTTGGAAGACAGAATTCCTCACCTCGAACAGAGTCCTGTGAATGAGCCCCCACTGCAACTGAGGCAACACTACAAACAAACAGCTTTCCCTTTTCCAGCAGGCTCCTCTTTCCATTGGTGCTCACATAAACAAAGAAAAACAACTTCATTTCTCTGCAATGAAGTTCTCAGCTAAACAACAAAAAGCTGCTCCTTTTGCAGCAGCGAGCACATGGACTGGAACTGTTTGAGCTGAGTGGTGGAAGAACGCAGTAAACATGGAATCATGGAACAGTTTGGGTGGGAAAGGACCTCAAAGATCATGGACAGGGACACCTTCCACTAGACTGGGTTGCTCAGAGCCCCATTCAGCCTGGCCTAACATGGTAATGTGAAGGAGGCAGCAGCCAGTGTGTTTGCTCCCAGTGACATGCAGGCTTTATCAGAATTCAGAGCTGTTTCCCAACCCCAACACTGAAAAGGGAATTAAATAATAACAATCATGTAAACCAACATCCTTGTCTTTCTGTATTGGAATAAATGGATAATACCTTGTGTGTAGAAGATCATGGAATCACAGCAGGTTCCAGTTGGGAGAGACCTCAAAGCCCACCCAGTGCCACCCCTGCCATGGGCAGGGACACCTTCCACCAGCCCATGGTGCTCCAAGCCCCGTCCAACCTGGCCTGGGACACTGCCAGGGATCCAGGGGCAGCCACAGCTTCTCCGGGCAACAGCAAAGTGGCTAAAAACCCCCCAGACACCAGAGATGACAGTGTTTGGATCAGCCCTCGGCTCAAGCTGGCACATGGATTCCTGTGCCACGAGGAGAGAAGCGCCAACCCCTCAGAGCTGGCACAGCCCAATTTCAGGCCCCGGCCACTCGAGCAGTGCCAGAGGAGCAGCCCCTGCCCCCAGGGGAGCCCCCAGCACTGACCTCATCGCTCTCCTCCACATCCACGTTGCCGTTGGCATCGTCGTCCATCTGCTTGTGGATGTTGCGAACGGCCTCGAAGCTCAGCTGCTCGTCCTCGTCGTGGCACAGCGGCTTGTCGATGCGGCAGAACTCTGCGGGGACACGGCAGTGAGGCACGGGCACAGCACACAGGGCAAACCAGGGCACACCAGTGAGGCACGGGCACAGCACACAGGGCACACCAGGGCACACCAGTGAGGCACTGGGACAGCACACAGGGCAAACCAGGGCAAACCAGTGCGGCATGGGGACAGCAAACCAGTGCACACCAGTGTGGCACCAGGGCAGCACACCCGTGCAAACCAGTGAGGCACTGGAACAGCACACCAGGGCAAACCAGTGCAGCACTGGGACAGCATACCAGTGCACACCCGTGCAAACCAGTGAGGCACTGGGACAGCACACCCGTGCAAACCAGTGAGGCACTGGGACGGCACACCAAGGCAAACCAGTGCAGCACTGGGACAGCACACCCATGCAAACCACTGAGGCACTGGCACAGCACACCAGGGCAAACCAGGGCAAACCAGTGCAGCACTGGGACAGCACACCTAGGCAAACCAGTGCAAACCAGTGCAGCACTGGGACAGCACACCAGTGCAAACTAGTGAGGCACCGGGACAGCACACCAGTGCAAACCAGTGGGGCACGGGGACAGCACACCAGTGCAAACCAGTGGGGCATGGGGACAGCACACCAGGGCAGACCAGTGCACACCAGTGTGGCACAGGGACACCACGCCAGGGCAAACCAGTGCAGCACTGGGACAGCACAGCAGTGTAAACCAGTGCAAACCAGTGAGGCACCGGGGCAGCACACCAGGGAGGCAGCAGGGCCCCAAGAGCACCCTGTGCACTGGGAAAGCAGCCGTGGAGCACGACAGGGATGTGGCACTGCTGGCACCCACAGCAGGCCCTGTGCAGCGCCCACAGCTCTACAGGCCCCTGCCAGCAAAGGGCAGGGCAAGGCTGCTCCTCTCCACACCAGTCCCTCCAGCATTCCCACCACCCCGTGGCTCCTGGGGCAGCTCTCCCAGCAGGGTCTGGCTCCTGCCCGCAGGGGAAGAGCTTCTTGAGCTCCATTTCTCACTTGGAAGTTGTTAGTGTTGGCACCAGATCCAGCTGGGAACGCTCCGGGAGGAAGAGTTGTATGTTTATAAAACACGTCAATTAAAACAGTTCCCTCCTTCCTGATTATGGAATGGGCTTCTCTGGCTGGTTTGCACATATTTGTCTAGTTTTCAAGACTAACAATCTAAATTTTGCTGCAGTCCCGAGCCCATGTCAGCACCAAACATGGCTGATCCAGCCCTTCTGTGGCTCTGCTGGGTGGCAACGGGTGCCCTACGTTGGAGGGAACGGATGGGGCATCCAGAGGAGGCCACAGAGATGCTCCAAGGCCTGGAGCCCCTCAGGCTGGGAGAGCTGGGGGGGCTCAGCTGGAGAAGAGAAGGCTCCAGGGACAACTGAGAGCCCCTTCCAGTGCCTAAAGGGGTTCCAGGAGAACTGGAGAGGGACTGGGGATGGAGGGACAGGACACAGGGAATGGCTTCTCATGGACAAGATGACCTGGACAATGATGGAGCCCTCCTGTAGAGGCAGGGCTGGTGTCCTGCTGCTTCCTGAACCTCAGGAACATTATTCCACACCATCTGTGTGGCTGGGGAGTCCAGAACTAGTGACCAAACCAGTGAGTGCACTGGGAAGGCTCTCCCTCTCCCAGACTGGCAGGGCTGTCCTCTCCCCACAGCACTCCTGGCCAGCCACTGGTGGCAATAAGGGACATCTGGACTCGTGGAGCCTGTGCTGGACATGGGAAAAACTAGGCTGCCCTGAGACTGATCTGAACAGACCTGGGTTTCCTCTCCCACCCTCCAAGTTTTCTCCACAGTCACTGTAGGACGAGCTCAGGACTTCGGGCTGGGCCTCTCTGCACTGATTCCTCCCCGTCATCCCCAGGGCAGCGAGCAGGAACACAGCACGGTCATTGTATTTATGCTGCCTTTGGAAAGGACTCCAGAAGGAAAAATGAAGCCAGGCTAAAAGATATCTCCCAAAATATTACAAGATTATCTTGTTCCGAGCCTGTGCTTATTATTACAGCGAAGAACATGGCAGCATTGTGGCAAAGTTCAGATTATGGGAAGGGAAGGTCGTGTTACTATAAAACAAAGTGAGTTTGTTCAGATTAACACTCTCTTGAACACAGAACTCCTGAGCCTTGAACTCTGTGTGCCCAAGGGGTTCATCCAGCGTTCAGGGAACAAGATCTGAAGGGATGAAGGGTTGAGGGGATCCAGAATTGAGGGGATCTGGCCCAGGATTTCTTGCCAGCACAAGGACAACCCTTGGGTATTTGAAGCACAAATGCCAGGACTGAAGACTGACTAAAGCAGCAGAAAGACCAATAAAACAATGAGTGCAAGGGCTGCCAGGTGCTGATAACAAAGTACACCATCAACGGTGATCAACACAAAAATAGAGAGGAATTTGGTGCTGTCATCAAGGCAAGAAAGCGCTTGAATATACATCAGGAGTGATTTAATCAGCAGAAGACCCTGTACTGATAACAGAATGGTCCTGAGGCTTCGGCAGCCGGGATGGGCCATTCCCTTCCCTGTTATCTCCACGGGCTGCAGCCCCAAAATACCCAAAATGCAGGAACCAAGACCAGGGCCAGCCTCCTTCCCTAGACTGACGGAAGATTAAGCCTAAAGATCATACTGCAAAATCACCCAGTGGTTGGGTGGGAAGGGACCTTAAAGCCCATCCAGTGTCCCCCCCTGCCATGGGCAGGGACACCTTCCACTAGCCCAGGTTGCTCTAAATCCTGTCCAATCTGGCCTGGAACATTAATGCCAGGTCATTCTGACACACCCTATGGCACCTTCAGCGAGCAAAAGCCTCAAAATGAGTCTGAAATTGGCTTTGTTTAAGCAATTCTTCCCCCAGAAGTCCCAGCCCTGGTTTTTGCTACAGCAGCTTCCACAAGAGACACTTGCAGGGCTGTGACTCCTGGAGTGCCTGGGAACTGAGACCATCACCTTCCCTCCCACCCACCTCTGAGCCAGCAGGAGCCTTTTGTCTCCATCGCGCCCTTTGGTGCCTCCAGGCTCCCTTTTATCTCCCCTCTATCACTCCCAATGGGCAGAACAAAGGGGCTCCTGTCCCTCCCAGTAACCCGGGCTCATCATCACAGGCCAGCTTTAAATCCCTTCTCCCAGCTCTACATCCCCCCTCCCCGGCCACTGTTCCCCACTCACACCCCCCCACCAAAGCCCCTTCGCAATGTCCTTTGATCAGCCTGCTCGGGGGTCCTGCTGCCACCCCAAAGGTGCCACCACCCACATCACCAACACACAGTTTAAGTGCTACAGTAGAGGAAGAGCTGGAATTTCATAGAATCACAGAATCACTGAGGTTGGAAAAGCCCTCAGCCATCACCCAGTGCAACCATTCCCCAGCACTGCCACTGCCAATATTAACCCACATCCATAGGGCTTCTAAACCCTCCAGGGACGGGGACTCCCCCTCTGCCCAGGGCAGCTGTGCCAGGGCTGGACTGCCCTGTCCCATGAGGTTTTCTCAATATCCAAGCCAAACCTCCCCCAGTGCAACTTGGAGGCATTTTCATCTCTGCTGGAAGGCGGCTTGGGTTGGGTTTGGTGTCTGAGCAGTTTGCAGAGATGTCTCTTTGGTCTCTGAGCAGCTTACAGAGATGTCCCTTATGGTGGCCCCAGTGGCAGGAGTTGCCCAGAGAAGCCGTGGAGGCTCCAACCACTGGGACAGCCAAAACCCAACAGGACACGGCCCTGGAGCAGCAGCTCTGCCCGAGCAGGGCTGGAGGGGAGCACCTGCACACCAAAGCATTTCCTTCCAGATTTTGCCTTTCTCGTGGGAGATTCTCTCTAATGTTTAATTTCAGGGTCCCTCCGTTTGCTCCCGAGAGGCCCCAGGACCTGCAGGAACCCCCCGCAGCCCCCAGCTCTGCAGCAAACAGCAGCTTCATTATTAGGGCTGTCATTTACAGAACTGCCTTTTATAAACACCGGGCCGGCAGCCAAGGCACAAAGCCCTATATTTGGGGAAAAAGAAGTGTTTACATATTTCACCCGTGTAAACACGGGCTCAGCTGAACTTCCGAGCTCAGGGCTCCTCCCCTCGAACTCTGCCCTTCAGTTCAGGACAACTTCAGGAATTCAACCAGGGCATTGCAGTGTTTTGTAAGGGATGGATCCAGAGACTTCCATCCCTCTGGAGGGGCTAGGAAAAGGAAAGGGAGCACCGGTCTCCTGCAGGGCTGCAGAGCAAAGCACAGTGAGGCAAAGAGGGCACAGGAACAATCCTGGGCTTCCAGCTCTAACTCCCAACCAGCAGGGCCTGACAGACCATCCAGCCATTCCCGCTGGCAGGACAGTGGTCAGAGGGGCTTTATCCTCCAGGCTGACACTGTGTCCCTGGAAATTGGTCACTACAAGGAACTGGCAGCCCATACTCCAGGTTTAAGGAGTCACACTCGACCACAAATGGATGGGAAGTTCACAAATAAAGACTTTAAAAAAAAGTAAAAAAGGTGGATTTATCAAACAGGATTGGGGTTTTAGCATGTGCCCATTTCCCTAATCCCTGTGCCCTGGTTTCCTTGGGCAGTCCCACTCCTTCCCTGGAAGGTGCAGACAGGGCACCAAGCCTTGCTCTGGAAGGCAGCAACATGTGACTCTTGGCTTCCCAGTGCCAGAGGGCAGGGTTAAATGGGACACTGGGAAGGAATTGGTGGCTGGGAGGGTGGGCAGGCCCTGGCACAGGGTGGGCAGAGAAGCTGTGGCTGCCCCTGG
>JAWWEE010000001.1:118270591-118283343 GCA_035221455.1 Xenops minutus
CCAGGCCAGGTTGGACGGGGCTTGGAGCAGCCTGGGCTGGTGGAAGGTGTCCCTGCCCATGGCAGGGGTGGCACTGGGTGGGATTTGGGGTCCCTCCCAACCCAAACCAGCCTGGGATTCTGTGAGCTGCCCATGGAAATTGTGGCATGGGATGGGTCACAGAAATCCACCCCAGACACGTCAGTCCTGCAGCTTGTACATGATCCACTTCAGATGTTTCCCACCTCATGAATCTTGCTGGGTTAATGACCTGAGGTCTGCGAGAAGCTGAAAGCAGTGACATTGGAGCCAATTCCAGCGTGCAGGACCCAGCTGAGCAGGCTGAGGGTGTCAGTGCCAGGGTCAGCCTGTGCAGGGCTGGAAACCCTTCGGAGTGCTCAGCTCTGACATGATGGAGCTGACACTGAGCTGGGGGGAGCCACATCCGAGCTCCCCAGGCTGCTCTTGCTGGGTGTGAAGGGGCTGCTGGTGACCTGCAGGTCCCTCTGAGAGCTGGTGGAACATTTAACAAAGGTGGTGCAGGGAAGAGAGGCCAAACCAAGGGAGTGTCCGACCCTGAGGGTGTCCAAGGGATGACTGGATGCTGCACTCAGTTCTCTGGTCCAGGGGACAGGGTGGGGTTGGTCACAGCTTGGACACGATGGTCTTGAAGATCTTTTCCAACCTCAGTGACCCTGGAATTCTCTGGGGGACCAGCTCCCAGGTCATGGGGAGGAGCCCAAACACGTGAACACTGATTTTTTTATCTCTCCTTTTGGTTGTGTTTGCCCTCCTCTTTATGACTTAGACATAATTTCTGTAGCCTGAATTGTTATTGATGTGTGGGGCCACTGCAGAGCTGCTTCACAGATCAGTGCTGCAAATACAGCACAAAAAGATAACGAAATCCCCAATATTTCTAGTGATTTAATGCATCTACTTCCTTTATTTCCTCCAAGGCTTAGAACAAGAAGTGATTTGTGCTGCAGAGCTGGAATATTTATAACTCTGGGCTGATACAAGAGGTGGTTCCTCTTCACTGGGTCTAAAGAATAGCTGTGGCACAAGAGCAGATCTGGCCTCTTTTCCTGGGTCCCTGATCCAGCAGTTGCCACCCCAGCCCAGCAGGGAAGGAACCCCCACATCCATGGGCCATGCTGCCTTCAGGTCACAGAGTCCTGGGGGGCCTCTCTTTGCTTCCCCCAAGGTGTCCTCAGCAGCCCTTCCTCCAGCCCAGAGCCCACAGTCAAGGAGAAGGAAAAAAAAATAAATCTAAATATACAGAAAATATAAAAAGAAATAATATAAATAGCCATTTTTCACACCTGTGGGCGGTTGCCAATTTAGCTGAGCAGGAACTGAGCTTTGCACACACAGGAAAGGAGGGAATTGGGTTCTTCTGAAGCTTTTGATGAACATCCCCAGCCCCAGGGCAGTGGAGATGAGGGACCATGGGAGAACTTTGCAATGCTGAGAGAAGAAATAATAAACTGGACAGTAAAATTCAGAATGGATTCATTCCCTGGGGGCAGTACTTGCTCAGGTGTGGGTTCTCCACAGCCCACAGTCCCTTCTCCCACCATGGAGCACCTCCTCCTGCCCTGACCTTCATGTTCCTCCTGCTCTTTCTCACTCTTTTTGTCCACTCCTCTCTCAGCTTGACATTTTCTGCCCTTTATAAACATGTTTTCACAAAGGCACTACAATTCCCCATCCCTGGAGTGTCCCAGGCCAGGTTGGACGGGGCTCGGAGCAGCCTGGGCTGGTGGAAGGTGTCCCTGCCATGGCAGGGGGTGGGAGTGGATGGGCTTTGAGGTCCCTCCCAACTCAAACCACTCCATGATGCCATGATTCCATGATTTTATGATGGGTCTGTTCCTGCTCTGGCTGGAACCACCTGTGTCTGGCACTGGGCAGCCCTAGAACTCCCTCCTGGCTAAAGCCCCTCCTCTGCCAAAACCTACTCCAAAGCACCTCCCCACAAATATCTCAAGCTGCTGCTTGCAAATGTGATTTTGCTGTGTGGGTAAAGAGTTAATTTGTTCCTAATTCAGGAAATGAAGCTCTTAATTGGGTTTGTGCTAGAACTTTCTGCTTCCATAAAGTGTTATTGATCTGCTCCTTCCAAAAAATTATTTTCTAAATTAGAGCCAGTGATTAAATGCAAGAAAAAGATGACACAGTGGAAAAGTTAATTGTAGAGGAGTATTTTATGCTGGCTGTCTGACTGCTCTTCAGGGGGGCACTGAGATATCCTGGGTTGTACTGGGATGCACTGGGTTGTACTGGGATGCACTGCAAGGAAAGGAGCAAGTCTCAGCTAAGTGTCAGCCCCTGATGGGCTTTGAGTGCCACACAAACCCCTCAGCTGCTGGTGGGTGCAGCCCTCTCTCGCAGCCTTGGTGCTTGTGCTCAGAGTGTCACAGAGCAGGGAAACACTGGGCAATTTTCTGAAGACACATTTTTTGCCATTTTTTCCCTCCAGCCAGTGCCCCAAATGTCCCTTCCCTCCCACTTTTGTCCTCTACCATTTTTTCAGAGAAGACAAGGAAGACCTTGCCCTGAGGAGCAGAGGCAGGAGCTGTGGGTCCCTGGGGGAGCCCTGTGGGCTTTGGGGCTGGTTAAATGCAGCTCCCCAGCCCTCTGAGCTCTGTGAGCAGCCAGGGCAGGTCCTGGTGTCCTCCCTCCCCACGTCCTCTGCTGTCACTGGGTAAGTACAGGGGGGCTGCCTGAAGGAAACAGGAATGTTTGTCCTCTGAAAGGGCAAATTCTTTGAAGGCTTGATTCAAACCAATATTTCACAGAAGTCTCTGGCAGAAACAACAAACAAAGTGTTATGGAAGTGCTGGGAGGAAATGATTTTGCTAAATATTTCTTTGGATCTCATATATCCAGGTGGGCTTGGGGTAGGGGGGCTGGAACTGGGTGATCTGTAAGGTCCCTTCAACCCCAGATCTTTGTGATGATTCTGTAATGATGAAAAGCCACCCTAAAAAAAACCCTTGATGAACAATTACAAATTTCCCTCAGTGTCTCAAGTGGTTCATGAACAGGGGGTGGCTGCCCCATCCCTGGAAGTGTCCAAGGCCAGGCTGGACAGGGCTTGGAGCAACCTGGGATACTGGAAGGTGTCCCTGCCCATGGCAGGGGGTGGGAGTGAATGAACCTGAAGGTCCCTTCCAACCCAAGCCAGTCTGGGATTCTGTGATTCTGTGAAGTGTCAGAGTCTGAGACAAATCTCAAACAGTTTGTGCTCCTCAGTTATGCAAAGAATATTAATTTCCAGCTGACTGGAAGCACACAGTCTTCCCTGGCTGGGGTGACAAAGGCTGAGCTGTGCTGCCCTGACCAGCAGCTGCTCAGCTGGCGCTTTTAACATGCACCAAAGGTACCTGCATTGGCAGAAAGGTCTGTTTGGAATATTTCCCTGGAAATCCCTGGTTCCTGCTCTGGGTCCCTGAGGCTGCCCAGGACAACCAGCAGTTTCCAGGGAGCTTAAACAGAGACCTGGAGTTTGCTCGTGAGCTTTCTAAAGGTCTCAGGCACAAGAAACGTCACTTCACCTTCAGTGCTGTGCCCAGTTCTGGCCCTCATGACAACAGAGACATTGGGGGGCTGGAGTGTGTGCAGGGAAGGGAACAGAGCTGGGAAGGGGCTGGAGCAGCAGGAGGGGCTGAGGGAGCTGAGGGGGCTGAGCCTGGAGAAAAGAAGGCACAGGGGAGACATTCTCAAAGGATAAGAGGAAACCAACTGTGCCAGGGCAGGGCCAGGGGGGACAGCAGGAGGAATTTGTGCCTGCAAAGGGTGGGTCAGGCCTTGGCAGGGGCTGCCCAGGGAGGGTTGGAGTGCCCAGCCCTGGAGGTGCCCAAGGCAGGGTGGGCTCTGGGGGCTGGCAGGGCTTTTCCAGCCTCAGTGATTCCATGGGAGAGGTGTGGAGGGCTCAGGTGTGGGTGCAGTGTTGCCCTGGGGCTGGCAGTGCTCTCTGAGGAGCAGCTCTTGCCTTGGGGGCCTCTGAGAGTTTGTCAGAGCAGCTTTTTCAGACTTTTACTGAATTTTCTTGAAATTCCCCTTCCCGTGCCTCAGGGAGTCTGTAAGGACTTGCTTGTGGGAATGGGTCAACTCTTAACACCCCACAGTGTGGTGTGGGGCTGCTGGGAGTAGTTGGAGCTTACAGAAATCGTGCTGTAGTTACTGGTTTGTGAAAGAGTCACAGAATCTCCTGAGCAGGAGGGGACCCCCAAGGATCATCCCAGTCCAGGTCCTGGCCCTGCACAGGACACCCCAGCAGTCCCACCATGCAGTGTAGGATACTGAGTTGTTTTGGGATTGGGGGAGGCTGTGTCTGCTCCCACTCTGGATTTGTCTGTTCCCAGAAGGTGCTGTTGGTTTTAGGGAAACAAACACTTGTAATTCCAAGGCTGAGCAGATGGATTTAGTGCTTTCCCTGCAGGAGGCTGTGCTGGGTCACCCAGTTCCTGTGTGCTTCCCTTGCTGGGAGGAGATAAAGGGAGCTGGGACTGGGGAGCTGCTGAACCTGGGCACAGGGAAGGGGGCAGGTTTGGTTTTAGCTGGAATTGTTGATGTTGGGACAGCACTGCTTTGAGAGGAGCTTTGGAAATATTCCTGGGATGGGCTGTGTGGGAATTGCTGAACCTCCTAGTTTTGAACTGCTGTGTGTCAGTTATGGTTGCCAGGGGTTAAGTGGGATTTGGGGGGGAATACTGGTGAGTTTGGGGTGAATACTGATGGGTTTGGGAGGAATACTGCTGTTTTCTTTGGTGAATGTGGGACTTTTTGCTTGTAATGCTGGCTTTGTTTTTGACTAATAGGGCTTTTATGGCACATGGATGTTTTTGTGGCTGATGTGGCTCTTTTTGTTAATACAGCATTGTGAGGGGGGCTAATATGGCATTTCTTTGCCTAATACCAATGTTATTATGGGGCATACTGGCATTCTCAGAGGTAGAGCTGCAGGCATTGGCCCCACTGTGGGAAAACACCACACAGTTCCCTGCCCAGATTGTGCCTGAGGAACTGTCAGGATTGTGCTGGATTTGTTGATAAACTCAGGGACTTGTAGCAGAGTTCTTGTTTGTGATCAGGGAAGAGATTGGAGAGGAGCAGCCAGGAATGTGCTGTAACTGAACTGGAAAGGGAATTGGGCCCTGTGGAAACAGGGCAGAACTCCCTGGAAGGGCAGCTTGTGGGAAGTACAGGAGTGGGGAGCAGAGGGAAGATGTGTTACTGTAATGCCAGGGCAGTGCATTCCTCCTGGTCATGTTTGGAGCAGTTGCCACATAGGGTTGAACAGGAAAATCAGTCCTGGAAATCCCCGAGGATGTTGCAGGATCACCACAGCACAGGGCACAGTGTGGAAGGCAGAGCTGAGGGACACCAGTGTTAGTGACACTGATGGGTTGGTGACACCTTCTTACCTGTGCTGTCACTGGAATGCTGGTGTCCTTGTCCCCCTGAGTTGTGGCAAGGTTTGAAATTGCTCAGTGTGCCCCGAACACGCTGCCCTGGGTTTCATGGCTTAAGTATTCTAGTGGGATTGCTTCTCTCAGCCATGAGTGGGATGAAAAAGGAGTTTGCAGGATAAACTTTCAGTAAAACCTGCATTCTTTCCAGGTCTTCAGAGAAAACCTGAACCATCCTGACAATGTTCAACAAATCGTTTGGAACTCCGTTCGGAGGCAGCACCGGCTTTGGCACAACTTCAACTTTTGGGCAAAGTAAGTAAAACACCTCAGCTGTTTGAAGGTGCTCTTTAGTAAGGTGTTTTTCCCTGAAGTGCAGCTCAGAGAATCCCATAGAGGTGGTGGTCCTTTGTTGGGTGGAGCTGCTGGGCTCTCCAACTCATTTGGAAGAGGTTCAGGAGCCCCAGCTTTTAATTTGGGGAGACACCAGGATTCCATCACTGCTTTTGAAACTGCCTTTCCTAGAAAGAGGGGGAACTCAAATGAGGGTTATCCTGCTGGGCGTTTTTGGGATTTAAACAATGAGGACTGGGTTTGTTGGGAAGGTGTGGAAGGAAGAGCCATGTATCCTGAGGGGTGTTTGAGGAGCCCCTCCCTCAGCTCCCAGTGCAGGCGTGGGCAGGGGGGCTCACGTGGCTCTGTTTCCAGATGCCGGCTTTGGTACGACCAGCGGAGGGGCCTTCGGGACGTCGGCCTTCGGCTCCAACAACAACACAGGAGGCCTTTTTGGGAGCACACAGACAAAGCCAGGTACTGTGCTGGGAGGGGCCAGCAACAAAATATAATCAATCAAACACTCTCAAATGCAAACCCCATCAAACCCGCCAAGCAGACGAGGATGGGGATGATTTACAGTCTGTTTCTGTCTGCAGGAGGGTTGTTTGGGTCAACTACATTCAACCAACCAGCCACATCCTCCACCAGCACCGGCTTTGGGTTTGGGACATCCACGGGGACATCCAACAGCCTCTTTGGCACCACCAGCACTGGTGGAGGCCTCTTCTCGTCCCAGAACAATGCCTTTGCACAGAACAAACCAGCTGGCTTTGGAAGTGAGTGACACTGCCCCTCTTCTGTTTTGGGAGGGCACAGGGAGCTGGATATTCCTGTGGAGCAGGGACAAGGGGCAAGGGAGGGCGGGGGTGATGTACAAAGACATCCTGATGTCCACAGCAGCCAAGGGTGAGCCTGACATGCTCCTGAATCTGGAGCTGTGATTCCAACTGTAAATTTTAAAATAAGTTGCAAAAGGTGTTTGGCTGGTGTTTTCTGTTCTGAAACGTCTCCTGGTACTGTTTGATTGCGGGTTTTTATCCTGCTGTGACAGAGCAGTTTCAACATGAAATTCCTTTAAAGTGCTGTAATTCCACAAAGCAAAAGCAACTGCTTGCAGGCCCTTCTGAGAAGAGAAATGGAAGTTCACTGATTCCCTTTATTATAGAGTGATTGTGTAATTTTCTTCCTGCTTGTCAGGAGTAGAAGGAAAGCGGCTGCTGTGGGTTTTGTGGTGTTTCCTGGGGTGCTCAGTTAGGGACAGTTCTGCAGCAGAAAATTGCATTGGCAGCACCATCAGTTTCCAGCTCTGCTGTCGTGTTCTTTTTTCCAGCTGTTTTCAGAGCTTTCAAACTGTTTTCTAATTTGAGTAAACTATGAGGTTTAAGTTTTAAGCTTCAGGTTTGTTTCAGTTGAGAAGTTCTAATTTGTTTGTTTTCCTCAGACTTTGGTACGAGCACCAGCAGTGGGGGGCTCTTTGGGACCACCAACACCACGTCCAACCCCTTTGGCACCACATCTGGCTCCCTCTTCGGCCCCACCAGCTTCACTGCTGCTCCAACTGGCACGACTATTAAATTCAATGTAAGTTTCGGTTTTTCTTTTGAATCCAGCCTGTTTGCTGTGGGAAGTATCATGTTTTGCAGTTATTTATGTGCTCTCTTGGTCACTGAGGTGAAAAAGTGAGGAGTTCAAATACAAGTATTCTGAAAGGGTTTGAAAACATGCCTTTGGAGGAACTGTTGTAGGGGAAATAGGAAGTGTAATTAATTGCATAAACTAGGCGCTTTTTTATCCTGAGTTTAACAAACTTCTCGAACACTGTGGAATTCCAGACTTTCTGGGTTTAGTGCTGTGTTAATGCTGAAGGGGTAAAGCAGCTCTTAAAGCTGAGACTTCACAGGAAATGCCACGAACTTCCAGGTGATCTGTGACAAATAAATGTTAAAGATATTTTGGAATGGGTCAGAATCAGTGCAGTTCTCCCTGAGCCAGCCTGGCTTTGGGAATGGCATCTGGCATGTGAGGAATGGTGTCCCTGTCTCCTTTGGGCGAGGTCCCTTTAAGGCAGGATTCAGTAACTGCTGGTAAGTTCTGTGGCAGTTGGACCTGGAAGGTGGCTCAGCAGAGAGGCCTTCCTGGAACTGGGGTAACTGGTGGCTGCTGGGAACAGGGATTCTTTTCCCCAAATACGTGTTTGTGCAGATTGTGTCCCTCTTTGTTTCTGGACTGAGCTGCTGTAAGGCTGAGGCTCTGCTGCCTGGGGCAGAGCTGTGGTGCTGGCTGGGCTGGCTGGGCAGTTGCAGTGCTGTTGATATGTACCTTCATAGCACTGTTAAAAAGGGGGGACAGGGAAATCCATGCTGAGCTCCAGAATTTGTGTCAGTAGTGGAGATAAACTACTTTTATAGTGAAACAGAAAGCAGAATTACTGAGAGTTGTTTTGAGGTAAATTCCACTGTTGATCTTCACTGAACACGCCTGGGTGAGGCCTCAGCTGTGCAGATACACGTGGAATCATAAAACACAGTCACAGAATGGGTTGGGTTGGGAGGGACCTTAATGCTCATCCAGTGCCACTCCCTGCCATGGGCAGGGACACTCCACTAGCCCAGGTTGCCCCAAGCCCTGTCCAGCCTGGCCACAGCTTCTCTGGGCAACCTGTGCCAGGGCCTCCCCATCCTCACAGGGAAGGATTCCTTCTCAGTATCCCTCTATCCTTGCCCTCCTACATCCCAAGGCCATTCCCCTTGTCCTATCTCTTCATACCCTTGTCCCAAGTACCTCTTCAGCTCTCCTGGAGCCCCTTTAGGCACTGGATGGGCTCTGAGGTCTCCCCAGAGCCTTCTCTTCTCCAGCTGAGCACCCCCAGCTCTCCCAGCCTGTCTCCAGTGCACAGGGCCTCCAGCCCTAGGAGCATCTCCATGGCCGCCTCTGGACTTACTCCAGAAGCTTCATGTCTTTATCCGGGGGGTCCCAGAGCTGGAGGCAGCACTGCACCTGGGGTCTCACCTGAGCAGAGCAGACAAGTCACACAGAGCCTCAGGTGTGTGCCGAGTGTAGGATTTGTCAGGCTGTGCAGGGGATTGTGACTGTGTTACCTGCCATGTGTCTGGATTTTAACCCGGCCCCGGCCCCTCTTCCCCGGCAGCCCCCGAACGGTACCGACACCATGGTGAAGTCGGGCGTCAGCACCAACATCAACACCAAGCACCAGTGCATCACTGCCATGAAGGAGTACGAGAGCAAGTCCCTCGAGGTCAGTTCAGGGGCGTCACACATTCTGGTCTTGTTTGGCTCTTGGCTACCTTGGGTTAGCATGGCTTAACTTGGGCTTTTTTTGGACCGTTATCTTCTGTGTTCACTAATGTGAGAGTATTAATGAGCCTTCAGTTTCTGCACCACACACAGGAGAAGTGTCCTCAGGTAGAAGAATTAAGGCAACCCCACGTTAATTGTAGTTAGTTTTAAATGCTTAATGCAGGTTTGGAAGAGCTCAAATTCCATCGCATCAGCAGGACCCGGATCCTGCTGGGAACAGTTCTGCCCTGCTGAGATAACAGCAGGATCCCAGACAAAACTCAGTTGTTTTTTATAAACTAGTGTTCCCAAGGATTTCACCTGAAGCCTCCCCATTCGGCTTGGTTTATTTGATCATTCAAAACAGATCGTCTATGGAAAAGATTTGAAAAAGCTCTGGGAATTCAAATTGAAGCCCAAAGATGGATCTAAGTTCAGGTCCTGGTTTTGGTGTTCTTGGTTTTAAAAATGTAGGTGTTGCAGCTCTTATTGAACCTTCATGTTAGTGTAGGTTGAGGGCTGTGTGAGTGTGCTAAGGACCCTTGTCCTGTGTAAAAAGAGCTGGATTTTCCTCCAGGAACTCCGTTTGGAAGACTACCAGGCGAATCGGAAAGGGCCCTCAAACCCTGTGGGAGCAGGAGCAGCCACTGGCTTGTTTGGCTCTTCCACTGCCACATCCAGCACAGCCACGGGACTCTTTGGCTCTTCCACTACCAATACAGGCTTTTCCTATGGACAGAATAAAACTGCTTTTGGAACCAGTAAGTACTGCCTGGCCCCGGGTTCCTGTGACTGGATATGCAAATACTCTGTTAAACTGTGTAAAGTTCTGGGATGCCAAAGGATGAAATGGGCGGGAGCTCAGAACTGCACTGGTTGTATTGTCAGCATTCACTGATGGGGCTCTTTGCCATAGGAATCTGTTTTCTTACTTGCTTTGGGAAAACTCAAAAACCAATTGGATTTTTATTAGTTTTTGATGCAAACTGAAAGGTAAATAGATCATAGAATGTTTGGGTTGGAGGGGACCTTGAAGATCATCCAGTGCCACTCCCTGCCATGGGCAGAGACACCTTCCACCAACCCATGTTGCCCCAAGCTCTGTCCAGCCTGGCCTTGGACACTCCCAGGGATGGGGCAAACACAGCTTGTCTGGGAACCTGTGCCAGGGCCTGCCCACCCTCACAGGGAAGGATTTCTTCCTAAAAACAGATACTTGTGTTCGTGGAATTGAACTGTAAACAGATCAAAATCCTCCAGCCTATAGGAGAGGAAGTGGTTATCAGGTGAGCTGTGACAGCACCCAGGAAGGGCTGGGGCTGTGCCAGGGCAGGCTCAGGGGGGTCTCAGCAAAAGGCTCTTCTCCCAGAGAGTGTGGGCACTGACCAGGCTGCCCAGGGCAGTGGGCACGGCCCCAAGGCTGCCAGAGCTTCAGGAGCCTTTGGACACTGGGACAGGGACAGGGGGATTGTTGGGGTGTCCTGGGCAGGGCCAGGGGTTGGACTGGATGGTCCTTGGGGGTCCCTCCCAGCTCAGGGTATTTTTCTGTTCGATTGTGTGAGTGTGGGCACAGCCTGGGTATGGATGAGCACTGAAGATGTCCTAAGCCCTGTGTTGTGTTGCAGGTACGACGGGCTTTGGGACCGGGACCACGGGGGGCCTCTTTGGGCAACCGTCCCAGACCACGAGTCTGTTCAACAAACCCTTTGGCCAGGCCACGACCACCCAGAACACTGGCTTCTCCTTCGGGGGCACCAGCACCCTGGGCCAGCCCAACACCAGCACCATGGTAAGGGAGCTTTGAACCTGGGTGTGACACTGCAGCTCCTCCAGCCCCAGGTGGCAGCCTGCAGCACAGGGGCTTCCCTCACCTTCCAGCCCAGCTTGGTAAAGCCAGGGTGCCGAGCTCGGAACGCTGCAGCTGAACCAGCAGCCTCCTCCCAGTCAGGGGTTGTTCAGGATAATGGGCAGTAGTCAGCCTTTCACCAGTATTGTGCCCACTCCCTTCTTCAGGCCCGCTGCTGTCTAGCAACTCAAGTGTTTCCATTCATGTTCACACAGATAATATAATTCCATGATTAAACTTCTGTGGGAATTCATTAACAGTTCTGGACTTTCTGGTGACTACTGAGCAGCAGCCATGGGCTCTCGTAACACAGAGATGCTACATAGCTGTAACTTGTTGTAAAACTAGGGACTTTAGCTCCAAGTGTCCTGTATTCTTGTGAATTTGTTGTGGCCTTTCCCAAAAAGCTCTGAGAAATGTTTCTTTTCCATCTCCTTTACTCAGCAATGAGGAAATTCCAATGTCTTTTAAAGCTTGGAGCATAAATTCTTCAGAGTTTTTTAATTTAATTTTCTTTTTGTAACCAAGTTCTTGAGGAGGGATAAAGCTTCTGGAATGTTCTTCCTCCCTCCTCTTCCCCCAGCATGAGGGCTAATGTACCATCATTTTACTGACTGGTTTTGCATGGTAAATCTGTTATTGTCAGTGCTGGACTTAGAAAAGCCTTGGAGTGTGACCGTAACTTGGTTCCTGTTCGTAGGGTCTCTTTGGGGTCACCCAGCCCTCGCAGCCCGGAGGCCTTTTTGGGACAGCTGCCAATACAAATGCTGGGACTGGATTTGGAACGGGAACTGGCCTTTTTGGACAAGCCAACACAGGATTTGGTGTTGGTGGTTCGGTATGTCTGCACCTTCCTCATAAAAAGAGTAAAGCACCTAGAGTCCTGTGCAGGGGCGTGGGCCTCCAGGAGAGGAGTGTTAGCTTGAGATGCAAAAACAGGGTGGTTGGATGTAAACTGAAGGATAAACATCTAATAGAGTCCTTTTTTAAAACAAGTGATGTGTGGAGTGATGAAACCAGCAGCAGAGCCTGAAGCGCTCAGTGCCTGTGTGGCACCAGGGCTACCCTAGCATGGGGTTGGAAATCCAGGCTGGAAGTTGTGGTGATACCCGAACCAGAAATGAACTTGATCTGTGATAATCAGTCATTTTGGTTTTGATGAAGTGAAAACCACACAATCACTGAGGTTGGAAAAGACCCTTAAGCCCCTCAAATCCAGCCCTAAGAGCTGGTTTTGGGAGGTGCCTGTGGCTTGTGATACCCCCCTGTTCATGGGAGGCTGTGCAGGCTCAGTTGTGCTTGGCTTTAGTTCTGCTTCATTGCCCACAGCCAAATAGCAATACAGATCCTGCAGTATCAGCCTGCCTGGTTTCTAAACTTCTGTTCTTTTCCTTTCAGACCCTGTTTGGGAACAAACCTGCTGGATTCGGAACCACCACGACCAGTGCTCCGTCGTTTGGAACCACCACGGGCGGTGGGCTCTTCGGTAATAAACCACCCCACACAAACCCTGCCACTTGGGGGACAGAGAAAATACAGGGGATTTCAATCACTTAAAACTCTGCTGCTTGTACCACGCACCTGGCTGTGAGCAGGGATCAAGAGTGTTAAAATTTTCAGGTCCTGGTGCAGGGAAATGTGGTTGGTGCTGGTTTGTACCTTGGCTCTTGTGGAACTCCCTGACTCAGAAGGTAGATGGTTAGGTGCCACTGTGTTGTTGAGTCCTTAAGAGAAGGTGCAGCCTGTGTGGCCAGCAGGGACAGTGGGATCCTGGGCTCATCACAAAGAGCATTGGAACAGCTCAGGGAGTGATCCTGCCCCTCTGCTCAGCCCCACTGAGGCACATCTGGAGTGCTGGGTGCAGTTCTGGGCTC
>JAWWEE010000001.1:118283488-118299529 GCA_035221455.1 Xenops minutus
CCTGTGCCACCTGCTCCAGGTGACCCTGCCTGGGCAGGGGGTGGGACTGGGGGATCTCCAGAGGGCCCTTCCAACCCTGACTGTTCTGGGATTCTGTGGTTGAAAATTGATAAAATCAAGGAGTCCAGGAAAGCCTAGAGGTTTGTTTGGAGGCTGTGAACACGTGGTTGCAGCAGCACTGGAGGAGCTGGGATAAATGCAGTGATCACTGTGGCTTCACAGGTGCCAGGAGATCCTGCACTGGTGAAATGAGTCTGTCCCAGTTTACCTGGGGGCTGTTGTTGTCCTTGGTGGTGTGAAGGATCAAAATCCTGGGGAACTGGGTGTTGTGTTCCCACTGGCCTCTGACACCACTGGTGGAGAGCTGGTGTTGGGGGGCAGGAGGAAGGAATGTGCAGGGAGAGGTGAAGTGAGCAGCAGCTGCTTTTACAGGACTCTGCCTCTTTTCGTTGAGATTTCAGAGTAACAAAACTGTGTCCCTAAAAGTGAACAGGAGGAGGGTTAGATCCTGATACCCTTTTTTTTGTGGTGGTGTTTTGGGCTTGGGGTTTTTTTTATTGTATGGCAATAGAGCTTGCCATGCCATTATCATGGCAGGCTGGCACTGCAGAATACACAGGGAAGAACTGGAAGGAATTGGATGATCTTCAAGGCCCTTCCCAAGCCAAGCTGCTCCAGGAAGTTCTCAGTGCTCTGGAACTGTCAGGGCAGCACCTTGGCAAGCACAGTTTGAGTGTGACCAGCCCTAGGCAAACATGCCAGGGTGTGTGAAAGGTGCTTCAGAAATCCTTGTCCTGCTGTTCTCCAAGATCTTCATGGTCCCATCAGTGTCTGACACCGTTTGAGTCAGAACAACCCTTTGCAGTGTGTGTTTTCAATTCGCCTGCATTACAGTTTATGGGAATATTGAATTGCATTCCAAGGTACTGGTCCACACCTGCAGTGCCTAGTTTAACGCTGCCTTTGTGTACTAACCAACCATGGGATGGGGTCAGCATCTTCAGCAGAACTGGGCTGTCTCATGTTCAGACTGAAACAAAGCAGGGTTAGATTAGGAAGGAATTGTTCCCTGGGAGGGTTGGCAGGCCCTGGCACAGGGTGGGCAGAGAAGCTGTGGCTGCCTCTGGGTCCCTGGAAGTGCCCAAGGCCAGGCTGGACGGGGCTTGGAGCAACGTGGGCTGGTGGAAGGTGTCCCTGCCCATGGCAGGGGGTGGAACAACATGGACATTCAAGTCCCTTCCAACCCAAAGCATTCCATCATTCCATGATTCTGTGTTAGATTTGGGGTGTCCTTAGTTGCAGTGAAGGGTGTCCTTGAGCAGTGCTTCAGAATTCCCACCTGCTTTGTGGTGAGAGTCAGAGAAGTGCAGGTGTCATATAAACAGTATCAAATGGGGTTTGTTCCTTCCAGGCACTTGGAGGAAGTACATTTTACTTTGTTGCCAGATCAGCACCATCACATCAGCTCTGACTCTCAGTAAAACTTCAGAGTTTGTAAAAAAACAAAAAAGCTCAAAGAGGCAAACTAGCAGTTTCCTGTGCATTTTTTAGTGTTACATTTATAACTTTAGTATGTTTATTACCATTGAAATCCCTCTCTGCTGCTTGTCAGTTTAACCTGCATTGCTGGAAAGAGTGTGAGACTTGATGTGAACTGTGGCAGGGCTCTTTGCCCCTGTGATGCTTATTTCTTTAAATGCATGGGGTTAGTTACATTTCTAATCAGCTGCTGGTTCTGTTCTTGCAGGTTTCGGTGCCAACACTGCTGGAAATAGTTTGTTTGGAAATAAGCCTGCAACTGGGACTTTGGGAACTGGACTTGGAACAGGGTTTGGAACAGGTAAGAGTTTCCCAGCTCACCTCTCATCAGCTTAAGCCCAATTCTTGGACTACAGTGCTGACCCAGCCTGAGAATTGCCTGTAACTGAGGTTGGGAAAGGCTGTACAGGCTTTGACTTCAAGCCAGGAATCCCAGTCTCCGATCAGATCCAAGGGGAGCTTGCTAATTCAGTGCCAAGTGGCCTATTAGAAACTGGGCAGCACTGGTGGAACTGGTGAGGTCCTCTGTATTCAGAACCTCTGGTCAGATCACATGAGTCTTGAGTGTCTGTAGCATCCACAGATGTGGGGAGCGTTTCCTGCAGTTTAATAAGGAACTGATTCTTTGCTGTGCTTGTAAGTTTGTCACAGTCTTGCAGTAAATGACAGTCACCTCTCCTGTCACAGCTCTTGGGGCAGGACAGACATCCTTGTTTGGAAACACCCAGCCAAAACTGGGGGGAACACTGGGAACAGGAGCGTTTGGAGCACCAGGATTCAACACCTCCACAGCTACTCTGGGTTTTGGGGCCCCTCAGCCTGCTGTAGGTGAGTGTCCTTGAACCCCAGTCCAACTGCTGCTTCCTGCCTTGTGTCCTGAACACAGGAGCACACCCCACCCAAAGGCTTTGGAGTGACAGAACTTCTCTTTGAGGCCACTTCTGTCCTCAGTAGCAGTGGAGAGACCATGTTAATGACTTTTTTTTTTTCTAACTAATTATATATATTTTTAGGTAATTCAAAGTTGCTTACCGTTCCCAATAATTGCATCTGGTTTAGAGCTTTGTTTTCAAGATTGCTGACATTTCTGATAGTTGAATTTGGGGCAGTAAGAGTAGATGTTTGCAAAAAATAGGGAAATGCAGCATTGCCTTCTCCAGTAATTCCAGGTAGGAGGGATCTAGAGGGTCTTTATTGGGCTGTTTGGGACATAAATAAGATCCTGTTGTTTCCAGCTCTCGACTTACTGCAGACCCTGACAATGAACTGTTGTTCCTGAGAGTTGTTTTGTTGTTCTTTAGGAATGCACCGATTCACTCTGGTTTTAAAATTAGAATTAAGCTGCTTTTGGTGGCTTGAACTCTTCATAGTGTGAGCACTTAGAGCATTTTAGTGGGAATTAAAAATAGAGGCTAGAAGATACAGAGACAAAATTAAGAGTGCCTTGTAGAGAGGACCTGTAAGCTTGGTTCCTGTAGCAGGAATGTCAAAATTCTGCATGAAGTATTTCTCCTGCCCAGCCTTTCAGAAGATAACTGGACTAGTTGAGTATTTTGTCAGGCCAGGCTCTTCCACTGCTGTGTGGGCTCCATGTCCTCAGCTTTTCACCCAAGGAAGCTTAGGGAATGTGGTTGCAGGCCCAGGTGGAGGAAGAGGAGGTGCTCTGGCAGATGCTGTCCCTGCCTGCCCTGGGTCAGTTGGCAGAGGTTTTGAAGCTGCAGTGCTGTTGTCTTGCAGCCCTGACAGACCCCAACGCCTCGGCGGCCCAGCAGGCTGTCCTGCAGCAGCACCTCAACAGCCTCACCTACTCCCCCTTTGGAGACTCCCCGCTCTTCAGAAACCCCATGTCTGACCCAAAGAAGAAAGAGGAGGTAAGTGCACATCACACTGGACTCACTTTGTGGGTGAGAGTTGAAATTAACTCTGGTTTGTGTTCACTGTCTGCACTGAAATGCTCAGTGAGCAGCCACATGAGTTGCCATCTGTGCTCTCTCACTGGTGCAGTGGCTTTTGACCCTCTCCAGGATGCAAACTGCTTTATTTTATTCCACTGGAAGGTTCCCTTCCTGTGGCAGGGGGTTGGAACCGGGTGATATTTATGGTTCCTTCCAGCCCAAACCATTCTGTGACTCCAAAATGTCCTGCTTTTGCCTGCATCAGAGCCTTGGCTTTAAGGTTCTTGTGGTGCTCGCTGCTGGTGGTTGGGAGTGAAGATGGATAATTGCTAATGCTTGGAATAATTGTAGAGCTGTGCTTGAGCTTTACTTAGGACCTCTCTGAGAGTCTCTGACAAACCTTTCTCTGCTGGTTTGTTTAAAAGACAACAAAACCAACACTTGAGGCTTTTGAAGTGTTAGGGGAGGTTGTAAGTGACTGCTTCCCCTGGGCCAATTCCATGGGCTGGAGAAGAGTCCTGCCTGGTAGCCGGAGCCCAGCAGAGACAGGGGGACACATGGATCCAGGCTGATGGAAGGGGCTGTTCCTGGAGGCCTCCTACCTGAGTTTCCTAATTGCTTCCCCCTTGACTTCTCATCCCCTTTGGATTTCCAGGCCCTGGACCTGGAGCACCTTAAAGCCGTCCCCAAACCCTTCCAGCACATGCTCTGGAAATTCCAACTCGCAGTGTTTTTGTTTCAGAGGCTGAAGCCAACGAACCCAGCAGCTCAGAAAGCCCTGACAACACCTACCCACTACAAACTGACCCCTCGCCCTGCGACCAGAGTGCGGCCCAAGGCCCTGCAGTCGGTGGGATCCGCCAAGTCCCAGCTCTTCGACGGGCTGGATGACGATGAGCCATCCCTGTCCAACGGGGCCTTCATGCCAAAGTGAGTGTCTCTTGTGTATGGCTGAGAATCTTCTCATCAGACCAAATAAACCCCTGTGTAGTTTCCTAAATCCCATGATTTTGTGCTCTGGTTCTAGTAGAAATAGCAAGAGCAAGTTTTCTGTAAGACTTGAATAGAACTGTTTTTGTAGAAGAGGGAAAAAGTTCAGCTTAAAATGTTAAGGCCCACTGAGCTGTAAAATGAGGTCAGCCCATGATGGGAGCAAAGCTCCTGTAAAATCAATTAGGAATTCTTACCAGGAAAACTTGCACAGGGTAATATTCCCTGCTCCTGAACTAGGAGTGTCTCTGTGTTTGCTGATGCCCTCAGCACATTCTGGTGGGTTTACCCTAGCCCTGGTTCTATTTCAGATCCACGTGTTTCTGTGAGAAATAAATCATGGATGGGCCCAAGTGAAGCTTTTAGGTTTAGTCTTGAGAAGCATCAGGGACAATCAAAGAGAAAAGGGGTTTGGAAGGCTTTGGAGTTCAGTAAAAACAAAGAGCAAAAAACTAAAGTGACCCTGCAGTAAAATGCACATGTGGGCCAGACCTTCTGTACCTCTGGAGAAGCTGATTTGGAAAACAGGGAACTCAGTGATTTGCTGAGTTTGAGCTTTGAGACTTTCACTGACATGGGCTTTTTACACTTGCCCATAAACCAAAGCCTTGAATGGAATTCCAAAGAGTGTTGGTAACTCTTAGGGGGGACCTTGATCTGTGCTGAGTGTGGGAGCAGTCCTAGAGCTGGTTCCTCATCTCTGGAGCATCCAAATTAAGCATGAAATACATATTTGTGCAGTGGATAGATCCAAATTTCCCTGTTTTGCTGTGTTTGTTTTCAGGAAGAGCATCAAGAAGCTGGTTCTGAAGAACCTCAACAGCAGCAACCTGTTCTCTCCAGTGAGCCGTGAGAACGAGGACCTGGCGTCCCCATCCGAGTACCCGGAGAACGGGGACAGGTGTGTTGAGTCACCTGCAGGGGTTTGTCCTCAGGAGAAGTCAGACTGGTTCTGCCTGTCTCTGTTGTTGCTGTAGAACAAGGATTTCTTTTCAGGCATGTCACTTTAGCTGCCACTGGAAGTAATTGACCTCTTGGGAGATTCATTTCCTCCTGAACTAACTATATGTTTTTGGTGTGTGGCACTGCCAGGTCATCCCACCCAAAATCAGGGTCAGAGGAGAGGCTTGTTTTTCTGGATGAGTCTCTCTTCATTCCCTGTAGAGACCAGCCAGGACATTCCTTGAGGGAAGTGCTAAACCTGACCCTGAGGGGAGAAGAACCTCTCCTGGTTAGTCCTCAGTGATGTGGAAATTTCAGAGAAGCTCCACTGACCCTGTTGTCTCATAATTCTGTTTTCTGCACATGTATTTTGTACAGATGAAAAGGAGGAACCTCTAAGGCTTCATCTTCCCCTGTCAAAGCCAGAATTCCAGTCTCCTCTAAAAACCTGTGGCCATAGTTCAGCGGAACTCTTGGTTTTGCTTTGGGCTCTTTTTATCAGAGGCTGTGAAAAGAAACTCCTGATAACATGTTCATTTTATTGACAGCTCCTGGAAGTTAGAACTGATGTGGGAGTGGCCCTGCCCTGGGCAGTTCCTTGGGGACAGAGGGGTTTGCAGCTGTGGGGTTGCTCTTACACCCTCTTCGAAGCCTCTGCCCCAGACCAAGTTCCCTCTTCCACCCAGACTCTGCTTCCAGGGCACATGTCTCAGTCCCCAGCCACTGTGGGGCCCTTCTCCCAGTCTCACCAGTGTCTTTGTCATGGTGGGAGCCCCAGGTGACAGAATGGCAGAGGTTTTCAAACAAGGGCAGAGGGAACGGGAATAATCACTGCCTGCAATTCATGTGGGGTTTTTGTATGGAAAGACAGCAGAAGTATAAGATACCCTGAGTTAGAAGGGAACCCACAGGGATCATCCAAGTCCAGCTCCTGACCCTGCACACGCCCCTCAGAGCTAAATAATTCCATGTTACCCTTCATTTCCCAGGTTCTTCCTGTCGATGCCTCCTGAGGAGAACCACAGGCAGGATGGGGAGCGGGAGGAGGAGGAGGAGCCCCACGAGGTGACCAGGTTTTACACAAACCCCATTGCCAAGCCCATCCCACAGACCCTGGAGAGCAGCGGGCACAAGGCCCAGCCTGCCGTGGACGACACCATCGTGGCGCTGAACATGCGCGCGGCGCTGCGCAACGGCCTGGAGGGCAGCAGTGAAGACGCCTCCTTCCAGGAGGATTCCCTGCAGGATGAGCGGGAAGAGGAGGCCGAGGCTGTGCATCACCTGCATCCTGCAGGTGGGGCACTCGGGGGGCAGGGCATGTGTTTTGTGCAAGTTCTCTGCCCTTTTACACCCTCAGCGTTTTCTTTTCCCCCTCCCCCTTTCTCCAGAACAGAAATCTTGCTCCCCACTCTCCTGCCTAGTCCAGAAATTTTACCTCCTGAGTCAATGAGCATTTAAATTATATCCCTCAATTTTATATCACATGTTGGAGTTCTTTAAACTCATGGGAAAACATTTGTTCATCTTTCTGAGTAATATGTGGCATGTACTGAAACTGGCAGATGATGTGCTCAAAAGAGATGTCTTCAGACATTTTGTAGAAGGAAAAAGCTTTTCAAAGGCAAAATAATAGTTGAAGGCTTGGAGCCAGTTAAATGTAAAAGAAGCTTCAACTTGGTCAGCAGGTGCTTGAGCTCCTGGACTGTTGAAACTGGGAGAGTGTTTCCTTCAATTGTTGCTGCATTTGCATCTTCCTTTTCCCTATTCTTTGCACTCCTGCTGTCTGACAGGTGTCTGGGCTGGGAAAACCTGCCAGAGCATTTGGCTTAAATGTGCTCTGAAGTGTTAGAATGAAGATGTTCTGATATCTCTTGGTTTTTGGAGTACTGACTCTGTTCCTCCGAGGCGTCCAGTTGTTCAGGCTGGCAAAAGAAATGCCAATGTTCTGACTTGCTGCCAGACCTGCCTTGCTGCCAGACCTGTTCTCAGGGTATGTTCTGTTGCAGGGATTGTTCTGACACGAGCTGGCTACTACACCATTCCTTCCATGGAGGAGCTGGCCAGGTTCACCAACGACAGGAACGAATGTATTGTGACAGACTTCACCATAGGCCGCAAAGGTGAGTCCCCCCCAGCCTGCCCAGGGGCTCCCCCTTCATCTAGGGAGTTCTGAAGCTGCAGAACCTGAGCTCCAAACCCTCAGTCTGACTGTACCCCATGCCCTTGCTTTGGGAGCAATTTGCATCAAAATGTTGTCAGATTTTAGGGTAGAATAAATCACAGAATCACAGACTTGCTTGGGTTGGGAGGGACCTTAAAGCCCATATTATTCCATGGGCAGGGACACCTTCCACCAGCCCAGGTTGCTCCAAGCCTCATCCAACCTGGCCTTAGACATTTCCAGGGTTGGGTCAGCCACAGCTTCTCTGGGCGACCTGTTCCAGGGCCTGCCCACCCTCACAGCCAAGAATTCCTTTCCAATATCCCATCTATCCCTGTCCTCTGGCAGTGGGAAGCCATTCCCTGTGTCCTGTCCTTCCAGGCCCTTGTCCCAAGTTCTCCAGCTCTCCTGGAGCCCCTTTAGGCACTGCAATGGGCTCTCAGGTCCCCCTGGAGTGGTCCCCAGGTGAACCCCACCAGCTCTGCCAGCCTTTCCATAATAGTTTTGAAGTGGATAATGCTCCTTCAGGATTTCCTTACTGGAAAGGAGTTGTCGCTTTGACTTAGCCCTGGAGACAGGACAGGGGCAGCACTGCAGGAATGGGGGTTCTCTGGCGTGTGGCTCTTCACAGACAAGTTGTGAAATTTTGGTTTGTTTTGCAGGTTATGGATCAATTTACTTTGAAGGAGAAGTAAATCTAACAAACTTAAATCTGGATGAGATCGTTCATATCCGGAGAAAAGAAGTTATTGTTTACCCTGATGACGAGAGAAAACCGCCCGTTGGGGAAGGTTTAAACAGGTAGGTGTTAAATAAGGATGAATTTTAAAATCCTGGCAGTCTGCTGTGTTTGCAGGTGGTGACCAAGAGATCTCAGCCCAAGTTGTGCATTCAATTTGTAATGTTATAGTTGTGAGAGACTTGCAAACTTTCTGAACCAGAAGTTGGGTTTAGAAGTTGGCCTGAGCTGCCCTGCCCGGGTCTGAGGTGTGCCCGCCTGTGTAGGGCTCACCTGTCTGGGTGGCAGCTCTGAGCTGTCCCCCTCTGAGCTCACCTGTGGAGGTCTCCCCTGTCCCTATCCCAGCTCCCACCTGTCCCTGAGCAGCTTTGCCTCGAGCCCTCGTGTCCCTCACGGCGCTCTCGGCCTTTCGCAGGCGGGCCGAGGTGACCCTGGACGGGGTGTGGCCCACGGACAAGACGTCGCGCTGCCTGATCAAGAGCCCCGAGCGCCTGGCGGAGATGAACTACGAGGGCAGGCTGGAGGCCGTGTCCCGCAAACAGGGCGCCCGCTTCAAGGAGTACCGCCCGGAGACCGGCTCCTGGGTGTTCAAGGTGAGCGGGCCCGGGGCAAGGGGCCTGCAGGAAAGCAAAGTAGGCTGAAGCTGCAGTCTCCTGAGAATCTGTAGTTCAAATGTGCTAAACTGAGCACTGTCCCAAGTGCCTCAGCTGTGGGGAGAACTGTCCTCCCCAAATGGACTCCCTGTCCCTGGAGGTACCAAGACCAGGTTGGACAGGGCTTGGAAGGAGATGAGCTTTGAGATCCTTCCCAGCCCACACCAGCCTGGGGTTCTGTGATGGAAACAGGCCTCAGACCTGCCTGCACGTGGTTTAGGTTTATACAGAGGCCAAATTTGTTGCAGGTGTCACAACTGTGTGTGTTGGGACAGTTAGGCCTGCTTGTTGTCCAGGCCTTCCAGAAATGGGTGCCTGAAACTCCTTTCCAAGCTGTAACACGTTTGTCCTTCTTAACGCAGGTAGCACACTTCTCCAAGTATGGCTTGCAAGATTCAGATGAGGAAGAGGAGGATCATCCTTCCAAAGTAGACACCAAGAAGTTAAAGACCACCCCTGTGCCACCCCCAGGGCACCTGCCACCCCAGCAGATGACCCTGAACGGCAAACCAACACCCCCGGCTCAGGTAGAAGGAGGAGAGTGACTAAAGGGGGTTGGTGACGTGGAATTTGGAGAGTAGCTGGTGCCTGGGAAGGGGTGGTTGGAGTAACCCAAGATCTGGAGAGTGAAACATTACACAAACTCTTCTGAACTCTGGCTGCGTTGTATGCATGTTGTTTTTCACTGAGATGCTTGACATTTCATACTGAGAATGGGTATGGGGAGACTTTCAACCCTTGTTTCTTGTTCAGATTCTAGTGTGAGTTTGGCAGATTTGCACCACTTCTGGAAGCACCCTTGTTTTTGTGGCTATTAAATACACAATCTGTAATGCCAACGCCTGCTGCCTGCCTGGAGAGTGATGCTGTGCATTCAGTTGCCTCTGCCATCATTAGTGTGCAAGACTCTCTGCCTTCTATTTGAAGAATGTGCTCTATTTTTATTAAAAATCCTCTTTCTTTAAGGCTGGTTATATGCTGGATTTGTAAATGTCTTTGTGTTGGATGTGACCGCTCCTAAAGCTTTGTAAGACATCCTCAGTGCTGGGCCCATCTTACACAGGGCAAGCAGAGTCTGATCCCGTTCACTGGGACCACGAGCCCAGGTTTGCACAGGTGGCCAGTGGCACCTGGGCTGTGCCAGCCATAGTATGGGCACAGGCCCAGGGCAGGGATTGTCCCTCTGTGTTGGCACTGCTGCGGCTCCTTGAGGGCTGTGTCCAGTTCTGGGCCCTCATGGCAAGAGAGACATTGAAGGGCTGGAGCAGCAGGAGAGGCTGAGAGGGCTGAGGGGGTTCACCCTGGAGAAAAGGAGGCTCAGGGGGGACTTTCTCATCCTCTGCAACTCCTGATGGGGGAGCGGTGGGGGGTTGGACTCTGCTCCCAGGGAACAGTGACAGGAGGAGAGGGAATGGGCTCAGGCTGGATATTGGAAAAATTCCTTCACTGAAAGGGCTGCCCAGCCCTGGCACAGCTGCCCATGACAGGGATAGAGTCCCCATCCATGGAGGGATTTATGGATGTCACACTTGGGGACATGGTTTAGTAGTGGCCTTGGCAGTGCTGGGGAACAGTTGGGCTTAGAAGCTTTTCCAACCTTAACAATTTTGTGTTTCTAACATGGAATTTTTGCCTGATATCCAGTGTGAACCTCTGCTGGCCACTTGTGTGTAGGAGAACACAGATGTCCAGGCAGGTTCGAGGGCCCTGGGGATCCTGGTCACTGTTGAACAGTGCCAGTGGCTCAGATCCCAGGGCAGGACCTCCTGCTGCCAGGACAGACCTGGGGAGCTGCCGCCTCTGCTCTGGGTTCTGCAGTGGAGAACCCCAGAGTAGTGTCCAGCTGCTGTTCTAACCCTCCTGCTGGGGCCTGTGCTAATTAACACGTTGGTCATCCTTAATTATTTGCATTTTGAGCTGCACTCATGGCTGTCCCATGGCCTCACTTCAGCTCTCCTTCCTGCCTCGTGTTCAAATTGATGGCACCAGAGGTGAGGCTGTAAACACGCAGAAATACTCATTATATCTCTGATATATTCAAACCAGTCTTACACATTCCAGTGTACTTAAAAACCCCTCTGGGTTCATTAACCTCTCTGACTTGCATACCATTAACTCAGGTTTTAATTTCTGAAAATGGGAAAAACATTGTTTTGTTTCCCAAACCCCTGAGAAACAACACAGCATGGCTTAAAAGTTGCCAAACCCTTAGTGTAGAACACATCTGAAAATAGCATTATTTGGGCTGTAGGAAGCGTTTAGGATCTAGGCTTGAGGGCTTTTTTGGTCTTCCCTCCCTATCTTAAATATTAATTAATTTATTAATGTTGCAATGGAATGGCTACACCAGGGAGCTGCTGCATTAAAGCCCAATGAAGGGAGCAGTGAAACTTGGGTGTTTGTAACAATATTTTGACTTGTAAATCTGTTCCACGTGCTCGGCAATGCTCACATTCCATGCCTGCCACTCGCTTCTGTATTTACAGACCCTCCAGTCTGGATTTATCTGCCTCAGCCCAGACCCTCTATTCCATTTCCTGCCTGATTCTGCTGAGCTAAGCACAACCACGTGAATATGCTCCCTAATTCCTGAGCAGGATTCCAGGGCACTCCCTTGGTTTCTCCACTCCTGTATTTTCATCACTTCAGTGCCTCTCTACTCTGTTTTGTCTGGGAAGCAAGTAAGCTGGAAGCTTGAGGCTTTCCCAGGACATGTAGCTGAGCCATAGGATGGTTAAACTGGAGCCGAACCAGTATCTGGGGCTCAGGTCGCAGTCAGGAAGCTGGGCAGAGGTCCAGGCTGTAACAGTGGTCAGAGCCATGGAATCATGGAATGGTTTGGGTTGGAGAGACCTTGAATCTCATCCAGTGCCACCCCCTGCCATGGCAGGGGCACCTTTCACTAGCCCATGTTGGGCAGCTGCAGCTTCTCTGCCCAACCTGTGCCAGGCCTGCCCACCCTCACAATAACCATTTGAGTTCTTTGTGAAACGTAGACTCCATGATTTGACGTGGTACTGCGTGGGATGTGCTCTGGGGGAGAAAGGGAGGAAGGCAGGACACACTGACCTCTCCCTTCCTTGGGTGAGAACTGGAAAGCTGAAGAACAGTTTTCAAAACTGAATGGCAGAACTGGGTAGACTCCAGGAGGGCACCTCTAAGCCGGGACTGCTGCTTTCCAATGGCTGGCACACCCTGAAGGTTCTGTATGCGCAGCCCTGACCTTGGTGTGGAACCTTGGCACAGCCAGGGAATGCTCAGCTGCGTTCGCAGGTGATTTCCTGGAACTCTGAGCTGCTCTGTCCTGGCTAAGGTGTGATCCGTGGTTGTGTGACGTGGCCTCTGTATCCGCAGCCCCCGGTGCTGGAGCAGCTGGGCAGGGTGGTGGAGCTGGACAGTGACATGGCAGACATCACCCAGGAGCAGCCCCAGGAGCCCTTCGGGGAGGACAGCCTGGCCGAGGAGCAGGAGGCCGTGCCCGCGTCCACTCACATCGCGTCCACCCGGGGCATCAACCCCTACGTCCTGCAGGTCAGTGTCCTGCCAGCCCCGAGCCCCGCCAGGAGCTGGGCAATCCAGCACTTCTCAAGGGGTGCATTTGCCTCCCAAGTGTGCTTGTGTAGCAGCTTGTATTGAACGTGGAATGGGATTGAACTGACACATCAGAGCTCTGTTCCTGTGGGAAACCTTGGAGACATGGAAAGCTCAGTGCTGAAATAACACTCACCTTAAAGCCAGAACTCAGATTTTGGAACTCTGGAGTGTGGGCAATGGGACAAGCTGAACTAATAGCAGACTGACTGCCTTGGGCCCACCTAGTGAAGAACAAGATGTTGGGATAACTGGTTTTGATTTGGGATTTGGTATTGGTGCTTGTATTTCATAGAATCACAGATTTAATTTGGGAGGGGCCTTAAAACCCATCCAGTCCCATCCCCTGCTGTGGCAGGGACACCTTCCACTAGCCCAGGTTGTTCCAAGCCCCATCCAACCTGGCCTTGGATACTGCAAGGGATAGGGCAGCCCAGGGAAGAATTCCTTCCCAATATCCCATCTAACCTTTCCCTCTGGTAGTGGGAAGCCATTGCCCCTTGTCCTGGCCTTTGAAATTTCATAGAAGGACAGTACCGTGAACACTTTGGCTTTTACCTGTAATAACAAATAGTCCTGTAGTTCTTCCTTAAGCTGAAAAACATGTGGACAGAGCTAAGAAATCAACATTATTTGGGGATGTCACCCCCCTCCCTAACAAGTCCTGTGCACTGATTTAACTAGTAGTTGTAAAACTTTATCCATCAGGTGACATCCTGAGTTGTGCCTCCTCTGTTCCTTGGAATATTTGCAGGCATGAGTGTGTTGTTTGGTCATGTGCTGTATGTGGGAGTTATTTTGAGTGGGAAGAGCTATTTTGATGAGCTCAGGGAACTGCTGCTGTGAGAGGGATTGCTGATGTGCTGCCTTGGCTTCCCATATCCTCAGATCATGAAAGCTTCCTTGCTTGCTGATGATGATGACGACCTGGATTTGATCCTGGATTATCCAGGGAAGCAGCCTGTCAAAGTGGACACTTCCCAAGACATCTGCTCTCCGAGGCTCCCCATTTCAAAATCACAAGGACAGAAAAGACACTCAGGTATGGTGAGAAACCACCATGTGTGAAGAAAGAGCTGAATTTTAACGTGGCAAAATCCCAGGATCTGCAGCAGTTCCTGCCACTCCTTCCTCCTGTGCTCATTCCCTGCTCCAGTACGAGCCCTGCCCAAAGGGTGGTGTGGGGAGTACATGCTCCAGTGCCTCTTCCTGTGACACTTGCATTGTCCTTTTCACTGTTGTTTTCAGGGGTTTTATTTCCCTGTCTGTGTGGGTTTTAAGATCTCACAGAGGCACCAACAACTTTGCAGCTTAATTTGGAGGTGCCACGAGCTCCCTGGAGTGGCTCAGGGGCCACCAGCTGTGCCCAGCATGGGGCAGCCCCTGCCAGAGCCTCCCACTGCCTAAACCTTGTCCCTCATACCCAATGCATCCTCTAACTGGTGCTTTCCATAGGAATATTGAGGAATCCCTCTGGTAAAAGGCATGGAGATGCTTCCTAATTGAGGAAATCCATTAATTTAGATGTGTTAATTAATTCAAAGCCCATTTGATTTAACAGGACAGACCTGAGGTGTGTCTGTGGGTTCGGTGTCAGCCCTGCTAATCAGTGTCTGCCCCCCCTTCTGTTCTGATGTCTTAATTCTGACATGAAATCAGTGACTCCTTTGGGAACTGCTGGTGTTGGGGGAGGCTGTCCCTGTCCCATTCCTGGGAACACCCCATGTGTCCTTTGGCTTAGGGGGCCTGTGGGTCTCAGCACTGCAGGCAGTCACACCTAGCCCTGAGTTCCCATCGCCCCCTATCCAAACACTTCCACTGGCTGCTCCAGGAGTCCTGGAGTGCTTCAGAAAGGCCAGGACTGTCCCCCTGATGCATGAGTGCTCCTCCCCTGAGATGTTCTTCCTGCTTCCCCCTGCCAGTTGCTGGGCTGCTGCAATCCAAGTTTGCCAGTGTCCTTTTCCAACCACCAAGTGCTGCTGTGCCGGATGCCAAGGGCCCCAGGACTTTGGATAGTCCCCCTTGTGCTGCCCTGTGGTCGGCAGCATCTCCGTTGGCGTCCGTGTTCTCCGTGCCCCCAGCGGTGCCTGAGGTGCAGGTGAAGACAGTGGGTGTCCGCAGGCAGCGGGGGCTTGTCCCTCTGGAACGGTCCATCACCTACGGCAAAGGGAAGCTCCTGATGGACATGGGACTCTTCATGGGGCGCTCCTTCCGTGTTGGTTGGGGACCCAACTGGACGCTGGTCAATTGTGGAGATCAGTTGAGTGGGTCAAGTGAAACGGAAGATCTTCAGTGTGAGCCTGTGGAATACGGATTCCTGCCGACGCCCGTGGCTCCCAAATCGTGAGTAGTGCTTTGCTTCAGGATGGATCTGGCATACTCCTTGTGTTTCACAGAATCCTGGTGGCAGGTCAGTGTTCTTTCTGACATGAAGGAGTTGTGGAAGGTGGTTTTTGCCATGGAGATCCCCTTCATGTCTCTTCTCCACAAAAATCTGTCTGTCAGATCTGGGAATATCATAGTGAGGAGTCATTTCTTTACCAAATAAATAGCACTGTCACCCAGGCAAAGGTTAAAGAGAAAGTTCAAAGTTGTCCCCGTTGGTTCTGCCTGAGTACATCTGCCCTAAGGAAGCTGCTTAGCTTCTGAATTCCAGGCTGCCTTCAATCCTGCCTGTACATCCAGCAGCACCCAGACCTTTCTGGGTCTCCATACCTGGACAGGACTGGAATATAGATATGTGTCCCATCATTTAAGTGTTCCAAAAAGCTTGTCTGGATGTTCTCCAGCATATCTGAAGTGCTGAGGGAACAAGCTGTGGTAAAGGTGTGCTCTTTGCCTTTGGAGAGCTCATTGATGTTTATTTGCCAAATCACAGAAGGTTTGGGTTGGGAGGACCTTAAAGACCATCTTGTTCCAACCCCCTGCCATGGGCAGAGACATCTTCCAGTAGGTGAGGTTGTTCAGGATTCCAAAGCCTGGTTCCACGCCCCAGACTCTCTCACCAGGGTCTCCATGCCTGGCTGTTGACTTTGGATCATGTTTTACTGTCATTGTGTTAATTAAGAGAAGCCGCAGGATGAGCTGCCCTTTGAATATTCTCCATTGCATGGAGAATATTCAAAACATTTTCTACGTGTTTTATCTTCTTTTTTTTTCCTCTCTAGACTCACAGAGTCCCCTTTCAAGGTTCATGTGGAAAAGCTGAGCTTGGAACAACGGAAGATGGACAGGGATAAGGAGCTGTATCTCACCCCTCTGGAGATAAAGCTGAAGCACAGCACTGTTCATATGGATGAGCCCTGTCCTCTCCTGGCCCCCAATCCTGGAGTCGCTGCTATCCATGACTATGCTGACTGGGCCAGGAAGGCATCCGAGGATCCCGCTGTGGCAGAGAGTGAGTAGAGAATGATTCTTTTCACTGAATCATTTGGGTTGGAAAAGCCCTCCTGGTCCACGGAGCCCACCCTGTGCCCGATGCCCACCTTGTCCCCCAGCCCAGAGCTCTGAGTGCCACGGCCAGTCCTGCCT
>JAWWEE010000001.1:118338020-118359696 GCA_035221455.1 Xenops minutus
TAACGGGGGATAACGGAGTGGGATAACAGGGGTATAACGGGGCGGGATAACTGGGGGGATGACGGGAGGGATAACGGGGGGGATAACGAATGGGTAGCAGAGGGGCAGTGGGGTGGGGGGATAACAGGGGAGGTGACGGGGGGTTGACGGCCCCAAGAGCCGCGGGGATGGTGCTGTGCTGTGCAGAGGGAAGGGAGAACCGGGAGCGGGGAAAGCCGCCCCTCGACGGCGCGGCCCCAGCCCGGCAATTGCGGCGGCCGCCGGTTCCTTCCCCTCCGGAGTTCCGGGCACACAGGAGCACGATCCACACTCGGGATTGGGGGATCTAACCCGAGAATTTATGGGAATTATTCTATAATTCTATAATACCGGGTATTATTCTAACTGATGGAAAGATGCTCCCTGCCTTCTGCATCCATGGCAGTCCCCCATCCCGCACACACACCACGATCCGCTCGGGTTGGCACAGCGCAGGGGTCGCGTGGATTTAGCAATAGTTTTGTTTAACCCTAGAGTGAAGCTCCTGTACCCTGACCTGTTCCTTCAGGAATGCCAAAGTCCAGGGTGGTTCACTGCTCATCAGCTGAAGCAGCACCTGTGGCACCGGGCACAGGGATGCTCTGCAAGGGATGCTCTCCCAGGGGATGCTTTCCCAAGGGTTTCACTTTCCAAGGGGCTGGGACAGGTATGGACAGGACTAGGGGTCACACCAACACACCCCAGGCCCTCAGGACACCTCACCCTGCCCTTGCACTTATCTCCCTGCACTGTCCTTAAACAGCCATTGAGGAAACCCCACCTTTCAGCAGAAATCTTTCACAAGGGCAGTTCAGACCTAACAAACCCAATTTCAAACAGTGTTAAGAGACAACGAACTCCAAACTGTTCCATGAGAAATGGGATGCAATGGGCTGAAGGGGTGACACACTCCACAGCCTTCCCCAGCCCCTGGTTACAGCAACACCTCCCTCCCTGCACACAAACCACGGCCAAACTGAGGCACTGGCTGCAGGAAGAAGGAAAGAAACAGCGAAACAGCCTGAAACCAGGAAAATACAAACAAACTGGGAACGGAGACTTTATGTTTGTTTATGTATTTTTTCTCATTTTAAATTTGTTTGTAAATAACAAGTGAAACCAAATGCAGATTGAGTCCTCCTGCAACCTCAATGGACTCAGTGGCCTTGGAGGTCTCTTCCAAGATTATACATTATTCTGTGATCTTCTGCCCCGGGTCTGCACTAGCTGGGAATGGTTTTCCAACCATTCCATGTGTTTTGCCTGGCACAGCAACATTCATCTTTCAGCAGCAGAAACCACCTTTTAACTGGGGGTTAAGAAATTAGGAAACCAGACCTGGGCAAAGGAATGACTACTTAAATCTTTCCAACTCAAAGAAAACAAAAAATCAGACAAGTCATCCTGAATTCTTAACCCGGCCCCATCCCAAATCAACTTAACGTTTAAAAAGAATGGGGTTTGAGTTTTGCACCTTTTATTTTCTTGTTTTGATGGAAAATCAAGGGCACTACAATATTTCTAAAATACCTGCATAGGTCAGAGTGGAGAAAAGATGGGAAGCAGGAGGGACCTCCCTGTGCCAGGAGAGACTCTCACACAGTGCTCCCCTGAGTGCCGTGTTCCACTGGCTGATGCTCAGGTGTTTTACACCACTGCAACACTTTGCTGAGGGACTTAGAACCAAACTGCAATTACTTAGCTGCAAATTAGTATTTTTGGTGGGTTTCAGTGGCTCCACATGCAAACACAGCCAAAGAAATGTGGGAAGAACACGCAGTCCTGTGGTGGTTTTGTCAGGACCATGTGCACTGGCTCTTGTGCAAACGCTTCCTCTCGAGACAGATGCTGCATTAACAAATGCAGTCCCACTGAAATCCATGTGAAAACTCCTCCTTGCTTTGCTTGGGCCACAATTCTGCACCTGAAGTTTTGAATCCAACTACAACAAGCCCTTCAGCACCGTGTCACTAATGCAGGTGCAGCAACAGGGATTGGTAGTTACTTAAAATGAAAATAATTGTAGCCCTTTCTAGAGGACCAAGTGCTCTGAGTTTCCTTGCAAATGTGAGGAACTTTTAACTCCTCTCATCAAGAATTGAACTCCTCTCATCTTTCAATTGAAAGTTGGACATATTTGCTCATAGAAGCACGTTTTTCAGTTAGAAAATTTTAAAAACAAATGGTTCAGACATTTTTATAGGCATAAAAATGAAAGCCAAGTTGCTTAGTGGTTTCAGATGCTTTTTATTTGCAAATCAGAAAGGGCTTCATTTTATAAATTGAAATTGTATTGGCTGCTAATCCTGAAGGCAGACTCAGGCCTTTGGCTCTGCTTGGAGAAGTAGAAAAAGTGCATTTAAAGACAAATTATTTCATTTGGACCAATGAGTACTGTGGTTGGACATTTATTTTATAGCAAAACTCATATAAAGTGTTTTAGATTAGCGTTCCATCAATTTAAGGGCATTGCACTGTGGGGACACTGCACTCCACAGGGAACCTGCACCACAGCCCCGATCACAAACATGTAATTTGGGAATTTCAGGGACAATCACTACTCCTGGTATCGCAGCAGAGCTCCAGGAACACCAGGCTCCTTACACAAGGTGCTGCACCTCCATCCACACTGCTGAGGAGCTCCCAGTCCCCAGCACACAGAGACAAAATCAAGTTTGCCCTGTTTTGAAGGCAGAACTGATGAACTGAGAGGATGAAGTTGCTCAAGTGTCCCCAGCAAGTCTGTGGACCCACATCCCTGATACTACAGGCTGCCCCTGTCATGCACTGACTACTCAAACTCAGGAAACTCTCCCCTTCCTGAAGCACAGTAAGAACATTTATTACAGAATCATAGAATCATTCAGGTTGAAAAAGACCTCCAAGATCTTTAAGTCCAGCCTTTAACAGATCACCACCTTGTCAGGACACCAGTTCCCCATTTCTTCCGTACTTAATTTCCCTCATCCTGATGTGCTTGCTGCAAGACAAGTCTGCTACACTTGCTGAGCTCAGCTCACTCATTGCTCATCCTGCAGAGTGTGAAAACCAGCCAATTAGCCCACTAACAAACCAAACAGGTACTGTTTCAAGGAATTAGTGAGACAGGAGTGAAGCAAGACCTAAAAGAAACAGGGACAAGTGTGAAGAGGGAAGAGCTGAACCAGCCATCCCAGTTCCCTGTCATATTGCTGTTCCCTTCCCCAGTTCACCACGTACAGTTTCATGACAGGAGGTCACACCTGGTGGATTCCCAGGGATCAAGGTGAACTCACAGACTGAATTGCTGATCAGAGAAAATTCCAGTGTGTGCAGGGACGAAGGTGGCACAAGACCAAGGGCAGCTGGGAAACGATGGGCAAAACTTAAACCTTCTCCAGTGAACAGTTTAATAGCTGCATGAAACACACAAAAACCACTTGCTCCAGCTCTTGGTGGGTTCCCCAACCCAACCCAACCCAGAACGTATTTGCCTGAGTACCACCCTACTAATTCCCTGAAATAATTACTGGTGCTCTCTCTGGTCTATGGCCTGTACAATCCAATCTCATCCTCCTTTTCCTTCTGTTTAACTGCTGGAAAAGAAAATCCCTGGTGCTGGTGGGCTGCTGCCCCTCCGCTTCCCTCGCGTGCTCCCGGCGCGTTATCGCACCCGGGCAGCCCTGGGCGCTGTCTCCTGCCATTGTTCCTGCTCAAGGCACTGTTCTTTTTTTTCCAGGAGGAGGGTGGTGGTGTTGTAATTTATAGCAAAATAATACTGATTTCTTATAGCAGAAACTGTTCTGTTATTGTGGAGTCCTTATTTAGCTGCACCTGAAGAGCTGAGGAAAAGCTGTTTGGTCATTCAAAAGCATGAGCAGATCGAACCACGCAGCTTCTTTTCCTAACACCTCCCACATGCCACATATCAGCCCTTAACTTCCTATAAATGATAAGTAGCATTCATTTTGATTATTCACTGCTGTTTTGGGGGTTGGTAGGTGATAGGCTTCTCTCTCAGTCTCTCACCTCCTCCCCAAACTGTCTGCAGCTCCTCCATGCCAACCCTGCCAGCAGGACCAGGGGGTTTCCTGCTTGGTGTGGAGCACAAACATGAAGCTGGTGTGTTCCAAGCCCTCACCACAGTGGTTACCACCACCATGGATTACAGACAGTTGCCTGTCAGACCCTTCAGAGATCCAGTTCAGTGTTTGGAAGTGACAGCCATGCCAGGTAGGTCACCAGGGAGCTGTGAGCATCCTCTGCGCCAGCACAACAGAGCCTGACGTGTATTTTAAACACCTAAAAAATTCATCCTGAAATTTCATTTCCCTGTTTGCAGAGGATTCCCTTTCCTGCTCCAGGCTCTCCCAGAAACAGATGAGATTTCAGCCATGCTCCCTCAAGCACCAGGTGCCCTCTCACTGCTCCCTGCCAGGAACAGGCTGCTTTGCTTTCTGGTTTTCCTCCTCTGTGCTGGGCAAGATCCCCATCTGAGCCTCCCCTATGTTGGACAATCCCCCTCCAAGGCCATCCTCAGAGCAGACATCCCCCAGGAGGGGCTGGGGCTGGCAGTGTGTGCTGGCTCTGTGTGAGCACAGAGCACCCCAATGTTCCCCGTTCCCAACCACAGCCCTGGGGAACACTGTCCCCCCTTATTCTCCACGTGCCCATGACCTCCTGTCAGCTCAATATTCCTGTTCTTTCCAGCCGCTTTGATCTGACCACATTTACCCAAAAAAACAACCACTTCTTGGGGTCCCCGACCTCAGACTGCGTCAGGATCACAGAACCAGGTTTGATTTGCTTCCATATCCCACAAAGCTGCGGAGATCAGGAGCTGCCTCCACACCCTGCAGAGCTTTAGGCACCTCAGGCAGGGCAGCACCACTCCAGTGCAGCCAGACACTGCCTGGGGATCCAGGGAAAAGCTTCCCTCTCACGCCGAGCCTTTCAAAACACCCAAGAAAAAGTTCCCACTGTGGCTTATTTGTTTTTAAAACACTTCCTAGTCCACAAGTAGCTGCACTTGGGGAAAATCGTATTTTCAGGATTTAAAAGCAACTTGTCTGAGAATTTTCCAGCTTGCAGCCATCTCCAAGGATGCTTTAAGAATTCCAGTAAACAAGGGACTGAAGAAGAACTCTCGATTTAAACACAAGAAAACCTGAACTGTTTTTGTCATTCAAAAAAACCTGAGTATTTTTTTTTAAATCCTTGAAAGTGCACTAATGGGCTTAATAGTTTATTAACGATTTTGCTTTTATGCTGTTTTCTTAGAACACTATGTTTAATTTATACAGATAACAAAGTGCCAAGGTAACCTAAAAATCTGGTCATGAGGTACTTTGTGTTCCCTTCTAGCTCCAAAGGACAAGTACTCTGACAGGTCTGGAGAGTTTGCAAGCTCTTTGGTGTTTCAAAACCACCTCAGAGTCCTGGGAGCAGGTCCCAGCTGATGGCGTGGGATTTACAGCCTTACTGTTTGAGACATTTCAGATGTGAGCACTGCCTTGGTGGAAGCCTCCACTGTCTGTTCCACTTAACAAACTAGCTGTACAAATTTTGTGCAAAAATAGGAAATCTATCACTTCACAAACACCTGGGCAATGCTTTATTCCAGGGGCTCCTTCCCATACCTGACGTGTTTTTTTGCCTCACAGTTGAGTGTCCAAAGCCACAGAACAACCCATGAATCTCACAGGATTCTTGTAATGGCTTTTAAACCCTACATTGTGGGCTGTTTATGGCGCAGTTGCATTTGCTTTAGAGATTTGTTTTAATGCTGTTGGTGTTATTTAGAGAGATATTAAATTCAAACAGCTTTATGGTTGCTAATAAACATCTATTACCATTACAGACATTCTGATATAAAAGCCTCATACAGGTGCTTTCTCTCAACTATGCAGATTTGATTGATTAGGCCACAGTAGTTTATTTTACACTTCAGTGGTCACTAAATCTATCGTTAAGATTAAAAATTGCAGTTTGTGCAGTCTGGGAACAACTTCACATTTAAGCTGTAAAATAAAAGTCACTTTACTAAAATTCGGGGAGGGGGGAACACAACATACAGAGGATGTTAAAAGAAGAAAAGTTTTCTAACACTTTATTCAGCTCTTCAGAATATGAAATGCATAGAATGATTTGTATTGGAAGGGACCTTAAAGCCCACCCAGTGCCACCCCCTGCCATGGGCAGGGACACCTTCCACTAGCCAAGGTTGCTCCAAGACCTGTCCAACCTGACCTTGGACACTTCCAGGGATCCAGGGGCAGCCACAGCTTCTCTGGACACCCTGTGCCAGGGCCTGCCCACCCTCACAGGGAAGAATTTCTTCCCAATATCCCATCTAACCCTGCCCTCTCTCTGTGGGAAGCCATTCCCTGTGTCCTGTCCCTCCAGACCCTTGTCCAAAGCCCCTCTCCAGCTCTCTAGTCGTTCCTACCCTGAGACACAGCATTTACAGGAGGACTACTTATTCAAATAAATTCAGTCATTTCTGCCTGAAGTCTGTGAACAATCATGTTCATACAAAACTATTAATATCTATAGTGAAACCTATGAAAAATCATGTAAAATTTGGAAGTTCTGGTGCCCCTGTGCCTGCCCAGCCTCCCTGCATGGAGAAAACCCCTTTGTGTCTCACTGCAATTTATCTTCTCACCTTCTCAGTGTCTGCCTTGACACCAGGAACAAAATGCCTCTTCCTTTCAGTGGCATGTCTGAGAAAGGGCATTTATGGGTTTTTAACACCCTCCTGTGGGTCAGGGCAGAGAGTGGAGTGCCCAGAAACGTGGCTGAAGCAGGATTTAGGACACAGTGCAAAGATCCTGGGATAAATGTGCCCCATTTTGTCCCTTAAAAAATAAGCACATCCCTTCAGTTCCCCATCACTTTTGCTGTGTCACCATTCAGACAGTGCTTCCCATGCCAAGAACAAACTCTACCCAAGAGAGTCCTGCTCTGGAGACACCCAGACCCATCCAGCACTGTGTGTGCAGAGCCCTGCTCGATCCTTGCACACAGAACATTATGAAGTCTCTGCTCCTGGCAGGATTGGACTCCCCCAAACTGCAGTGTGGGTGGTGCAGGGTGGGAGAGAAATGAATAAACAAAGTCTGGACAGGCCTTGATAGCAAAATGTTTATCTGAAACCTGCCCCCACCCAGCTGGCTGCTGGGCCAGTGTGACTCAGCTGATTTTGGGTACGTTTGATGCCAGGGATGAGCAAGGGTAGATTAAAGTCTTCAATTTGTTTATCCTCCTCCCCCAAAGATATGAATCCTCCCAATCCCCCTTGTCTGGGAGAGGCATGCAGTTTTCACAGTAAAATTCCGAGTAGTTCCTCAGTGCAAAGTCCCCAGTGCGTGACCATGGGGGTGGCAGGGCTGGGTCAGCCCGATATCCCAAAAGCACAATTTCCAGGGGCAAATCCCACACAAGCCACCACCCCACACCTGAGAAAGGCAGGGCTCAGCCCACCTGTGCCCCATGTCCCCCCGAGCCCTCCAGCCCCTCAAGGACACAGAGACTCGGTGGAGGCTTCACAGGATGAGCTTTATTTGGCTGTTAGAAGGAGCTCGGGCACGGCAGCGGGTGCAGGACATGAGGCTGCCGGGGCTTTCCTGCGGCTGCTCAGTGGTACTTGCGGGCCAGGGCGTGGGCAACCACACGCACCAGCTTCTGCCAGGCAGCCTGGCAGTCGGGAGTGAAATCCTTGCCGAAGTGGCCGGCCAGCACGATGATCAGGATGTCACCCAGGAGCTGGGGGGACAAGAGCACCCTGGGTCAGCAATGCCCCACACGACCATTCACATTGCGCCCAGGGAAGCCTCTAGGAAATTTGTAGCCTTGAAAACCTCCCCAAAGTCCTTTTAAATATGCAACTTAAACTTGGTCTCTGCTCTTACTCTAAAGGTTCGGGTTCTGACACCCTCTGGGAAGAGTAACCAAAAAGTCTCCAGAAATTTTGGTGATTGCATTTTTCTTTTTCCCTTCTGGCTCTATTTTGGAGTTTTTCCCAAGCAGAATGCCCAGCTGAGATCCCAGCATGGCAGGGTCCCCTGGCACGAACAACAAGGTCATGCCATGTGGGAGGATCACTGCGAGCCCCAGGGACAAATGCCGGGGTTAATTCCCCACTGGAAAACTCTCAGCTGCACAAGCACAGAAGCCAAAGCTTTCTCTTCCTCTAGATCTTCTTCTGCTCTTGGTATCCAGCCACCATCTCCTGGTCCTCACTCATCTCTCCCTTCTCCTCCATGCCAAACTTCGCTCTTGCTCCTTCACTTTCCCTTTGACTCAAACCTCTTCCTGCTCAACAACTTTCTCTTTGCTCTTCCCATGCCTTCCTGCACTGACACCCCCTCCTCAACTCCTTCCCACCCCCATGCACCCTCCCCTGCACCCTCTCAGCCCCTTCAGTGCCTTCTCACCAGGCAGCAGGTTGGTCCCTTCCCTCTCTGTCCCTCTGCCTCTCCCCCTCACTCCAACAGCCAGCCCCTCTTCCTCCTGTCCAAGGGGAATCCCTGTCCAAGGGGATGGGGAGGGGAGGTTGGGGCTGGGAAGGCACTGCGATGGGGGGCTGGAGCCCCTGGCTGGAGCAGGGCTCACCCTGAAGTTCTCGGGGTCCACGTGCAGCTTGTCGCAGTGCAGCTCGGACAGCTGGGCGAAGGTGTTCTTGATGTTGTCCAGGTTCTTGACGGCATCCCCGAAGGAGGTGAGCACCTTCTTGCCATGGGCACGCACCATGGGGTTGCCAAGGATGGCGGTGGCACCGGACAGGTTCCCAAAGGAAGCAAAGAACCTCTGGGTCCAGGGGTAGACGATCAGCAGCCTGGGGAGACAGAAGCAGACACACAGTCACGTTAACACTTCCATGGCCGGAGCGGTTCCTGGGTGAGGGTGCAGCCGAGCAGGTTCCCGGGAGCTGGACCTACCTGGCCAGGGCCTCGGCACCGCAGTCAGCGACATTGACCTTGCCCCAGAGGCCAGTGATGAGCTGCTTCTCTTCGGCTGTCCACTGCACCATGGCGTCGGCTGGAGGGCTGCGCTGGCAGGACTGGAGGAAGGCTGGGCTCTCGCTCCCGAGGGATCGCGCGCTGGCCAGCGCCTCTGCACAGTCCCACTTTTATACGCTCCGTGGGGCTCCTCCTCTCCCCAGTGCACCCCTTCATTGGTTGGGGCCCCCGGGGGGGGCCCCACAGCCCTGGCACCCCAAGGGAGGGGACCGACACCAGGGTGGGGCAGCAGGGCAAGGTGCCCAGATCCAGCGCCCGGCCAGGCGCCGTCCCCAGTCTTTGATTTCCAGCCCTGCTGGACGGCAGCATTATCTCCACCCAAGGTCTGGGCATGGCACCACGTCAATCCCACAGCAGCCCCCAGGGAAGGTGCCTGCCAGGCATCGTGATCCTCACATGGCGCAAACCCCCAAGGCAGAAGCCTTGGATTTGGGGCTTTTGGGTTCCCCCTCTGAGTGCATCGGTTTCTGCTTCTCCTCTTCTTGCAGGACCTGTCAGGCTTTGGGTTCGCCCTGGTCTTTCCCATCAGCTCTTTAAGGGTCTGATAACTTTGGGGGGACGCTGCTAAAACCATGGCAGGGCCATGCAGCCAAGAGAGAGCTCCTGTCTCAAAGACCCTGTTGGCAAAGGTCAGCAGGACTGGAGTGGAGATGTTATAACACAGAGCACAACAACAGTCTGCAGGATGTTGGCTCACAGGGCCCCAGGAGACGTGGGAAGACTGGGTATACTGGGATCTCACAGAATCCCAGAATCACTGAGGTTGAAAAAGTGCCCCCAGCCCACAGAGCCCAACCCATGCCCAATCCCACCTTGTCCCCCAGCCCAGAGCTCTGAATGCCACATCCAGGGGTTTCTTGGACACCTCCAGGGGTGGGGGCTCCACCACCTCCCTGCGCAGCCCCTGCCAATGCCTGACCACCGTTCCCATGAAGAAAAAACATCGGCCCAGATGTGCAGCAGGAGACAGTGCCTGACCCAGGGGTTTGGCAGCTGGAGGAGCAGTGGTCCTCCCAAAAGGTGGGAGAGGCAGCTGAGTCTGCTGGGGCTGCACATCTGCTCCTGCTGCCAGTGAGAGGTGGTGGGTGGGATGCAGGTGCTGGGGACTGGGATGGAGCTTGTGGGGTGCAGGAATGCCCCAGGGGGGGCTTGGTGACCATGGAGAGAAGTGTTTGCATGGGCATGAGCTGCTGCCGTGTCTAATGAGGGCCCCAGTTCATGGAATTCCTGACTGGTTTGGATTGGAAGGGACTTTAAAGCTCATTTAGTCCTAGCCCCTACCATGGGCAAGGACCTTCCACTGTCCCAGGCTGCTCCAAGCCCCATCCAACCTGGCCTTGAGAGTTGTGTGTTACATTCTGCCTTTGCTAATATGAAAACAACAATGTTTTAGGCAAAAAAAAAAAACAAACCCACAAAACACAAACACAAATAAACTGAAACAAAACAAAAAACCAACCAGAAAACTAACAAAAACCCAACAATCCTCCACATCTTTCTTTACATGAAGGAAGTTACAAACGATGGACCTAATCTCCCTGTTCCTTCTCCCACTGCACATTTTTGTACAGTTTTGTTCCACTTACTCTGTGAAAGGCTTAAAAAAATTAAACCTAACAATGGCACCTGATATCCCCAAAAAGCAGCACAGTCTTTCTCTTTGCATTTTGTGGTGTTTATTTGGGTTTTGTCCTGAACATTCCCCTGGATTCTCCAGCTTAGCCAGGTCTCACTTGCCTGAATGAGACTGTGGCTCATGTTGCCCCATGTGTGTGATCTTCCCCTCTCCCTTCCCCAGCCCCAGTGTGGCCCCTTTCCATTCCCACAGAGAGCCAGACACGTCCTCATGGCTGAGCAGTTGGTGTTTATTTGGCAATGAGAGACCAGGAGGGTTCCCCGGGGGTGTCTCCAGGCAGGACTGCTGGTGGGAGGCTCAGTGGTACTCGTGGGCCAGCGCATGGGCCACCACACGGACCATCTTCTGCCAGGCAGCCTGGCAGGCAGGGGTGAAGTCCTTCCCGAAGGTGCCAGCCAGGACGATGATGAGGATGTCACCCAGGAGCTGGCAGGGCAGGGAGGAGAAGCTGTCAGCCAGGTGCTGCCCCCACCCCTCTCCCCACTGTCACAATGCCCAGGTGCCCGTGTGTGGACACCAGTTATTGGGGAGTTCATCACAAATCCCCACCTCGTGCAGACCCCCTGGCCCCCAGCACAGACTGTGTCTCTGGCACGCACAAGGATCCCTTGGTGTGCTGGATCCTCCTCAAAGAACTTCCCTTGCCTGCTGTGCAGAGTCCTCCCTCTGCTTCCACTGGGTTTATAATTTCCTTCTCCATCCCTGCCCTCCCTGGCTGTCCCTGGGCTCGGATCCCTCCAGACAGAGTGTCTGTGTTTATTTTCCCCCCTGATTTAACCATTCTGTCACTGCTAAGGTCAGCTCTTCCCTCCAAACCCTGTCTCAGTTTCTTTGCTTCTGATCTCTGGCTGCTCCAAGATGTTTCTTCCCACCAGGATGTATTTGAGTCTGTTTGTCCCCACCCAGCTCCCCTGCCTGGCTCCTGCCTCTCACAGATCCCAGACCAGTAACTTCCCTCTGTTTTCCGTAAATAGGACAGTTCATTCCCCCTTCCCTTCCACCACCCCTGCCCTCTGCAGACTCCCAGGCTGGGGCAGTCTCAGGGTTTCTCTCGAGGTCTCTCAGACTGCCAGAGCCCTCTGAGACCCCCAAAGCCCCTCCAGGGACCAGACCCCTCTGCCCAGCCGAGGCTGGAGCCCCAGCACAGCTCACCCTGAAATTCTCGGGGTCCACGTGCAGTTTGTCACAGTGGAGTTTGCTCAGCTGAGCAAAACATTTCTTGATGTTGTCGAGGTTCTTGACGGCATCCCCGAAGGAGGTGAGCACCTTCTTGCCATGGGCACGCACCATGGGGTTGCCAATGACGGCTGTGGAGCTGGAGAGGTTCCCGAAGGAAGCAAAGAACCTCTGGGTCCAGGGGTAGACGATCAGCAGCCTGGGGAGGGACACAAGTAGACACAGAGACATTAATGTTCCTGTGGCTGGAGTGGTTCCTGGGTGAGGGTGCAGCCGAGCAGGTTCCCAGGAGCTGGACCTACCTGGCCAGGGCTTCGGCACCGCACTCGGCGACGTTGACCTTGGCCCAGGTTGCAGTGATGAGCTGCTTCTCTTCGGCTGTCCAGTTCACCATGGTGCTGAGCAGAGGGGCTGCCTGGGGCTTCCCTGGACAATGAGAGGAGCTGGTGCCAGAGCCTGCCCCAGGGATTTTTATACACCGCTTCGCCTAATCTCAGCTGCCGGAGCCATTGGTTGGGGCTGGGGAGGGAGCGGGGCTGCACAAGGGAAGATAGCACTTTTGGATGCAGTCCAAGGGGAAGAGGGGCCCTTTCCCCCCTCTGTTTTTGAGTGGACAAGCATCACCTCGCCAGGCGCAGCCCCGAGCGCAGGTGGAGCTGCCGGCATGGCCACAGCCCGGCGGAGGTTCCAGGGTGGGGAGCCATGTGTCTCCAACAATGCATGTTCCTGCTGTGCTTTGCACATGGAATCACAGAATCCCAGACTGGGCTGGGTTGAGAGGAACATTAAAGCTCATCCAGTGCCACCCCCTGCCATGGGCAGGGACACCTTCCATAGCCCAGGGTGCTCCAAGCCCCATCCAACCTGGCCTGGGATACTCCCAGGGATCCAGGGGCAGCCACAGCTTCCCTGGGTAGCCAGAGAACATCTCCAGTGGTTGCATTTGTGCCACGGGGCAGTTGCCAGCTGAGGGAAGGAATAAAAATGAGTTTAAACTCCCTGCAGAAGACTTCCAAGGCCTTCTAAGTTTGAAGATTAGTGAGCCATGGAGACATTTAAAAGAAACCTGCTGTGTTGGGCCAACCCAGGGGTGTTTGCAGCAGTGGGGCAGTGGTTGGTAATGAGCTCCCAGTCAGGCAGGCACAGTCCTAAAGGTGCCTCCGAGGATGGCAGAGGGAGCCTGGCCAGGAGAGCAGGAGCATTCCTTCTGAGCAGCTTTGGGCACTGTGAGACCTGGCAAAACACAAAGGCAGGACAGCTCAGACAGTCCCAGCCCTGTGCTCAGCCTGGGACTTCTCCAGGGGATCCATTCACCTCATCCATTTTTATCAGAAAGAGTTCATTTTAAGTACATTTTAAAATCATCTTCTTTCTGGCTTGGAGGCAGTGGTCTGGCTCGCAGGTGCTGGAAGCTGGAGCTCCCAGCACGGGGATTGTCTGCTGAGGGAGCAGTCTGGGGTCACAGCATGGGAGGGGAAATGTTCATAACCATGTGCTGAGCAGAGGCAATTCCTGTAGTCTTTTACCTGTTCACAGAGTCAAAGGGAGATGTTCTGTCCCCCAGTGCAGTCCCAGCAATACCTGGCAGCTTAACTGCCCAGAAAGAAAACTGGGGGTTCTTTTTCTGTCTGCCTGGCATGGATTTCACTGTGCTCAGCACTCTGCCCCCAGGCATACTTCCAGCCAGCTGTTCCCTTTGGTGTGGGTGGAAGATCTCCTAACTCCTAGAACCACAGAATCATAGGATCACAGAATGGCTCGTGTTGGAAAGGATCTTCAAGATCATCTCGCTCCAGTCCCCTGCCATCGGCTGGGAACCTTCCACTAGACCAGGTTGCTCAAGTCATGCTTGATATCTTGGCCACACACTTGCCCCCTTCCATAGACAGGAACCTTCCATTTTTGGAGACAAACATTCCCAGTGATGTCCAAAGGCAGCTCTAGTGATGGCCTTTCTGCACAAGCAGAGTTTATTGTCCCTGATTGCAGCAGGAGTGTCCCATGCCAAGCTTTACGGAGCCCTTATCAGCAGCAGTGGCATCAGTCCCAGGCTCTGGAGCCAGGCCAGCCTCCACTCCACTCCAGAACATGCAGGCCCTGGTGTCTAAAGCCAACAGGTCTCAAGGGTGTCTTTTTACCACTTAAAAATCCCAGAATAGTTTGGGTTGGGAGGGAATTTAAAGCCCATCCAGTGCCACCCCTGCCATGGGCAGGGACGCCTTCCATGAGACAGGTTGCTCCCCATCCAACCTGGCCTTGGACACTGCCAGGGACAAGGCACCCCACATCCAGGGATCCCCTCTACTCCCCACTTTCAGGTCAGGGGGGCTCTTCGTGGTTGCAACTTTGCTCTGTCACATCAGGGAGGAACAACTCTCACTGGGAAGGTGGGACACTGGTTCTCTGACACCAGCACCTCACCCTGACCGTGCCTGTATCCCTAATGTGGGCCAACAGGACCATCCAGGTGCTGGTCAGGGAGCAGCACATGCTCTACATCACCGCTGGGATGTGTCCATGGGGACATACACTGGGATAACCACACATTGCTGATGTCCATGGCCCCTGCACACACATGCACTGGTTTGGGACCCCACTGTGAACACCCCGACAGCTCAGGGGGTGCTGCTGGGTGCACCCACCATCATTGTGTGTGTGTGTGTTGGCAAATTCTCAGGTTCTGGACTGGAACAAGATGCTGAGAATGGTCTCACCTGGAATCACACTGAACTGCCCATTGCTGGCTGGAAGGAGAGGCTGTGCTGCAGGAAAGCTGGATGCAGGTTTGAAGATTTTTTCTATTTTTTCTCCCCCAGCCCAGGACATTCTTGGTGCTGCCAGTGGGGCTGGAGCTTTTTTCTGCCTGGCTGAGCAGGAGAGAGGAGTCGTATATTCTCTGTTTTATCAGGAAAAAGGCAGAAAATTTATTCCTAAATCATGCAAAACAAGAGTTTCATCATCCTAAGACACCAGTGTATCTCTCCTTGTTGCTTTTTAAGTTATTCTTGGAAAAGCATTGCTGAAACTGATGTGCTTACATGGAATCTTTCCATCCCAGTGAAAAAACATGCTTCCATTAAGCCAAAATGAGTCAAAAAAGGCTCTGGGTGGGCTGGGATATGCCCATAACAGGTTTTCAGACCTGTATCCCCTGATGTCCCACTGTAGCTCTGTGTGAGGGGCACCCCAGTATTGCTTTGTGGGGGGGGGGGGGTCTGGGACCACCAGGGAAGGGCAGCAGCAGCTGATGCCTGAGAGAGCCCAGAGTCCTGGGGGAGCAGCCTGGCTCCATCTGCCAGCCTGGCTGCCCCCTGGAACATGATGCTCCAGCACCTCAGAGCCCACCATGCCCCCCTCCTACCCCTCCCTCCCACACCACAGGTAACCACAGAGACACAGAACACAAAGAATTCCAGGAAATGTGGGTTTTATTGCATGTTACAGGCACAGCTGCCTCTTGAGGGTTTAGTGGTACTTGTGGGCCAGGGCATGGGCCACCACACCGACCAGCTTCTGCCAGGTGGCCTGGCAGGAGGGAGTGAAGTCCTTGCCGAAGTGCGCGGACAGGACGATGATGAGGATGTCACCCAGGAGCTGAGGAGGGGAGGGAAGGAGAGAAACCAGGTGAGAGGGTGCTGGGCACCCCTTCATTCATCCTGCACAGCACTCCAGGACCAGGGGCTGGAGGGACTCTGCTCCCCCATGGGTCCTGGGAGCTGCAGGGGGAGGTCTGAGTGCTCTGTGCAGGACAATAGCCCTCTGCTGGCATGAGCACCCTTATCCACCTGCTCCAGCTCTGCTTCCTCTCACACCTGCATTTTCCAGCCTCTGGATTTTATTTCCACATATTTTCTTTCCTTTTTTTTTTTTTTTCCTGCTGTGAAACCCCTCACCTGCTTGAGCAGAGAATCTGTGAGAGTCCACCTGCTGTATCCTCAAAGTCAGGCTTGGAGAGAGGCTGAATCAGAGGCCACTAAACCCATCCAGCCCTCCCAGTCCCTTCCAGTCTGATCTGCTCCTCTCCTCACCCTGAGCAACTTCTCCCCTCCTGTGCCCTGACCTCTGGTTTCACTCCCCTCCTGCTCCCTCCTCCTCTGCTAATCCTTTGCCCCCACTCAGAGCTCTCCTCTCACTCCAATCCCACTCTCCATCTCTTTCCATCAGTGTCCAGCCCCAGACCATCCCACCCTTGCTTTTCCCTCTCCTCCCATGCCTGCCAGCCTTGGAAATGGGGAGACGAAACGATCCCCAACAAAGTGGTTCCTATCCATGGGGTCAGGAGGTGCCAGGGGGATTTCCCTCCATGCTCTCCACCCTCAGCCCTATTCAGCCTCCTTCTCCTTTTCTCAAGCCATGCCTGCACAAGTCCCCAGATCTTCAATGCATCTCCCTATGGGTGCCCCCAAATTTGTTCTCACAACCTGGTATCTCCCCTCATTATCAGATGCCCAACATTCCCCTCTCACTCAGTTCCTACCCCAACCAACCCCTTACTGTTTGGTAACTAAACTTTAAGTTATTTATGCTTCTGAAACTCCCCAGATGCTGAGATGCTCTGAGAAAGGAGGGACAAATGGTCAAGCCCCAAGCACAGCTCACCCTGAAGTTCTCGGGGTCCACGTGCAGTTTGTCACAATGCAGCTCTGACAGCTTGGAGTAGGTTGCCTTGAGGTTCTCCAGGTTCTTGATGGCATCCCCAAAGGAGGTGAGCACCTTCTTGCCGTGGGCACGGACCTTGGGGTTGCCAATGATGGCTGTGGGGCTGGAGAGGTTCCCGAAATTGTCAAAGAATCTCTGGGTCCAGGGGTAGACGATCAGCAGCCTGGGGAGAGACACAAGCAGAAACACAGACACATTAACACTACTGTGGCTGGAGTGGTTTCTCTCCAGGTTCCCGGGACTGGACGTACCTGGCCAGAGCCTCAGCCCCACATTCCTCCACGTTGACCTTGCCCCAGACGCTGCTGATGAGCTGCTTCTCCTCGGCTGACCAGTGCACCATGGTGGCGGCTCTGCTGGGCTGCAGGAGGACACAGACCTGTAGCTGAGCCCAGACCCCGAGCAGCCTTTTATCCCCTGCCCGCAGCCCCTCCCCGGCCAGCCCCAAGGGGCCATTGGCTGGGATGGGAGGGGGTCCTGGGGGGCCGGGCTGTCCAGGCAGGGGTCAGTCTGCAGCAAGGTGTGGTCTTCGAGGAAAGAGCCCTGCAAGTCACTTAACAGGCCTGCTCAGGACACAGGACCCTCTTATCTCCCTCTCCTTCCCCCTGTGGCTGCCTGCTGACCACAGGCATGGACATGCCACCCTGTCCCCACAGCAGGCACAGACCCCTCAGCAAGGTGCTTTAGAATTATGGAATGCATTAGGTTGGAAGGGACATTAAAACTCATCTTGTTCCACTCCCTGCCATGGGCAGAGACACCTTCCACTAGACCAGGTTGCTCCAAGACCCATCCAACCTGGCCTGGGACACTCCCAGGGACAGTGTTAGTGAAGCAGAAGTCATCTCCTCGGCTCCAGGTTTGCAGGAACACCTGTGTGGGATGTCAGGGTGGGCTGTTTCTGGGAACAGGGTCCTCTGCTCTTTGCATGTGTGCCCAGTGTTAGCCCTTCACTGGCCTCTCCCTGCTGGGAATTAAAAGCCTTGCACAAACACAGCAGGACCTGTCATGTCACAGCCAGATCAGCAACACCCATTCCCACCAGTTCCAGGTCTGCCCAAAGGCTTTTGTTTGACCCTGGGTGTCACCTACACAGGTGCTTTCCTGGTTACCAGGTTTCAGGTGAAGCTGTACTCCCATGCTCAGAAAGCAAAGCCAGGATGAATGAGGTGTGGGACATCCAGACAAAACCATGGACCCTGGAAGTGTCCAAGGCCGGGTTGGACTGGGCCTTGGTCTAGTGGAAGGTGTCCCTGCCCATGACAGGGGGTGAAACTGGGTGATCTTAAAGGTCCCTTCACACCCAAACCATTCTGGGATTCTGTGCTCTCATCAGAGCCACAGTGGCACAAGCCAATCACTCTCATCCAGTTGGGGAATTCACATCCATAGTCACCTTTTAGCTCCTCACCACAGGGTCTGATGGGGCATTATCCATTTTTTTTACATTTCCTGATGCTGGGAGAGGCCCCCAGGCCCCTTTCAGCAGCCAAGGAGCCCCCAGTGTGCTCTGATAACACAGCACGAGCAGAGGCTGCTCAAGGCAGATAAAGGTATCGAGCAGGTGGCCAGTGCTGCCTTCAGCTCCTCACCTATAGAGCAGAGACATGACATGCCCTCAGCTTAAAGGAGACCTGAAGACTTCAGGAAACGTCAAATTTCATAATATAGTTCTCCAAAGAGTGGAATGAAATATGTGCAGCCCTAAATGCACAGGCAGATATTTGCATCACGTGAGCCAGGCAGTGCTGGACAACTGCTGCTCGCCCAGCTGGGGTGACAATAAACAGCCTTGATGGCCCCTGCATTTATTAACTTCCCTGCAGCCTGAATTCCCTGGCTTTGAAATTAAAACCACATCTGGGGCTGTTCTTAGCAGTGCACTCGCCTCATCTGTGGTCAGAGATATATTTTCAGCTTTGCAAGGCTGAACTTTAAAAGGGAAAAGATAATGATGGTTTTCTGCTGCACCTGAACCAGCAGCAGGGAAAAGCTGAGGGAGGGAGGGAGGGAGAGCAGGAGGATGAAGCTGGGACGGTCAGGACAACATCAAACACAGAAGCTGGAGGAGAGTATTAATGACAGCTTTAATATAATTTTTAAGAATGTGGTTAATAAAAGCTGGTATTTTGGGCTCTGCGGAAAACAGGGACGTGGCTTGTGGTGAGAAGCATCCAGGCCTTACCCCAAACTGACCCATCACGGTCTGGTTTCACTGGTGAGAGAGCAGGATAACTTTTCATGGGGTGGTTAATGATGGTCACAAAGAGCTGAGGGAAAGGGAAAGGGTGAAGGCAGAGGAAATGGGAGGAAAAGAGGCTGAAGTTGTTTTCAAGATAAGCCCATTTGGTGCTGCTCTCCTGTATTGATCCCTTTAATAGCTGGTTTTATCCCCACAGCAGGTCTTTAACCTCTCTAAATCCCATCAGATGGGCTTGGTATAAAAGGAATAACAGCAGATGAATCAGCCAGTTAATCCGATTAGGGTCATATCAGAAGCTTGTGGTTTCTGGATGGGAAGAGTCTGTCATGGTAACAGCCTTTTACAGCCACTCTGGGCTGTAAATGTATATGTGAGCTTCAGCCAGCCCTGCCCCACTGGTCCCCACTGGCCCATTTGGCTGTGGCCAGTCTAGAACTGGTGCCTTGGATTAACTTGAAGGCCAGAGCTGATTTCCCACCACCACCCTGCTAATGCAGACACCCAGTAACAGGGAGCTCCAGAATGGTGCTTGGGGCAAAAGAGGATGTCAGAGACTCCTGGAAAAACTGAAGAGGGACTTTGGACAAGGGCCTGAGGACAGGACAAGGGGAAATGGCTTCCCACTGCCATAGGGCAGGGGTAGAGGGGACACTGGGAAGGAGTTCTTCCCTGTGAGGGTGGGCAGGCCCTGGCACAGGATGGGCAGAGAAGCTGCGGCTGCCCCATCCCTGGGAGTGTCCGAGGCCAGGCTGGACAGGGCTTGGAGCACCCTGGGCTAGTAGAAGCTGTCCCTGAATATGGCAGGTGATGGGACTGGATGAGCTTGAAGGTCCCTTCCAACCCAAACCATTCTGGGATTCTTTGAACCCCAGATTCAGAAGCAGAGCAAAGCCAGATGCTCCCAGGCTGTAGGAAAGAGGGCAGAGCAGCTGCTCTGTTCAAGATGTGGTCAATGATAAACCCAGGGAAATTCAACAACAAGTGGGCCTGAATCACCAGAATTTGTACAACTTTCTCTGGCTGGGACTGGTTGATTGATCACCTGAACATGGAAGCCAAGAATTTCTGAAAATGCAATTTTTTCCTTAGAAGGGACAGGGAGACTGGCAGAGACCATGGACAGGAGAGGTGTGGAGGCTTTGTAGTGGAGATTGGGGCAGGTTGGGGCTTTACATCAGAGAGCTGGGTGTCATCACCACAAGGAGAGTTACCTTACATTGCCCCAGGCACTCTGCTCTCAACACACAGACCTTTCAAACCGAATCTGCTGTAACAATAAACTGAGGGAAAATGTAACTTCAGGTTAAATTAATTCATCTCTGCCCCTAATGAAGTTCTCTCATTTCAGGATCCAGGTTTAACCCTTGGTACCCTTTAGGTCTGACTCCAAGAGGTGTGGAGCACCCCTTGCTCTGACTGCTCCAGCCTGAATTTTGTGCCATGTAATCATAGAATTATGGAATCTCCTGAGTTGGAAGGGGCAGAATCCCAGAATCCCAGAATCATTTAGATTGAAAAAGACCATCAAGTCCAACCTGCGCCTGATTCTCACCTTGTCATCCAGCCCAGAGCACTGAGTGTCACGTCCATTGTTCCTTGGACACCTCCAGGGATGGGGACTCCACCACCTCCCTGGGCAGCCCCTTCCAGTGTGTCCAGCTTCTGGTCCTTCACAGGACCACCCCAGGAATCCCACCACGTGCCTCGCTTCTCACACAAACATGTTTTGACTAACTTAGAGTCTTTCACTGTGTTGCTTTAATTTTATAGGAATTTTCCTGGGTCTGAAATGTGGGTCGGGGGTGACACTGCTGGGGATTGAGGGCTGGATGCAGCAGAAATGCACCAAGGACCTCCTGGGCTCAGCAGGAGATGTGCCCCGACCCTGTTCTGTCCCTGTATCCCTGCTAAGGGATCCACCAGGATGTTCTCAGCCCTAAAGTCAGTGCTATGGGCTCCGAGGGTTTAGGGATGAGTGGGGTGAAGGGCTGAGAGGCACAAGGTCAGATATCCAGGGAAAAGCTAAAATTTAATGAAACGGCTCCTGAGTTACCCCTCCACACAAAGCACTCAGGCAAACACACAGAAATAGACAAAAGCAGTTTTTCCACTCAAGACAAGCTGTCTCCAGGGCAGGCTCCTGCGGGCAGGGCTTTTCCCCCAGGGTTTGCCCTCGCCCCCTCTCTGGGGTCCCATCTCCTCAGCACAGGAGGGGCTCGGGCTCCTGGCAGGAGGGTCCAGCCTGTGCCTTCCCCCAGCCCCTCAGCCCCGGGCTGCCAAGGAGCGCACAGGAGCCCTCTCGCACACCAGGGGACAGCGGAGGGGACAGCTGGAGGGAGGGACATGCTGGGGGAAGGAAGGAAAGGGCAAGAGCGATGGAGCTGAGGGAGCCGAATGGGGTTTTCTGGCTGTGACCAGACTGGGCACAGCATCCCAGCCCAGCACTGGCACACGCTGGAGCTGCCCTGGCTCTGCAGTGCTGGGGCTGGTGTCCCATTCCCGAAGAACCCCGAGCTATCATCCCGGCCGGGCTGGTGGGACCCCCGCCCTGGCCGAGCCCAGCCCTGTATCGCCCCCGGGCAGGGCTGGGCACCCCCGCCCTGCGAGCCCGGCCCCGATATCCTGCCGAGAGCCGTCCCCGATAGCCCTTCGACACCCTCCCTGCAGCCCGAGATAAAGCCCCGCGCCCCGACGGGCTCCCGACGGGACGCGCCGTGCGGTGCCCCGGCTTGGAGGGACTGGGGGCGGGTAACTGGAGGGGCTGGGGCCGGCTCTGCTGACCCGGGCACACGGACAGACCCGTGGGCAGACCCCCGGCATCACATCCAGCCACACCACTGTGCAGCCCTGGCATGGAACCACAGGACCACAGACTGGGTTGGGTTGGGAGGGACCTTAAAGCCTGTCCAGTGCCACCCCTGCCATGGGCAGGGACACCTTCCACCAGCCCAGGGTGCTCCAAGCCCCGTCCAACCTGGCCTT
>JAWWEE010000001.1:118371446-118382109 GCA_035221455.1 Xenops minutus
CTGGGGATGTGTATGTGGTGCCAGCACTGGGGATGTGTGTGTGGTGCCAGCATTGGGGATGTGTGTGTGGTGCCAGCACTGGGGATGTGTATGTGGTGCCAGCATTGGGGATGTGTGTGTGGTGCCAGCATTGGGGATGTGTGTGGTGTCAGTGCTGGGTGTGTGGTGCCAGCACAAAGCTCAGCAGAGGCAGTGAGTGTCTCTGAGGAGCCTGGAGCACTCAGGTCTCGGCTCTGGAGAAGCCTGTGCTGCCAGGGCTGGACCTGCCATGGTACCTGAGCTGTCAGATTCCTTCTGTCTGTGCAGCACTTGCTCTCAGGCAGAAGGACACATGAACCAAAGATGAGAGGGCTTGGGGAGATGGGAATCTGATTTTTTATCCAGTTTCAGTCATAGGGTTCACTTGTTCCCCTGCCCAAGGGGTGAGATGGTTTTTTTCACACTAAATCAAACACTTCCCTTGTTCCCTGTGACCCCAAAAGCCCAGCAGCTGCTTTAATTCCTCTCCATGTTTAGACCCAGACTGTGGAGACAGGCCTGGCTGCTGCCCAGTTCCTCTGCAGAGCTCAAAACCAACCCACAGGGAGCATTTTCCTGAGGAAGTTTTGCTTTCCACCCACTTCCAGTCTGATGGAAGAGTCCCAGGATGGGGGTCAAAAAGCAGTCTGCTGCAGAGCCCACGTCAGCAGGTGCATGTTCTGCAGGGTTGATGTTTAACCACAGGAAGAAGGTAGAGGAAATATTAGGAACATGATGAGTTCTCCAGGCTCAGGCTTTTTAGAATTCAGCTGACTGATGTTTGGGCAGATGCTTTAGAGGAAAATCAACTGCTGGTTCAATTCAGCAGATGTCAATGGACAGAGAAAGCACTTGGGATAACAACCTGTCTAGAGAAGTTCCTGACATATCCCAAAAGTGGTTCCTGCCTGTTTCCCTGCATGACTGGAAAACAGTATCAGAAGTGTCTTTGGATGGGGACCCTTGGATTGTCTGAAGAAGGAATGCTAAAGGAAATATTTCAAGAATAACAGGTTTAAGAGAAGTGTATGAAGCATTCTCAGTGATTCCTCCCAGATCTGACTGGTTGTCATCCCAGAAATGGTGGGTTTGTGCAGGTTGTCCAGGGAAACCTGCCCAGGCTGAGGAACATTGTTCCCAAAGTGATGGGTTGGAGAGGAGCTCTGGTGGCTGCTCTGCAGAGGATGCTGTGACCTGGGCACTGGATCAGCGGAGGGGTGGGGGGAGAGGGGGGTGCTGGAGGTCCTACATGACCCTCAGGTATCCCAAACCCTCACCTACATGACCCTCAGGTATCCCAAACCCTCACCCCCATCAGGTCCCTTTTGTATCAGCCATAAAGGCCAGGCTGACCTTCCCCAAAGCTGAGCTGGAGTTTCCTAATGGCCCATCAATTAACTGCTGAGGAGTTTTAGGCTTTGGTATTGTCCCCATCAACTACAAGGTTTGTTTTGTGTGTTTTGTTTCTCAGTTACTTTCTCTTCCCCTTAACCACAGAAGTCTTCATCTAACAACCTCGATGAAGCAGATGCTCTCACCTTCCTCTTACCTTCACAGGGACTGGACAATACTGGGAAGAGGCAACACAAACAGCCAACAAGCATAAGATAATTTCCATTCAAGGAAGATATGGGTGAACCTGGACTCTCCAGCCTGGAAGAGGGATGACTAGAGGGTGAAGAAGGGCTCTGTGGAATCCTGAGTGGCTGTAAGAGGACACTCAGGTGTAATAGCTTGCTGTCCCTTAATGCAAGAACTAAGCTGCATTAAATAAAATAGCAGGTGGCAAATTTAAAACCAATTACAGGAACCATTTTTCCCTCAACAGGATTAAGCTTTGGAACATTTTGTCAGAGTGAACTGCAAACAGCAAAAGTCTGCAGGGGCTTCACCAAGGGGTGAGAGAAAACCACAGGAAAAACAAATCCATTAAAGAATATTCTCCACAAGACAGGGGGTGCTGGAGCCTCAGATGGATGGAGGTTGGCAGAGAAATAAGCCCCCTATGCTTGCCCCATGTGCTTATTCCTTTTCTGAACAGTGCCTGGTGCACAGCACCAGCCATTGGGACCCTCGAGTTGCCCCCAAGAAGCAGAGGGGTCCCTGAGGGGCTGGTCACCTCCCCAGGTGTGACATCAGCTCTCATGCCAGAGCCAGGACCAGGAGAGAAGCTGCCTGGAGGGAGTCCAGCCCCCTGGAGCATCGCTAAGAGTGTGAGGAGACAGGGCATCGGGCAGGGAAAGCCCATGGAGTTGGAAAGATGGGAGTCCTTTGCCATCATCTTCACCCACCCACAGTGAAACAATTTCTGAGCTGCTGCATCATTCCACCTGACAGAGGGAAGTTCTGCCCCAGGAGCAGCTGATCCATGGTGACCCCAGTGCCAGAAGGTCCCCAGACCCTGTAAAATCTCATTTAAAATGCCCTTTATTAGATATAACGCCATAAAGAGAGGCCAGTATAGATAATCTGATGTCCTTCCAGGGGTTGGAAACTCCAGGTTGTGCCAGGATGCAGCTGCCTTTTGGAATCATAGAAACATGGGGTCACTGAGGTTAGGAATGTTCATCGAGTCCATCTGCCAACCAGCACCACCACCATGGTCACCATTAAACCATGTCCCCAAGGACACAGCCACACTGAACACTTCCAGCAATGTGACTCCACCACTGCCCTGGGCATCCTGTGCCAGGGCTGGACAGCTCTTTCCAGGAAGAAATTCCAGACTCTAATTGCAGACTTGCAGCTGATCAGAGCAGTTCAGTACAGCAGCCTCATGTGGCCACAGCCCATGACTGAACTCCTGGAATGGGTGGGACAGTGACAGCTCTTCCCACTGTGGATTCAGCTCCTGACCCACAGCATCGAGGGCAGCACCCAACTACAGCCCCCCTTCCACCCCCACACAGCCAAACCAGGGCTCAGCAGACCCACTGACCACTCGTTTTGGTTGCTGTTTGTGGTCTCAGAGACTCTGGCTCAGCTCCTCACCACAGCCCCAAACAAAGCCCAGCCACGCAGAACTGGTGATGTTTCCAAAACACCAGAGCAGGAACGTTGCCATGAGGGTTCATCCCTCAGAGGGCTCTGGCAGAGCCTGATCTCGCTGCTGAGAGACTTCACTGATGGGACTCAAGGGCAAAGGATGGAAAGAGTGTTTAATCCCTTCTCTGTGTTCTAATTAATGTGTTAATTCACACGGGGTTTGTTCCCAGTTACAGGAGAGTTAGAAAATATTAGGTGTGAGAAGGATCAGTGAGATCTGTTCTGACACCCTGCATGACATTTCCAAGAGAATTTCATGACCCATTTACCCACCCAGTCCATTCATGGGCTTCAGGCAAGGCTGGGTCTCCAAGGAATTTCTGTCCCTCGCTTCAGGGTCCCAAGAGACAAGGAATGTGTCATCTGTCCATTTTGATCTCCAAATGTACCAACCATCAGCATCATTTCATGCCATTTCAGTGCAGCTGTGCCTGCAGTCACTGGCTCCTGTGGGCTTGGGGGTGTATTCAAGAGCCATCACGGCCACCACACATTGGGGATGAGTTTTGGATCAGTTCAGATTTCCTTTGGCCCCTCAGACCATCTGAACTCAGTAACTCGGGTCTCTCCCTGGACCTTCTTTGTCTCTGCTGCTGAGGTGAAATTTGAATTATTATTTTTTTTAATGTTAATTCTATTTTTTTTCTGGTTTTTTTCTTCAGGTTTTATTCAATCTTTATCTACTGGATGAACAGTTACAAGATTTTTGGGTCAGATCTTTCACAATTACTTTAAAAACATTCAATAAACATCATCAGTATGAAAATCCACCTTCACAGGACCAAACCTGGATCAAGGGGGTTGGAAGAGTCCAGCTCACTGCAGGATGGACACATGGGATTTAATCATGATTAAACCATGATTTATGACTGGAAATCAGAGTATTTAAAAAAGAATCAAACAGAAAAACAAAACCAAAAACCCAACCAAAACAAAAACAAAACCCCAAAACCAAACCAAACAAAACCAACATTGCTGGGGGAACCTTCTGAATATTGAAGCACCTGATAAATTTCAAAACTCATTGATATGTTGATCTGTATTTGTCTCTTTTTCATGAATATTTTATCCCAGAGATAGCAATGAAAAAGGTAAAATGACCAGCAACATTTGTTAATGACTGCTGAGAGCCTGGGCAATTTATGAACTAAAATACAGCAATAATACTAAAATATGTCAGTATGTGGACTTGTGCTCTCTGGTTTGGGGCAGCACACTGATTTGCTGAGGGCTCAGAAGGTTGAACTGAGCAGTTCCCAGCTGGGTTTGTCAGGGATAGAAATTCAAAATTAAACCCAAGTTTTTATAGTTGAAACCTGCAATGTACTTGCAAGTAAAGAGCTTCTAGTCTGAAGAATGAGCTCCAGGTGTATCCAGTTTTTATACCCAAGGTCTGAGTGCCCACCTCCATGAGGAAGAATTTTTCCTTTATTCTCCAACTGAATTTTCCCTTATTGCACCTTTTCCACCCACCCTCTTGTGTTTTCCCCTCAGACAAGCCGGACTCCCAGCCTGTCCCATGCAGGGGCTGTTGTGCCCCACATGCAGAACAGGATTTGTGGAGCAGCATCCAACCCTGCGAGGCTCAGTGTCCCCCAGGATGGGACATGCTGGGTCTGGCCGTGGCTCTGTTAGTCCAGGCATCCCTCCGACACACAGCCACACACAGCTCCTTAGTCACGGTGACTCACACAATACACAGACAAAGATGAGCAAATCTTAGGTCTGGAAGAAATGGTTCATTAGCATAAGGTCATTTTTTATTGCTCTCCTGAAAAGAGGGCTCATTCCTCCCGAGCGGTTCTGAAGAGGCTGTTTGGCCAGTGACACCTCTGTGTGTGTGTGTGTGCTGGCACTGAGATCACCACGGTGCCACCAGCTGCATTTAAAGGGCATTATTGATCAGTGAGGGCTTGTTCATTCAATTCTCCAGACACCCCAGAAAACCACTCCTTTATTCTTCTCTAAAGGATCAGTGCTCAGGATGGGACACACGTCCCAAAACAAACCTAGAGCAAAACACCAGCCCAGGTTTGACACACACCCTCAAAGACTCACTGTGTTTATAGGCAGATGGCAAAGCTTCAGTATAAAATAAACCCAAACGAGGAGTTTATAGAATCAGAGAATGGTTGGTGTTGGAAGGGGCCTTAAAGATCATCTCTGACCTAGTACAAGTCAAACACTGGAAAGCAAAGGCAAACTTAGGTTTAGGTTTTACCTCAAAACACCATATAATCAGTGATTCCTGGCAAAGAGAAACACATCAGCTCCATTTTCCAGGGAACCAGTGTCAACGCTGGTTCCAACACTGTAATAAAATGTGCCATTTTATAAGTGTCATAACACCAGTTTCCTCCTCCCTGGCAGCTTTTGGGACCCTGATGGAGCATCCATGCAGAAATTTTGCAGGGTCAAGAACCAATTGACACTTGACAGGTTTCGGAACTGATATAGGTTTGGGCTTTTTTTTTTAAATGTGGAGTCCGTAGCAAGATAAGGAATCTCTCTCTCCATTCCTGCTTTGAACACCAGCACCTTTCTCATTTTCAGGGAACCGTTTTGGTTCCAGTGTTCACACCATGGACACTATGGCACCATTGATTCCCCTGTCTTTAACCCTCCTATTTTTGGGGTGGAAATGAGGCACATCATGAACAGTGATCTCTGCACTGAGAGCTCTGACTACTGCTGAAGGCCTAGAAAATGATGAGATATTTACCATAAAAAAAACTTAATCCCATTTAGCCTCTAAAGTGAGGCTCAATGTACCTTGGGCAAATCACTGAACCCATCTTTGCTGCTCAGAATGAGAATAAACACCACTCAAAATGGGAATAAATACCACTTCTGTCTCTGCCTTAATATACTGGCAGGTCTGTAGAGTCTGCAAAGCCTCTGGGTCTCCTGTTGGATGACTGTGCTAGTGATGAATTTCCACTGGAACATTAAGCCTCTGCCATTAAATGAGTGATAAAGTGATGGCAAATAAAACACGCATTGCTGTAGAGAAATCAATGAATTATACATGTGGCTGCCACTGGCTGGAGGCCTTGGAGGGCAGTGCCAGCCTTCTGCTGCCTCACAGCCACCTTCTAACAGGTAACACTTTTTACTTGTAATTTCATCACTAAATAACAATCCCATGTGTTACCTCTGAGCAACAAGAAGTGGAGTCAAACTACTGAAAGGAAACTCTTATGTTTCACCTCAAACTAGCATTAAATATTTTTTTGGCTATTTTTAGGGAGAGTAACTCCAATGAAAAGGGTATTTTAGCAACAGAATGTGATCAGTCTCGTGGCTCAGTGCACCAGGCTGCTCCAAGATGCTCGGCAGCCCTGCCCAGCCCTGCACCCCCAGCCCAGCTCCACAGCCCTGCCCAGCTCTGCAGTTCCAAAGGGATGCCCATGAGACTTTCAAGCTCCAGGAAAGCAGCCACTCTGGAGCAAGAACATTTTTAGGATTTAATAAAAACAATTTGTTTCAATGCCGTTCTATGGTTCTTCTAGGAATGATTTTTCACCAATGTTTTTGCTCAAAGTAAGGTCAAACAATACAATAAAGGAATAAAGAGACCTCATGATTGCTGAAGTGCAACACTTGCTTTATTTCTATGTTATTTCCTTTTGAAAATTTTTCAATACTTTGAATTTTACTAAAGAATAATTCCCTAAAATGAGTTCCATTATACACTTGTGATTTAGAAGAACGTGCTCATTATATGTCTTTCCATATGACTCCAGAGAACACAACTGAGATGGAGGTTTATTCTCACACCACAGTGAATTCCACCTGTCTCCTCCTCACCGGGGATTTACACAGGAAGTTCCAGCTGAATATGAGGAAAAATTTCTTTATTGTGTGGGTGACTAAGCACCAGAAGCAGCTGCCTAGGGAGGTTGTGGAATCTCCTTCCCTGGACATGTTCCAAACCCTTCCTGAAAGTGATCCCATGTAACCTGATCTTGGTCAATCCACCTGAGCAGGGTGTTGGATGAGATGATTTCCAAAGGTCCCTTTCCACCCCAACCACTCTGTGAGTCTGGGATTCTGGGATTTCCCACGGGTAACACACCTGGGGTAGGTTGCCATTTCTTTGATCACTCTCCTTCCATTGCCAATTAGAGATCCTGATTTTTGCCTTTATTTTACATTTTTCACAAACTCATGGACAGTGATGCTGGGGTGTTGTGTGTTCTGTATTTGACTGGGGTAGCAGAAGACTTGGGGATGTTGCCTGAAAGAGTTGAGAGATACTTCGGGCTGGGGAGCTTGTAGTCCCACCAAGGTGCCCATCACTTCCACTCTTGTTCTCTCAGGAAGTGGCTCTTGGGGCAGATCAACACCTTCACGACCTTCTCCTTGATCTGCCGTGTCCTCACTCCGTACACGATGGGGTTCAGGAGCGGTGGGAACAGCACATACAGGTTGGCCAGCAGGATGTGGACGTGGCGGGGGAGGTTCCAGCCGAAGCGGTGCGTTATCACCGTGAAAGTAATGGGAACATAGAAAAAGAACAAAACACAGATGTGAGAGCCGCAGGTGTTGAAAGCCTTGTGGCGGGCAGTCCTGGAGGGGAGCCTGAACAGCGCCACGAGGATGAAGACATAGGAGACAGCAATGAGGAGAAGGTCAAGTGCAGCCATTGTGAAGGGCACCATGAGCCCGTACCAGATGTTGACAGAGATGTCGGCACAAGCCAGGCGAGCGATGCCGATGTGCTCGCAGTAGCTGTGCAGGATGACGTTGTGCCCACAGAACGGCAGCCGCTTCAGCAGGAAAATACACGGGAAAATGATGCAGAAGCTCCTCAGCAAAGCCGCCAGGCCAGTCTTGGCCACGGCCGACGGGGTCAGCACTGCCCCGTAGCGCAGAGGGTGGCAGATGGCAACAAAGCGGTCGAAGGCCATGGCCAGCAGGATCACCGACTCTGCCGAGCAGGTGACGTGCAGGAAGAACATCTGGGTGAGGCAGGCACCGAAGGAAATCTCCCTGGCACGGAACCAGAAGAGAGCCAGCATCTTGGGCACCACGGTGGTGGAGAGCGTCAGGTCAGCCACAGCCAGCATGGCCAGGAAGAGGTACATGGGCTGGTGGAGGCTGCGCTCGCTCCCAATGGTGAACAGCAGGACACCATTGCCCAGCAGAGCTGCCAGGTACCCAGCGCAGAACGGGATTGAGATCCAGATGTGCAGCTGCTCCATGCCTGGAATCCCCACCAGGATGAACGTGGCTGGTGTCAGGCTGGTCAGGTTGACCAGGGACATGTTCACCTGAAAGCAAAGGCAGAAGGCACTGCAGAATGTTATTTTAGGTGTCTGAGCTCTTCCATCAGCACCAAACACCTGATGTCAGCTGCTGTAGTCTGTGAAGAGCCACAGTCAGAGGTACAAACCTGATTTACAAGCCCTATGGTCTGCACTGCCCTGCAGCTCGTCCTGACACCCCTGTCATGCATAAACAGCAACATCCAAATTTTCTCCTCATTTGATTTTAACACAACATAAATGTATTTTTCTTTCAAGTGCTTCCACTTCAAGCAGAGTGGCTGGAGACAGAATCAGCCTGGTTGCACAAATACTGTGGTGTTTCAGTAGTATTTCAGAGTGTTCTGTGAGCCCAGAGTAGAAGGAAGAAATCAAGCAATGAGAGAAGAAAGGTCAAGTGTTTGCAGGGATGCACAGGATGTTCTCAGACATCTGAAATGGGGAGTTCAAAGGCCCCTGGACTCACTCTCTGGACTAGAGAACAAAATCAGCTCTAAATCTGAAGCTGGCTGTCCACGTTCCTTCCTTATTTCCAAACTCCCTCCGTCCCCTTTTGGCTCTGGGACCCAGTTCCATTTGCTTTTTAATTCTTTTTCAGAGCAAATCTAGCAGAAATAAAATTTAACCAGGCATTTGGAAAGACCTTTGTGTCAAGGAAAAACCTGAGTGAGGTGGAATTTCCCCTCCAAAGGAAGGGATGCTGCCCTGGAGAGGCCTGAAGAGCCCCAGAGGCTGGATCAGACCTGGACTCACCAAAGTTAAAACGAGATGCAAATGTTTTCAGCAGCTTCTGCAATAACATTCAGGTCTTGAATATCAAAACTCAGATGAGGAACTATCCATTATGCAGCTGAGAGGAGGAAATGGTGCAAGTGCTGTAAAACAAAATGGTGAGGTTGCTGCACACCAAAATATTGACTCTGTGTATGAGAAAGCAACTGTCTCTTCAACAACAGACTGGATTCCCTGTTCACACTCAATTCCATATCTAAAATACCCTGAACCATGAAAGTCCAAGGAGCCTGATCTAGAGAAACACAACATGACAGTGGACTGTCTTTGGAAAAAAAAAAAAAAAATCAAAACAATAACTGATTCTATAATAATAATATTATAAACTATTATATAAAAATAACTACTATTCTCTAATAACAACAACAGTCTTGTAAATTATTTTAAACAGTTCAGCATAAATATTGCATGAAACAAAAATAGATGTGGTGTATTAACAGACAAAATATTCCTAGTGCTGGTGCTGACAGCTGTGCTGCCATGCCAACAGTCGGCCTCTCCAGCAAAATGGGAATGGAAAACTGCAAAGAACCATGGATCCAGTGGGAATCCAGGAGCTCTGCACCAAAGGAGCCTCCTTCAGCATGAGACCCCTTCTTCCAGAATCTACTGGACCCCTTCCTCTGTGATCTGTCAGACCCCTTCTTACGAGATCTATCAGACCCCTTCCTCCCAAATCCGTCAGACTCCTTCCTCAATGATCCATCCTCACTATAAACCTCTATTAATAGTTTTTAATCCAGCCCTAAGGATGGGGCTCCCACGGCTTCCCCTGAGCAGCCCCTTGGATTCTTCTTCCATAAAATCTTCTCATTTCAATTTGAACTAAAAGCAATTGCCTGAAAAACAAACCCCATCCCTCCCGAGCTGCCCTGGGATGACAAGAAGCTCTGCAGAGATCTGTGGGGTCGCTGCAGAAAGGTTTTCCTGGTGCAGAGGGAGCGGGGCTGGAGCCCCCACGCTGTATCCGTGGGGCAGCCTCCTCACCCCCGACCTCCCCCCGACAGCCGCCCTTCAGGAGAGAGGCCAGGAAAACAAAACCGGGGTGGGGGGAAGGATCCACGGCTGATGCCGGCTCTCTTCACAAGGGAATGGAAATCCCAGACCCGTTTCTCTTGCAGGGAGGGGAGCGAGCGGGGGTGCCGGGGCTGAGCCAGGCGGGTGGTCCACGCCGGCATCGCCCCCCCGAGCATCACCCCCTTCATGCGGGGTCACTCCTGCCTGTCCCTGCTGCCCAGTCACATCTGGCCAGCACCCCCAGCTCTCAGAGACCACTCCAGCTCTCAGAGACACCTCCAGCCGGCACCCCAGCTCTCAGAGACCCCTCCAGTCAGCACCCCAGCTCTCAGAGACCCCTCCAGCCGGCACCCCAGCTCTCAGAGACCCCTCCAGCCGGCACCCCAGCTCTCAGAGACCCCTCCAGCTCTCAGAGACCCCTCCAGCCGGCACCCCAGCTCTCAGAGACCCCTCCAGCCGGCACCCCAGCTCGCAGAGACCCCTCCGCCGCTCCGCGCCCCCGCCCGCCGGCCCCCCAGCGC
>JAWWEE010000001.1:118382209-118394097 GCA_035221455.1 Xenops minutus
TGCCCAAGGCAGGACTGGCCGTGGCACTCAGAGCTCTGGGCTGGGGGACAAGGTGGGCATCAGGCACAGGGTGGGCTCTGGGGGCTGGCAGGGCTTTGCCAGCCTCAGGGATCCTGGGGTTCTGTGATTCAGATTGTATTGCAGACAGACAGGGTGTTCTCGCTGCTCCTCCAGCAACCTTCACTGCTCACCCTCCCCTCATCACGCTGTTCACAGCTGTCTGAGGCAGCCTGGCACTGACTGCAGGTAGAATGAGATGTTACTGACTCAACTGGTACGTGCACCAATAAGGGGAACAAGGAAAATCCAACAAAGCTCTTTTGGTGTTGAAGGATAAATCAAACGGCCAGCAAAAAGCAGTGGTTGATCAACCAGCACACACACAGACAGAATACATTCCAGTGGGATGTGATGGATGTAGGAGACCATTGTCCCTTTGCATGCCACTCCAGAGGCTTGAATTCAGTTTGGAAGTCATGGTTTAAGGGATATGTTTCCCTCAAACATAGGACAATAAAGCCTTTCCCAACCTCCCAGGGCTCTTCAGCAGGGAAACACCTTTATCAGCAAGAGGTGGTGGGGTCCCTCAGCAGTGAAGACAGGACAGGCCATCCATCCTCTGTGCCAGTGCATTGCCCACCCAGCCGTGGTTGGTGTGCCAGGCTCCAGTCTGGTGGATGACAGGTTGTTCACAGTCTGGACACTGAGACAGCAGGTAAAGGAACAGGCAGAAACAAAGCCGTAGGACAGCAAACACAGCCAGCAGCAGCAGGTGACAGTGAGTCAGGAGGTATAAGAGCCTCCATGTTCTTCAGCTGAACCTGCCCAGTCTCTGACAGTGGATCATTCATGGGAAGCAGCTCCAGGAGAAACCATTAGCAGTGAAGGTGCTGATGACCAATGCGCACATTTCCAGAAATCCCACCACCCTCAGCTTCTCCTGAACCCCTTGAGCAAACCTTGGGTGAGAAGCACTGCAGCTCTTGGTGCTGCTTTCCAGACCTGTCCCGTGTTCCCCTTCCCCTGCTCAGCACCTGCCCCCACAGCCAGTACAGGGGCACTCCCCCAAGGGGCAGAGGAGACGGAGAACGCGCTCCCGGATCTGCCTGGTCCTCACCCCGTAGACAATGGGATTGAGCATAGGGGGGACCACGACGTAGAGGTTGGCCAGAAGGATGTGGACGTGACTCGGAATGTGGTGTCCGAAGCGATGCGTGAGGAAGGAGAAGAAGGCTGGCACGTAGAACATGAGGATCACGCAGAGGTGGGAGCCGCAGGTGCTCAGGGTCTTGAGCCGAGCCTCCGGGGATGGGAGCCGGAACACCGCCCTGAGGATGAGCACGTACGAGATGGCAACGAGCACCACGTCCAGCCCCGAGGAGAGCAGCGCTGTCGTCAGCCCATACCACACGTTGGCCCTGATGTCAGCGCAGGCCAGGCGGGCGATGCCCATGTGCTCACAGTAGGTGTGGGGCATCACGTTGTGCCCGCAGTACGGCAGCCGCTTCAGCAGGAAGATGGGAGGGAACATGATGCAGAAGCCGCGGCTGACGGCGGTCACGGCGATCTTCCCGATCACCGAGGGCGTCAGGATGGACGAGTAGCGCAGCGGGTCACACACGGCCACGTAGCGGTCAAAGGCCATGGCCAGCAGCACAGAGGACTCCACGATGAAGCTGAAATGGGTGAAAAACATCTGTGTGATGCAGGCATCGAAGGAAATCTCCCTGGCGCTGAACCAGAAGATGGCCAGCATCTTGGGCACCGTGGTGGTAGAGAGCATGAGGTCAGAGACAGCCAGCATGGCGAGAAAGAGGTACATGGGCTCGTGGAGGCTCCGGTCTGTGCTGATGACAAAGAGAAGGACTGAGTTGCTAAACACTGCGGTGAGGTACATGAGGCAGAAGGGGACAGAGATCCAGATGTGGGACTCCTCCATGCCCGGGATGCCCGTCAGGACGAAGGTGATGGGGTCAAAGCTGCTTTCATTGAGCTCATACATGGTGTTTCTCTACTCAGCGTCAGCCTGGCTCAGTTCTGTGCAGGAAAGACAAGGGACAGACGATGCCTGGTGAGCCTGGATTTGCCCACAATCCCCTACAGACATTACAAACCAGAGCACAAGGCACCTGCCTTCCATCCTGAGGAGGTCCCTCAATGCTGTACAAAGGACTCCGTTTGTTCTCTAACTGTGTCTCTAAGGAACACATCTTCTCTGTCCCTCCACTGCCACTGCAAACCAGGTCAGGCCCTTTCCTAGCTCAGCTTTATCCACTGTCACAAAACGCTTGTGAAAGTCATAAAAATAGTCATAAAAGTCACCATCAGCCTTGTCGTGGGTGGCTCCACCTGTAAGCACACAGAGCCATGTCTGTTGTGGGACTATGTGTTCCCCCAGGGAGGTGAAATGACACAATTCCTCAGCCTGCTCACATCAGTGACTGACTCATCTCCAAGAGCTCTGTGAACAAACCACAAAAGCAGGAATAAATCCTGTCCCAGTACCAATGCTGGGAAGGGTCTGCCATGTGGCTGACACCCAACTACACCTCTGAGGGCTGTGGCCATCCCTGACACTTCTCTCTTGGAGCCCCTTTGGGCACTGGAAGAGGGTCTGAGGTCTTTACAGAGCTTTCTTTTCTCCAGGCTGAACACCCTGAGCTCTCCCAGCCTGGCTCCGGAGCAGAGCAACTCCAGCCCTTTCTTTCCCTGCCTTTTCTGCTCCTTCATAAAAAGAGGCAAAAACATGGTGGGCTGCACAGGTGATCCTTAGACAAAGAAATGCTGACCCAAAGCAGAAATATCCCAGAGAGACACACCAAGTGCACCATCCCAGCCTCTGAGCTCAGTTGTCCCGATTCCTGAAGTGCCAGGGCAGGCTGAGCTCGGAGCTGGGATCACCATCCTGGAGCTGGGATCTCAGAGCTGGGATCACCATCCTGGAGCTGGGATCTCAGAGCTGGGATCACCACCCTGGAGCTGGGATCTCAGAGCTGGGATCATCATCCTGGAGCTGGGATCTCAGAGCTGGGATCACCATCCTGGAGCTGGGATCTCAGAGCTGGGAGCAGAGCCCCTGACCTGGGAGCACTGTCCCATGGCTGACCAGCCTGCGGGTATTTTTGCAGACTTGAATAATGCAAGCAAGCCAAGCTGGAGTCCTCAGCTTTACCATGAGAAGGGCTTTGAAGAGAAGGAGTACCAGAGGACTGCTGGGTTTATGTCCTTTCCCCAATTTTACCCCTGCCATTGCCCAAGTAAGCTCCATCACACACTAGAAAAACTCCAGGCCAGTGCTGGGATGGAGGAAAACAGGTTGGATTCATATCAAAGCTAAGCCTTCCCTGTCTGCAGCCTAGTTTACTTTCATTGCAAACAGCAGGTACTCAAGTCAGACGTGTTTGCATTTCTAAGCACTTCCATTAAGGAGGATTCTCGGCCTCCCTGAACCCAAAGTCCACTGAAAACATCATTAGGTACAGAAAAGACCTTCAGCTCACTGCAAATATTTATCCAGTCGCCTCTTCCACTCGCAAACCCACGTCAGCCAGGTGAATCGAGCCAGGCTGGGTCTGGAATCGGGGGTGAAATCCGCCTGGGATCGTTCCCAGGCTCCAGTGCCTGGTGTGGCTCCGTGTGAGCTGCAAAGCAGTGCAGCAACACCTTCCACCTCCACTTCCCAGCTTGGGGAAATCTCTTCCCCGCACACGCCGCTCTCCTTCCCTTCAATCTTTTCAAACAGAATCGCTGCCCCAGATCCCACGTTTGGTATAAAATGACTCACCAAGGGCCAGCCCCAGGCTGAGAAGAAGAACCAGAGCCGCGGGCTGTGCAGAGCTCAGGGGAGCCCAAATCCCCGCTTTGCTGTCGGGGCTGGCGGTGTCGGTCCTTCCCTCTCCAGGACCTCAGAGGGAGCATCAGCCCCTGCACCTGGGGAGCTTTAAAGTGTCGGGGCATTAACCATTAACAGCAGTTACCACTCCCGGGTGAGCCATTTCCTGCTTTTCCAGCATCTGCATTGTTGGAAGGGATCTTTGCGCGTCCCCGCCGGGCAGCGGCTCCCGGCTGCGCTGAGAGCCCTGCGGGGACACGGGCACCGCACGGGACAGGGAGCATCGCCGACCTCGGGGAGGCTTTTATCCAAAAAGGATGAAAATTGCCTCTTTCCGCCGCTGAAAGCTCCCAAACAGCCCCTTCGTGCTGCCGGGTGGGAGGGGACCCTCTGCCCCCCGACGCCAGCAATGATCTACAACCGTAGGCATGTTCTGAAGATCACTGATTCAATCAACAACCTATAAAATCATGATTTGGAAGAAACTCTTACCTGTGAGGGTAGTGAGGCCCTGGCACAGGGTGGGCAGAGAAGCTGTGGCTGCCCCTGGATCCCTGGAAGTGTCCCAGGCCAGGCTGGAGGGGGCTTGGAGCAACCTGGGCTGCTGGAAGGTGTCCCTGCCCATGGCAGGGAATGGAAAGAAGTGGCCTCTAAAATCCCTTTGCACCCAAAACATTCCGGGATTCCATGGTTCTTTGGTTCTAAGTTAAGTGCACTTACTTTGGTTTAAGTGCACATTGAAGACCCAGTTGTGTTCACTTCCCAAGCTTCTCCCTAGGAAAACAACACCCCAAGTTACATCCTCTGGCACGTATTTTTTTAAAAAAAACACAGATCAAAAGCCAAGGGTGACCTTGCCAGCCATAAGTGGGAACTGCATTTATTCTGGAATGGTTGGACAGTCATTTATTTCAGCTCTTCAAAACATTTTGCTACCTAAAATACTTCTAACCAAGTGCAAGATTAACCTCGTTGTACAGAGCAATGGAAATAGCTTTCCCTGCTATGGAAAATTATTTCATGTGAAACACTTGGGTTTTTTCAGTATTCCCATTATTTCCCTGAAATCTGATCTGATAGATTAGGAATGAGGGAGAACAAAACCACCTCTCACTCCCCGGCAAAGCAACATCTTCTCCAGACATTCCCTCTCTAAATTTGCTTTATTTCCTATTTCCTACAATCTCGTGTCACCACAGGGCAGGAGCAGCAGGAGGAAGGATGTCCCTTTCCAGCCTGAGTTCCGACCTGCTCCCTCAGCTGTGACGCTTCGCTGCACTCGGCTGCAGCCCCTCTAACACTGAATTAATGTGATTTTCACTCAGTTCTTAATAGAATGGTTGCATTTCTTCCTCAGCACGATCTGCAGAGCCTGCAGCAATAGGGGAATTCAAAGAGAATGTACAAAATGGAGATTTGTCCATGAACTAGTTCCTGATTAAACCGTGATGATGAGGAGGGGGAGAGGGACAGAGGCACCCACGTGGTGGGGACAGAAAACAAGGGGTTGTGCAGGGGGAGGGCTCACTGCAGGCACTGCACCCCAAATTCTTCAACCTCCTGAACCTGGGTGCCACCACAAGGGTGGTGAGGTACTGGCACAGGGTGCCCAGAGAAGGTGCCCCATCCCTAGAAGTGTCCAAGGCCAGGCTGAACGGGACTTGGAGCAACCTGGGATGGTGGAAGGTGTCCCTGTCCATGGCATGGGGTGGAACTGGATAAGCTTTAAGGTCCCTTCCAACCCAAATCAGCCTGGGATTCCATGATTCTGTGATTGTGTGACCTCTAAGACCAAGTCCAAAAAGCACTGTCAGAAAAGACAATACTGAGCAGTGCCCTGCCCCACCCAGAAACCCTGATCCCAGCCCTGGCCCCTCCATCGCCATCCCTCCAGGACCCTTCTGCATGGAGCACATCTCCGTCCTCTCTCAGAGACAGGGAATGCCTCCCCATGGCTCCCACGGTAAGAAGGCAGCAGGAGAGGAAGGTCCTGGTCTTGCAGAAGGATCCAGAATCCGGGAAAGGCAACAGCTCCCTGAAAAGGCAGCATCATACCCACAGCAGCCACAGAAATGTTCAATGGGAGCCAGGCAAAGAATTAGTGCATTAAAACATCGGTATTTGTCTCTCCTCTGATGCTTTGTGCATCTCAAAGTGCAGCATTTGGATTAGATCCGCTTCACTTTGGCTTCAGGAAGGGATTTGAATGATGCTCCGAGCTCTCCCAGGCAAGAGCTGGGCTCCCTCCAGGATGGGCAGGGGCTGCTCCTGCAGCAAAGCCACTGCCTGTCCCTGCTGCCAGCACTGAGCCACTGTGTCCTGGCCAAGTGGGAGCTGGACAGGAAATTTTCCAGTTGAAGCTTGGGATCAATGACCTTGGAGGTCTTTTCCAAGATCAGTGGTTCTATGATTCTGCACAATGGAAAATGTGCTGCTACAGCACTCCAAACACAGGACTTGTACAGGATCTCCAGGTTTCCTTCCCACTGCAGACACTTTCCACCTGAGGCTGGTTTCCAGTTGCCTCCCTGCACCCCATGCCATGGACATCCCAGGGTGAACCCCCAGAGACACCCTGTGCAGCCCCAGCCCTGCACCACCACATGTCACATCCCACCCCATGCTGGCACCAGTACCCAGAGGTTTCAGGGGGCAGGAGCCTCTGTGGGATGCAGTGGAACCCTCAGGGTGTCCCCAGCATCACTGGGGCTGAGCAGAGCCCAGGAGCAAGGATGGAGTCCCAGGAACAGAGGGTGTCACTGGGAGGAGCAGGATGTGGGGGATGCCCCTGCTGTCCCAGGAGCTGGGGCACTCACAGGGACCTCTCTAGGGCTGGCATGAGGAAGAGGAACCTGGAGAGCTCCTTGGGGTGCTCCAGCCTGCACAGGGAAGGTGAGGCAGAGACAGCACCACTCATATGTGACTGGAGAAATGCTGAGATTTGGGAGGGTGACTCTAGAGGCACCTGTAAGGCAAGAAATGGTCCTGCAGCCCGGCAGCTCCACAGAGCTCCTGGTGGCATTGCCCAGGGATTGTGGTAGCATCACCCAGTGCCCTGGGGAGGTGGATGACAGGGGCCAGACCCCACAGGCATTGGGCAGCTGGTGTGGGGTCACCAGGAGGGTCCTGCCAGATGCTGTGGAGAAGGACTAGGAAGAAGAAGGCAAGGAAGCCCTGCAGCCTGGCACAGAGTTGGACACAAGCCCCATCTGTCCTCCAGGATGTGAGGGGTGTCCACAGCATGTCCTGAGGCAGCACCTCACCCCATCTCAGGGGAAGGGGCATTTGAACCAAGGCTGGAGCTGGATCTGGCTTCAGCAGAGGTTTAAGGAGAAGGATCTGAAGTGTCCAAGGCCAGGTTGCACAGGGTTTGGAGCAGCCTGGTCTAGTGGAAGGTGTCCCTGCCCATGGTAGGGGATGGGCTTTAAGATCCCTCTCAGCTGAAACCCTTCGAAGATTCACTGCCCCATCCCAGTGCAAAGAGCTGCTGAGCTGCTTGCCCTCTGGGGCTGGCAGTGACAGGAGTGACACGGATAGACCAGCAGCAAGGATGGCACAGCTTGGCACAGCTCAGCAAGGCTGTCCTCCCTGCCCTGAGCCCTCACCTGCTGCTTTCCCAGGCTGAGCCCTGCGGCTCCTGCCCCAGCCCAGGCAGCCACAGCAGCTGCACTATTGTTGCCAGGGATTTTTAAATCATGTTTATTTACTCACAGACCCTTTTCCTCCCAGCGCCTGCAGCGGATGAGGGGGGATTGTCCCCCCAGTCTGTGGTGCACCTGAGCACAGAAAGCAGGAGCCAGAGGGGACTGGACGTGCCTCTCTGGGGTGGCTCAGCCCAGCCAAGCCAACCCTGGGCTGATGATGCTCCTCAGTTTGAAGTCTCTCTTTCCCCCCACGGTGAGCCAAGAACCTGCCTACAGGTGTGCAGCTTCCCTGAGTGGGCACACCAGTACACGAGGGAGTGGGACACCAGCTCCAGGTGGGAGCAGAACGTTCTCCCACGCTGGGAGCACTGGGGACAATGGTTCTTGGTGTGGATGTGCTGGTGGCTCTGCAAGAAGAGGTGTGAGTGAAGGCACCCCCAAAATCAGTCCACAGGGGCTGCAGAGGGAGCCCCAGCCCCAGGCCAGTGTTGGGGGCTGGCTGAGGAGGAGGGTGCTGGTGCACAGCCGGCTCTGCCTGGTGCCAGTGGGGAGGGTGGGGGCCGAGGGATGGTGCTCTGGGGTGTCTCCAGCAGCTCCCACGCAGGACCACACCAGGCTCTGGGCAAGGTCCACTGGAGCTGAGCCCTCACCATCAAAGCCATCCCAGCTGGGCTCTGGTTCACATCAGCTTCCCATGGGAAGGACCCCCGGGGTCCTGCTGGCACACAGAGGTTGAGAACATGCCCCACAGCCCCGTGTCTCACAGAGCCCCTCGCCCCCATCCCCAAACCCTGTGAGTGCTGCAGGATGAGCTGTGTGACCCCACAGACACGGGGACCCAGCTGAGCAGAGCTCTGAAGGGAGGAGGCTGGGAATTGCTTGGTTCCCACAGAAATGGTGTCAGAGCAGATGCCAGGGGCAAAGGGCAGCAGTGGCTGCCCCCCAAAAGCCTCATTTGGGTCTCACCCCTGTCCTCAGCACTGGTCTCTGTCCTTCCTCCTCTCACCCTCAGATGACAACACTGAACCCCTCCCAAGAGATCAGAGAGCAGCAGAGCTCAGCTCCACACGGACCTCACCAGGTCATTTGCTTTTCTTCTGCTTCTCTCACAGATTTGGGGATGGTTCACACCAGACATGGGCTCAGGGGTTCCCTCCTGCCTCCGCCACTAGAGCCACGACCAGGCTCTGCCATCCCAGGGGGCAAAACTGGGACATTCCCCTCACATTTTCTCCACATACACGATGTGGGTTTGTGTTTTCCTCCTCATCCGCAGAACCTTGGGATATATTTAACCTGTAAGTGTTTTCTCCCAGGAAGAAGAGCCCAGGGATGTGGAACATGATGTCACAGCCCATAATAGCTCTGTGATGAACACCACACATCTCAAGGTCAAGAGAGCAGGGATGTGGGGAGCAGCAGCACAGACATTCAAGAGCTGCTGTTTCTGCTCCCAGAGCACCTTCCCCAGACAGAGAATCACCTGCCCCAGGTGTGTATGGCACAGACCGGGACAGAGCCCCCTGCCATGGAGCAGTCGGACACTGGGGCTGACCTGAGGGACAGGTGGGAGAGTGACATCAGACCTCTGCCTGAGCACCTGGCTGGTGCACCCTGAAGAGCCTGATGGCACCCACAGGTCCCCATGTCGGGACCATGCTGGTTTTCCCTGGACCACTCTCAGGCCAAGGAAATGTTCCAAGCACGTCTCCATTTTGGCAAGGTCCTTCCCCCTGCCCTCCCTCCTCGTGGCAGCCCTGGCAGCATCCCCCAGCCCTGGCAGCCACAGTGCCTGTGCTGGGCACACCAGAGCCGTGCCCTACAGGGGTGTCTCTCTTCCAAAGCCGTGGATCCTTTCCCACCAGGTAGTGCTTGCCAGGATGTTTGGCAACAGCTCCTCTTTGCAGATTCATACCCACCGTCCCCAGTGCCCCTGTGCTGCCTCCTCCTCTGTGCCCACACCAGTCCCTGAGGGTCCCAGGGTCCTCCCTGCCCCACTCAGGACCCAAAAAGCTCATTTCTCTCACAAATTGTGCTGAAACATCCATCACTCCATGTCCGATCCCATAAGGATCCTGCAGTACCCTTGGTCCCTGCACTCCCAAAGCTGGAGCCAAATCACACTCACAGGGCTGGAGAGAGAGCAGGACAAACAGCGTAGCCAAATTCTGGGGAAATTACGGGAAAAAAAGGGTGTGAGGGAGATTCCAGCTGACCATGGGGTGATGCCGTGGTGTGAGACGGGGCTGGAAAGGAACAGCCCAGGCTGGGGGGCTGGGATTTCCTGATAGGAAACAGCTCTAGCAGGGATCCCAGCACACTATCACTGTCACAGCCTGGCAATTAAGAGCCTGGAGATAAACTTGGGAGCAGGATTGCTGTGGAACCCTGCACTTCTGTCTACAAAGGGGCTGGAGGCAGGTTCAGGTGCTGCCCTCAGGGTCCGTCCATTGGAGAATGGGGCTGGAAAGACCCTTGGCTGGAGCCAACGTGCTCCATCCCATGGCCCTGATAATGAGCCAGGAGCTCACAGGGACCTCCATCAGCCTTGTCCCATCCTGAAGGGTCAAGTCCCTGTCAGGTGGAGCAGGATGTTGTGGGCTGATGGAAAAACTCAAGGACCTAACCCTGCAAAACCCTCAGCAATTCCAGAGACATGATTGATGTTGTCCCCAGGAGCCAATGAATACTATCCCCAGGAAATGATGAATCCTCTTTCCAGATGACATATATTGACCCCAGAAGAAGATGAATATTGTCCCCTGTCTGCCTCAGGAAGCATTTAACAATTCTCACAAGAGGACCTGAAGTGGTTCAGTCCTAGAATCACTGACTCACAGAATGGTTTGGATTGGAAGGGACCTTAAAGCTCACTTCCTTCCATGCCCCCTGCCATGGGCATGCACACCTTTCACTAGACCAGGACACTCTGAGCCTGCTCAAGCCCAAATTTCAAGCATCATGGAGTTATGAGGCTTTCAGCTTTGCAGAATATTGAATTGCTCATGTCCTGAAGGGCATCCCTGGACAAGCCACAGGACGACAGGCAGATGAGGGGGAGCTCCCCACTGGAGCTCTGAGTGACACTGGCACTGGCAGAAGGGGTGACCATGGGTTTGGGAGCCAAAGCATGGCACCAGCTGTCCTCAAGGGGCCATCAGACATGGAATGCAGCATCCCTTGGAGGTGCAAGGAGGGAGGAGTGTGCTCTGTGTGCGTCAGCAGCACAGCTGAGGGGCTGTGGGGCAGGACGAGGTGGTGGCCTTCAGGGAGAGCATGGGGAAGGTCTCCCAGGAACTCAACAAAGGAGCGATGGCCACGAGACTGCCTGTACCACAGAGGGAGGCGGGAGCTGCCGTGCTGTGCCAGCAGAGCCACGGATTAAATTGAGTCGGTAAATTAAATTCCTCAAGAAATAATGAAATGCACTGGCTGGTGCTCCAGCATGTGGAGGTCAGTGATAACTGGCAGGAGGTGCCCAGAGGGGGATGGGGGGCACACCAGCAGGGACAGGGCTGGGAATGCTTGATGGCTCAGGGAGCAGAAACTTGGGTGCTCAGAACTGGAAACACAACCTGGATTTAAACACCAGGCGTCCCAGAGTCATTTAGGTTGGAAAAGCCCTCCCAACCCCTCGAGTCCAACCTGTGCCTGATCCCCACCTTTTCATCCAGCCCAGAGCACTCAGTGACACGTCCAGTCATTCATGGGACACCTCCAGGGATGGAGACTCCACCACCTCTCTAGGCAGCCCCTTCCAATTCCTGACCACCCTTTGAGTAAAGAAAATTTTCCTAACACCTAATTTTTCCTGGAGCTGCTGGAGGAAAGAGCCAACCCAGCAGCCACCATGGAGCTCCATCCCAGGAGAAGAAATCCTCACTGACAGGATGGAGATGCACAAGGTGGAAGGTGGTGGCCAAAGCAGATTCCATCTTGGAGGGCCAAAGGAGGGAAGAGGTGAGCCCCCACAGCCAAACGGGATGGGAGGAACAAAATGCTGCAGGTGCTTCTGAAAGACAGAAATCCATGAAAACTCAGTGGGCAAATGCCAAGTAGGCTGAAAGCTCAGACAAGAAACTGCCTCAGGGGGTCCAAACAAGCCCCAGACCCTTCCTCAAACAATTCCAGGGCAGGGGGCACCACAGAGAGCTCATGGAGCCAAGGGGTGGTCTTGGCCAAAGGGTGTCCTTGGGGCAGATGGAGCCTGGAAAGAGCAGACGGTTCAATCCCTGGACCTTTGAAGTTTTCCCCAGTGCAAGAAGGGCATGGAGCAGCCAGAGCAAGTCCAGAGGAGCCTATGGAGATGCTCCAAGGGCTGGGGGCCCTCTGATCTGGAGACAGGCTGGGAGAGCTGGGGGTGTTCACCTGGAGAAGAGAAGGATCCAGGGAGACCTGAGAGCCCCTTGCAG